>OZ023315.1:15830623-16362737 GCA_964007375.1 Ophion obscuratus | reverse complement strand
CGCTTTATACGGAAAGTTTTATTTTTGGTGCTGCATCGAAATTATTTTACTCAAGGCGGGAGCCTGAATTGGAAGGTCCAAAAAAGCGTTTTTTCGGAATTTTTTTAGAAGGAAAGAAAACAAGTGAGCCCAGTAAACATTGAGGTTTCTTTTCATATATATTTTAAATGTATACAAAAATGTTTCGACATGAAACAATTCATGACTGCAGATTTATCAGCCTATTCCATGTGCGCCTTGCCACTGCAGCCCCCAATCGGCGGGAAAAATGCCGTCATTCTCAACGGAAACGAAAAAAAAAACAATAAAATTTTCAATTGTCATATATTTTTGTTCTGGGTGAATTAAGAAAAAGCTGAAAAAATCGTGAAATTATAACTTTTCTCAGGTTTGAACAAAATGTGTTAAAAAATATTTAAATGTATTTTTCTAACGACTTTTTTAATTCACTTAGAAGAGATTTTCATACTGAAGAAAATAAACTTTGGCTTGATTCAATAGGTCGTTTAGTTTTTTTTTTGTATCACGCCCGCGAATTTGGAAAAATCGCGAAAATGAAAACTGCAAAAACGCGCTTTGAAGTTTTCAATAGGAGGAAATATAAATCGCGTCTCTGCTTTTGGCCTTGTATCTTCGAAAATATTTACAATTGGCCTCTGTAACTTTGTAAATATATTCTTGGATAGTTTATCTATCGAATAAAGCAATAAATAAAAAAAAAAACGTTTTTTCGGACCTCCTAATTTAGGCTCCGACCTTAAGGGGTAAGGCTACTGTGACGACCCGAAAATCGGGGTTATTTGAACAAATTCATTTTGAAGGAATAAGTAAGATTGAAAAATCGTTCAAGCATTCATTCGTATGTACATTAACGAAGTTGTGTATTATCTTGAAGTTCGCATCGTTGGAACGCAACGAAAAATAATTCTTGTTCATTGATGAAATTTCTTTTTGGCCGATTCAGGCTATGAAAATCTTCGAACGTTTTTACGTATTTTTATTAAGGACAATACGAATTCAATTTGCAAAATAATGCTTCGAATAATAATAAAAATGACAAATCAACAAAAAAAATTATGCAAACTTCAACGTCATCATTGTGTACTAAATTGCATTAAAATATTCATAATTAAAGAAGTTATAAACAATCTGGTGAAGGACCTTTGAACGTGGGGGGCTCAACGTGTACTTGATTTTGACCACCCGTTTGATCTAAAGCGAAAAAACGCGTTTTTTTTTTAAGTAGATAATGTTGGGTAATAATTGACCGAGCGTTTTTATGTTATCGTGTTAAATTCATTAAAAAAAATACGATTTTTTTTTCGATCTTTCGACGAAAAATGACATCATTGTTAATAACAAATGGGAAAAAAATGTTAAAAAGAAAAACGTCGGTCAAGACAAATTTCCAGTCAATTGGTTCATTAAATGTCGACAAATCGTGTACACGATTTTGAAAAACATAATTTCGAGAAAAACGCTTTCAAAGTTTTACCAGCAGATCTACCGTTGTAATCAAAAGTTTACCTTCAATCTGCGATTCCTGTACCGTATGTTAGACCTGTCTCTTTAATTTGGGTTGCCCCAGGCGAAGAACGATTCATTGAAATTTTCACAGTAGTCTGATCCCTTAAAATAAAATGCAAATCATTCACTCCACCAATTACGATCCTACGAATAATTTTCGCACTAATTATTTTGTCTTTTTTTGTTCTCTCTTTCTCTCCCTCTCTGTCTCTGTCTATCTCTCTCTCTCATTTCGATCTTTGACGGCTCGCAAAAACGGCCCAATGGGACAAAAAAAACAAACACCCATACACAGTCGGACACGAAAAGTTGGAGATTGTGAGATTTTGAAGCCGGCGGAAGTTCCGATAAATCGGGAATATGACGCGGGCAATGAGTCACTTGACGCGGATGTTTAGTGGACGAACGAGGCGACGAGGGGGTGGCTCGAGTGGCGGCAGAACGATCACCGGTGGTTTAAGAGTATTGTCGACTTTGCAAAGATGTACAAGCTCGAAATTGGTCGTACTGCACGTCGCTATCGTACTCTCTGTCGCAGGTAAACCCAATCCAACCAAGACCAAAATAAGAAGAATGAAAAAGATTAAAATCAGACCATGGTTATTACGCATTAGTGACTCAGAATTTTCCTGAGACTTTTTCAGGTTCTCCACACAGATTTTGCAAATATTCCAGGGAGATTGACGTCAAATGAAGAGCATAAACTTTTTTTCAATCAAATATGGGAAAATGTTCGATAGTAAAAGAAAAAATAAAAAACTGAAATTCGAAAAATAATTTAAACACTGTAAAGTTAAAAAAAAAGTACATGAAAAGCAAAAAAAAACAGAACCTGTTCTTTATTATAAAGAGAATTTTCTTTGTCGGTGCCAATAAATAAAAAATAAAGATAAACATTTATCTACAATAATAATTGTATAGTTGTGTATCGAAAAATCAAATGCAAAGAGAGCTTTAGAGTAAATTAGTTTTTAGTTTTTGAAATTTTCCATGTTTGGCACTGACATAACTTTTTTGTATATAATGAAAAACAAAATAAATATTAAAAATGTACAAACATTTTTTTACATTTTTCAGATTGTTTTTCAAGTAGGTTTCATCTGTCGTAATTTTTGCAAAAAGTAAATTCCGGAGAAATTTCAGAGAATTTTCAAAATTCTCTGACGTTTGTCTGATTATTACAAGGAGGAAAGAAATTCCCCGAGTTTTCGCGGTTATCCATATGGGTGACAGCCATGCGGACAGTCGTAGGCAGTGTTGGGCGTTAATAAAAAATGTAATTCGTTCGTTAATTGGCTAAAAAAGTAATTGCATTTAATTTAATTGCACTTATACTATTAATTGCATGTTGCAATCAATTTATTCGGATGAATCTATTTCAATTGCAACTAACTTTGTTTTTATTGTTATAAGAAACAATTAAAACGAACAGCTAACCTCATATACGTGTTTCGATAACTTACGAATTTTTTCTGACGCCGCTGCGCGCCCTATACAATAATCAGTTTTAATTGTTAGTTTTTGATCGAATACATTAAAAAGATTGAAAATTGATTCGTTTCTAATTGTGGAAAGTCACGATTAACAATTGGTTAATTGTTAATCGTGATTTTTCACGAGTACAATTCATTAATTTTTAATGGTTATAGTTGTGATTAACAATTCATTAATTTTGAATCTTCAGTTACCCAAGCAATTGAATTTTGCCCAACACTGGTCGTAGGGCGGCTCGAGCCGGGGTTTGATGTGCGTAGAATAGGCTCGCGAGTTGTTAGAGATTAGACAACCGTGCGATAGAACATAGAGCATAACATCACGGTGCACTCATTAGTGGAACATTTTTCCGTTCCGGTTCAGTCGGACTCAAATTTCTCGAATAACTTTTACGAAGCGAATTATTTTCGCGGTGCAAAAATCCAAAGACCACCCAAACTTGTAAAGACATTATTTTCAGCACTCAATCCTTTGTGCGTTCAGGCTGTTCGCTATTTTTTTTTTAAATATCAGACGGGCCATTAGTGGCCCTTTAGTTGCCGGGGTATCCGAGCGTACCACCGGAAAATTAGGACGATTAATTGTTGAGCAAACGGATCAATTGTTGGATTTGTAGGCTAATAGTGGTAGTAATTCTTAAATTGTAAGAAAAACCCGCAAATGCATTTTTTATACGGTGATGAAGTTTGCAGCCTTGGAATGCAACGGAAATTGCTTTTTCCTTCATTTTCATTGTTAACGAAAATATTTTCTTGCCAATTTAAGCTATAGTTTTTTAATAAGCATACTGAACAACGTTTTAGTGATTTTTCTAGCCCAAATACGCGAAAAAATTTTTGGCAATCTAAAAAAATGGATCTTCGATGCGTTTTAGATGGAAACTTCAACACCATATTTTTATTCGTTAGTTACTGCTGAACTATCTACTTTCAATCGATAGTTTCATTTATTTAATAGTGTTGACGTTTGCATCGTTCCAATGCAACGATGTTTTTTCTCATTTTTTTGTTTCTTTATTTTCATCATTATTCAGGGCTTTTTTTTCGAATTGAGGTCGCGCAAAAAACTGAGTAATTAAAAAGAATCAATTTTCGTTGCAATCGAACGATGCAAACTTCAACATCGTCTGATTTATACTTTACTCGAATTGTCATCGCTTATCGATGAGTTTACCATGAGGATTAATTGTTATAAGCAATAACAATTGATTACCTTAAAAAAATTGTTAGTGCTTTTTCGCCATCGGTATAAAAGAATCAATAATTTATTATATCAATTACTATAGTTATTCTATTTTTTTAAGTCTATGTCATTAATTATTATTAGACTCGAATCTTCGTTGCGTATCAATGATTTTACAGTATGGTGTTGAAGTTTGCACTGTTAGAATGCAACGAAAATTATTTCAAATTTGTTTTATTTCTTCAGTTTTTTCGTCATCCAAAGTCTTGCCCTGAAAATTTGCGCTGCATATTCACGATGAAGATCCTTAAAAACGGCTTGGTGATCTTTGGGTCCAAAATTGCCCAAAAAGTTCGCGCTTCCGAACTTTCGTTGCGTTACAACTATGTAAACTTCAATATCGTTTTACAGTAACTAAATTCGTAAACTGTTATCGCCGACAAATTTGTCCTCGGTTATCGAAGATCGCAATAACAATTTTTCTTATCATTATTAAAAAACCTAAAATTTTATCCTAGATTTATAAATTCAGAATAAAATACAAACTTGAAGCCTATTGCTAAATTTTATTTAGAAATTTCATTTCTAAAATTTATTTAGAAATTTAATTTCTAAAATTTATTTAGACATTTTATTTCTAAAATTGATTTAGAAATGTTATTTAGAAATTTCATTCCTAAATGTTGTTTATATATTTTATTTCTAAATTTTATTTACAAGTATTATTTTGAATTTTTTTTAGAAATTATTTTTCATTTTATCTAGAAATAAAAATTTGTAGCAATAAAATACGAAACAAAAACTTATAAAAAAAAAAGTTTCAAATCTAAATTTTATTTCTAATTTCCTCATACAACGAGTCTCCATCGACTTTATAATCAATTTATAGCATGCTTGATTCGTCGCTAAGCAACGATGATTTTATAATAACCGAGTGAACGAATCTCGATTAATAGAGAATTCGCACGATCAACGGAGATTGGCAATGGATTTTTCGACGATTTGCAGCCACGGGCTTGTTATGCGGGGCAATAATGTCGGATCATTGGGAAGAGGTCGGCTGGGATCGCGATGCTCTAAATCGGGCGAATATCAGTCCTACGTGGTATTTGGATGGACAGGTTGTCATGCTGAATCCACCACCGGCTGATCGGAAAAGAGGCTATGTACATCGCAAACCGATCTTTCTCGTTCCAATGCACGGTGGCATTTGGACTATGTGTGTCTCTCTCACGGGTGAGTGCATTTTTCCAATAAATCGACAAAATCGTCATGTTCTTCGAAATATACAAAATGAATGGTGGACAGTAGTGGACGCGGTTGGTATGCAACTTCGGAAACCCATGATAGGCAGCGGTCGCATGGAACAATACTTGGATGGGTGACCACTCGAACGCGCGCTGATTAAAAAATATATAAAAATAGAAAAAATATGTAAATGAGTGATAAAATATTTTTATGAAATTTTCTACAAAATTTGCAGCGAATTTTGGGGTGGAGTTCCGAAAAAACCATACCGCCGTTTAATTTGGAATTTCGTGAACCCATGTATTTTTTCTCGCTGATCACGAGTATGATAGTGAAAATACCCGCAAGTTTGATTTTCAAGGTCAAAACTCAGATAAACTGATTTGTCAAAAAAATTGTATTTTACTTTTATAAATGTTGATCTTAGAGAAAAAATGTTTTCTACAAACGTTGCAGCCTATAAAAAAATAGATTTTTTTAGGTTCCATATAGTTTTTATCTAAAACCATTCTGTTTCGAGAAAAATGGGATAATGCTCCCATAAGTGCATTTTGCTAAACTCCATTAGTTCGAAGATTGTCTACTGACGCACTTTACCGCGGGAAGGTTGAAGTTTAGTCTTTAAAGACTAAACTACAAGATGAAAAAAATGATGAAAAAAAATGAAAGAAAAAAAGATGAAAAAAATGAAAAAAAAAAAAAAAAAAAAAAAAAGATGACAAAAATACAAAAAAAAAGATGAAAAAAATACAAAAAAGAACAAAATGAAATACAAAAGAGCAAAAAATAAACATGCACTTTAAAGTGCATGTTTATCTTTTGCTTTTTTGTATTTCATTTTGTTTTTTTGTATTTTTTTCATCTCTTATTTTAGGCTTTTTTGGATATTATTTTATTTTTTGCTTTTTTATTTGGGTTTGTTTGGGTTTAAAGACTAAACTGCAACCTTCCCGCGGTAAAGTGCGTAAGTAGATAATATCGAAACTAATGGAGTTTAGCAAAATGTACTTTTTGCGCATTTTTCGCATTTTTCTCGGAACAGAATGGTTTTAGACAAAACCTGTATAGAAGATAAAAGATCAATCTTTTTATAGGCTACAACTTTTGTAGGAAACCTTTTTCTCTAAGATCAATATTGATTTAAACGAAATAGAAAAACTTTCAAAAAATCAGTTTTTGTGAGTTTTGACCTTGAAAAACAAATTTGCGGGGATTTTCACTATCATATTCGTGATCAGCGAGTGGATATACATGAGTGCACGAAATTCCAAATGAACCGGCAATATGGGCTTTTCTGAACTTTATTCGCATTTTTGTACCAAAATTTCTCACGAGACAGAATACAATTATTTGAGAAAATGCTAAAATTTTCATTTTTATAAGAATTCACATTTATTTCAAATTTTCAATTTCGCACATTTATGAGAATAGAAAACCGGTGGAGCTTTGGTAAAAAAAAAACAAAAATACGTTATTTTTGGTAACATTTTTGTACACGAGTTTTATACAATAAATGTAATAAATTATATATTTTTATTTAATAAAATGAATATTTTAATTTCTTAATTGTTTTTGATTTAATGAATTAAATATGAATTAAATGAATCAATTTAATAAAGAAATATTCGTAAATAAAAATCGCGTAATTTTGGTGAAAATACAAAAACTCCGTTGGTTTTTGTATGGCCACAGAGCGAGGTGGGGGTATATACGTATTGAGATGCAGAATCAAATCGTATCGACCGCGGGTATAAGTTTCGCTTCGCCAATCCTGAGACAGGAATCTTGGCAATTTGCCCAACGGGGAGTACACACGTCGATCGTGAGAGAGACGCATACACATACACGGGGCGTTACTCTCCACCCCCTAGGTGGTCGTACCGAGGAATGAAATCGTTCCGAAGCACCTTAATCGCGTCTTCAGCCTTTTTTCATCCGTAAATCCCGAAGGAGCGGTTGTAAAATTTCCGGCCCATTTACATTCGCTCTACTACGGCGAATCATCCACCGTAAAATAGAAAACGCGAGAGACACCCTTCCAGGCTCCATCGGTGCACGATGGATCGCTCTTATTTACTTTTTTCTGGGCCTCGTAATTTTCCTGCCAGCATAGTCTTGAAAATATCACTAAAATATTTTCGAAGGTGCTTATTAAGGAACCAAAACCCAAACCCAAACAAACTAAAATAATAGTTTAGCCGGGAATAAAAATAACAAAGGGGAAAAATTAAGGTTGCGTTCCAGCGATGCAAACTTCGACGCCATTAATAATCGGATTTCGGAGCGAGACGCGCATCCTCATCATCCATCCAAGTATTGAGCCAGGCCGTCGGCGGGTGTCACCAATCGCACGGACTTCGTTGGAATGGAATGAAAAACGATTTTAGACCTAATTTTATCTACGATAATCATTTTAGGGATTTTTTTTTATTGAGATAAAGTTTGCATCTTTAGAACGCAACAACGGTTTTTATTTATATTTTCTTATCTTTATTAAAAGGCCATTTTTTTGCACATTTCGATTTTAGATTTTTAAATAAGCATAGAGAAATATTTAGTTCTTATTTGTATATTTTTTTATTTAAAAAAAAAATGTTTTCTTGCCCATTTCGATTGTAGGTCTTCCAGCATAAAAAAATTTAGGTTAAATTAAAAATAGGTCTTCCAGCTAAAATTTGCAGAAAGTGAGTTGAGCACAGTGGAAAAAGTTTTTTTATTGCATTCCAAGGATGCAAACTTCAATCTCATCTTTTAGGGTCCCTTTATGAGGTGAGATGAGATTAGAGTTTGCACCGTTGGAATGAAACGAAGATTCTTATTTATATATTTTTTTATTGAAAAAAAGAAAACAATTTTTTTTCTTCCACATTTCGATTATAGATCTTCAAATAAGCGTAAAAAAAGATTCAGCGATTTGTACAGTTCAAATTTGCAGAAAATGATTTGAGGATGGTGGAAAAAAAAATTTCATTGCATCCCAAGGATGCAAACTTTAATCGCATTTTTAAGGGTCCTCTAATGAGGTGCAATGGGGTCGAAGTTTGCATCGTTGGAATGCACCGAAGATTCCTACTTATATATTTGTTTATTTGAATAAAAAAAAACAAATATTGTTTTGCACATTTCGATTGTACATCTTCGAATAAGCATAAAAATAGATTCAGCGATTTTCATAGCTCAAATTTGCAAAAAACCAAGTTGAGCACACGGGAAATAAAATTTTCAACTGCATTCCAACGACGCAAACTTCAATGTGATTTTATAGGGTCCTCTAATGAGGTCGACAAGGGTCTCAAATGAGATCGAAAAGATTATTTTAGGGTCTCTGAACAAATATATTCAAGCTCCTCCAATGAGACCGACACGATAAATCTGAAGAAAAGATTTCAAATACAAAAAAAAAAAATTTCGAAACAAATTCTCGTTGCCTCCTACCGTGGCAAACTTCGCGACGATCTACAATTGCAAAAATATTCTCCCTTTGCGAAAACATTTGCGACATTTTTCGGTAGAGGATGATCGGGCGTACGAGCATTATGTGGGAGAGGATTTTATCACCTTGACTCTGACCGAGCTATCGTGCGAATCGATTGTGTTCTAAATCGACGTGGAGATACTCGATTTTTATACAGCATGCATATAGCTGAGAAATGTATTGCGTGACCGCACACGTCTATCATTCTCGTCCTCGGATGTTCCTTTCTCCGTTACACGAACTCCTGAGACGACCGAGTTTTTCTCCGACCTTCTCCCTACCGGCTCTAAGGGTGGGTTTCACCCCGATCGCTCCTACGTATAACCGGATATACATAACAACCGGAAGCGGCCGAGGGAGAGAGAGAAAAAGAGAGAGAGAGAGAGAGAAGGGGAGGGGAGACTTCAAAACTTCGACGTTCCGAACGGGATTCGAATTTACCTTGACCTTGAATAAATGCCATCCAGGTCACTGGAGCAATTTCTGTTATCGATATTTAACACGATTTCGTCTTTTTTTTTCTTAAAAAATTCGAAACCAGTACGTTTTGGATTCTCAGCATATAACTCAGACTTTTACGGGTTTTGCAAATACTCAAGGAAAATTGGGGTCAAATAAAGAACATCATATTTTTTAAGATCAAATATATGAAAATGTTGAATGTGTTCAAAATAATTGAAAAAGAAAAAAAACTGAAATTCGGAAAATAAATTAAACACTGTAAAGTAAAAAAAAAATCATTAAAGGCAAATACAGAATCTGTTTATTATTATGAGCAGACATTTTTATGTCAATGCCAATAATTGAGAAATAAATATAAAGACTTATCCACACTGATAATTGTGTGGTTGTGTATCAACAAATCAAATACAAATGTGTAGAGCTTTGGAATAAATTAGTTTTTAGTTTTTTAAATTTTCAATGTTTGGCACTCACATGATGTTTTTTTTTGTATATAATGAAGAGTAATATAAATATTAAAAATATACAAGAATATTTATGTTCAAATATTTCAGTTTTCTTTTCAAGTCGATTCCTTTTTTGTAGTTCTCGGATTCATTCCCGGAGTTTTTCCTGTTTTCCATATGCGTGACAGCCATGCAAATCAAGATTTTGAACGAGGCCGTTGAAATTCAAAAAAAAAATTATTTTCATTCGTAATGTAATTTTTTCAAATTGTTTAAGGAGAGCAAAAGTTGTGGATTTTTTTTTGCGGAATTTCAGTGACAGTCGCGAATAAATTCGCTTTATTTCACGGAAATTGGAAAATTGCTAGACCGACGAAGCGCGGGTTGAAAGGTCACAGGGGGTGGGTCACAGAAGAGCGGGCTGTATTGCGGAGAGCAATTACTCGTTTGAGTTGAAGGGAGAGGGGAGGAGAGAGGGGATAATCCGACGTCGAGATTTTACGATGCCAAGCATGTTTCCGCTTCCTCTTCCTCCTGCTCGATTGTCATGCACAGTATTTTTGTACGCTCTTTTTCTTTTAATTCGGGTTTTCTACTTCAACGACAATCAATAATTCAGCCATTACTCTATGGTAATGAAAAATTAGTTACACGAAAACAATAATGCGGGCGTAATTAATGTGAACAAAAAAATATCCTTATCGGGTCCGCATAATGTTTCCATAAACCAAATACCCCGAAATACTCTTGAAATATAGTTCAAATATTTAAAAACAAAAAACAAAAATAAGTTAGAAAATTATATATTTACTCTAATATTATTTATTTATTTATTTATTATACGGAACTTAATTAAATATTCTTCAACTTCATTTTTTTTTAATTATACTTGTCCCAACATTATTTTTATTTAATCATTGAAAAATTTCATTTATTTGCAATGTTATTTTATTCTAAAATTTAATGAATTCATACTTTTTTCAACACTCTTTCACTCGAATATTTGATAAATTCAAACTCGTGTCAACATTATTTTACTCTAATAATTAATGGCGGGGTAAAGTTAATTCGGCGAAAAAAAGGCATGTTTTTAAGATTTTTTTTTGGCGTAACGAATAGTGTTCGTTTATTGAAAAATTTACATATAATAAAGTAACATTTGAACAACATTCTCCTAAATTTGCATTGCAAAATATTCAAAATTGAGCGAGTGAAAATTAAACCCCGGAGACGCCACGAAAAAAAGTTGGTTTGCGGTGTGCACCATAACTCGCAACAGAATCATTTGAAACAAAAAAAATCAAAATGCATTTGTTAAAGGAGATGTTTCTCGAGGTAATGACGGGAGGATTTTTTTTCTTCGATTTTTCGATTTTTCGTAGCACTTGGGAGCCAAAAATCCGATTTTCGCTAAAAAAAATCGTCTAATTTGTTGTTGAAAAATTAGTAATTATTTAAAAAAACAAAAAAGCTCTCGACAATACCTGGTGAATTATGTGAAGAAGTACTGTGCAAAATTTCAAAGCGATTGGTCCAGTAGATTTTGAGTTATCGTGCACACGGACTTCAAATATGACAAGTCTCAGAAAAACGGTTTGAAAAACGCAGAAGAGAAGAGAACGGCATGGAGCAATAGACGCTCAAATACTCATAACTTCGTCAATTTTACTCCGATCGACTTGAAATTTTAACACAATATTCTTCATATATTATGCATTCATTTAAAAAATTTAAAAAAAATGAAAAAAAAAATTTAAATACTTCACCCCGCCCTTAAGGAATTCCAACTCATTTTAACATTATTCTACTTTGATATTAAAAACATCCAATCATCAATATTATATCACTTAAATATTTTTAAAATCCAAACTTGCGTAAACATATTACTCTAAAAGAAAAAAAAGAAAATATTTTACTGTAATATTTTTAAAACTCAACATTTTATCAATATATTTTTTTTTTCATGAAAACAATACGTGAAAATGAATATCGAACTTACTTTTCTCACCAAAAGAGCCCGTCTATGGTAACAATTCTCAGCAATGGGAAACAATGTTTCCACTACCCTTTTTCCCTGGACTGCGCGGTACTTTGCCACCCTCAACTCCACAAAACGCGTTTGTAGAATTCGTAAAAAAAAAGAGAGTGAAAAAAGAACCAAACCCAGTCGTTATCTGGATTCTGGAGAGCATTGCAGTTTTTGACGAATGAAGTGCTCTTGGTTCCGTTGCCCGTGGCAACAGGAAGCGGGTATAATGTGGTTGTTAAAGTCACTAACGAATAGTGCTATTTCGAGGGTCCTTGAGCAGCAAGCAGCAGGACAAGCTTTATACTTTACGGCTTAATAGACATTAAAGCCCGCCCCTTGTGACGACGATATCAAAATGCAGAAGCCAGCGAGGTTTTACCTTAATTAGAAAGAAACTTCCTGCTCCGTCAATATTTTTCAAATATATATATATATATATATATATATATATATATATATATATATATATATATGTATATATATATATATATATATATATATATATATATATATATATAGGCGCTCCGTTGAGGTAAAATATTTTCACTCCATTTCGTTGATCCAGCTGTACAAATTTCATCCTTGATGAGATTTTTTTCTTCGCGTTCACTACAGGATTCTTTCTCACTCAAAGGCGTTGTCGTCGTCCTGACGGGTGACAGGAAGATAAAAAGAAGCAGTAAAAAAAGTCGAACAGGACGACGCGGGCCCTTCCGTGAGGCAGGAAATGACATTTCCGTACCGGCGGGGGGGGGGGGGGGGCATTAAAGCAGGAGAAAGCGAGAGGAAGAATGGAAATGGGAAAAACAAAGAGGCGCAAAGGCGGACCGAAGAGTAGGATCTTTTTTCGCGTGCAGGACCGTAAAAAATAGATTCCCACTTTCGGAGGGCAATGGCAGCGGTTTTAACGAGGAAGACCGTGAGGTGGTTGAAATAATAAAAAAAATATTGCGGCTAAATGAGAAGAGTGAGGGCGGGGGCGGTTCTGTAGCGATGATCAAACGAATTTTTCACAAATTCAATGTTAAGCTCCTCGCTCGGTGCATACCATTTTAGAAAACTTTTTACCGCGGCCTTCATCACGGCCAATAAAAAGCTTCAAAGCTAATTAATAATGGAGAATCAATAACGAAACCTAATGATTGATAATCATCGCATGAATCCCATTTCAAACCTGAGGACGTTTCGGGAAGACACAAACATTGAAAAAATTAAAGCAACATAAAAAAAACGCGAATACTTCCTGACTGGAAAAAGCTAGCCGCTCGTTATTTCTTTCGAATAAAATTGTTTTGTGCGACGGTGTAGAGCGCGCTTTTTTCTACGATTTTTTCCAAATGGTAGAAGAGGCGAGCAGGAGGAGGCGGGGTAAGCTCGCGCCGTTGCAACTTAAATGACGCGGGCACAACATCATTAGTATTTACAAGGTGCGAGCAACGCAGGTAGGTCGAGTGGTTCGTTTTGCCGCGCGCGTTTGTGACTCTGGAAAATGATTATTCTCCCCTTAACAAGTACTTGCCGATATGCATAGATGGGATACATGTGTAAAGAAAATGTGTAATTACGACAATGAAAAATTATTATTGTAGTACTAGTAGTATTTATTCCTTGTATACCCTTTTAAGGGTGTTAACATTAGTGCCCTTCCCTTCACTTTTACCTGAGTGTTTACATCAGGTTTCTCGTTATTTATGTTGATTTTCTTATATTTATGTTTATATTCTAGTTTCCCAAATTGCCTTTAGAACCTCGTGATTGAGTCGACACTGGCAAATGTGTCAAATTTTCATTCCCCTCTTTGCGAATTCTACACTTGGAGTCTACATACCCTTGGTTTCCGTCCCTCCCACTATTACCACATCTTATCCTTGCCCATTTTTATTTTATTTCTCCGCTGATTGCCTTTTCTTCCCAATATCTTTACATGTGTTTTCCTTCGCTTGTATTCCTTTTAGAAAAGGGTGTCTCAAAATGACTTAACATATTTATGTATTAATAAAACTTATTATTTATTTGAAAAGTCCGAATATTTTTATTTTAATAAGTTACAAACATGGAGGTTATGGGTGGAACACAATATCCGATAAATGACGCCATTGAGCTTCTTTATTTGAGGTTTTCTTGAAGGTAAAGTGCATGCTAATGATCCAAATACCATTCCGGAGCTTAAGGAATCAATTGGACGCACCATTAATGAAATGGGTCCGCAATTATGCCAAATCGTAATTGAAAATTTCGTCAAAAGAGGGAACACTTACAAACAGGGACGAAACGGCCATTTATCGGATACTGTGTTCCCACACATAACCTCCATGTTTGTACCTTATATTAAAATAAAAATATTCGTACTTTTCAAATAAATAATACGCTTTATCAATCAATTATAATGTCGTTTCATTTTGAGACACCCTATATGTAGACACGTCAAACTAGCTCCAAACGTATTAAATTTCTTGTACAATTTTAATGTTTATGCCTCTGAAAAATTATTATAATAATTTAATTTAAAGAATGTAATTATTGAAATAATTAAAAATAAAATAATTATTTCAAATTTTCCACATATAAGGACATTTTTCAAAATTATTATTGTATTTTTAATTATTATGATAAATACACTTTGTTATGAATTAAAAAAATTAAATTATTATAATTTTTCATAATTATTGATTATAAATGAGAAATTCGATTATGAAATAATTCATAATCTTCTCCCTTTGACGCTACACTCAGAATATCCGGAAAGTCCGCCATTTCCGAATTGGCGATTTTTTTCACGACATTTAAATGTAACGAAAGTGATGTTTTTTTTTTTATTCTCAAGTTTCCTTTGACAGATTCGAGCCACGAAAATCACGCAAGCTTTTCTCAGAATTCTTGTTTAGCGATCTACAGAAAATCTGCGAAATATGATTTTGGACAATATTGAAAATAAGAGAAAAAAATGGTCACATTCCAACGATGTAAACTTTAACCCCATATTTTTCGCGCAAACAATGACTTTAAGCTTCGTAACACCGGTGTCTGGCACAAATTTTGCCAAGGGTAGGGAATATTTTTCACAATGTACAACGAACCGACAGGATCGAAAGACGAGGAAGAAACACACGGGGATGGAATTATTTTTTATAGCCGTCCGTCACGCCAAGCACAGGCGATCACCTCCCCCCCCCCTACCCTTGTTCGAATCCGACAATATTTGGATGGGCTCTGGTTAACTTTTGTCGAGCCCTCCTCACGCGCTAGCATTTCTGATAGGAAATCCCTCGGCTGGGAACAAAAAAAATCCCAGGGAAAGGCAGCAGGAATGATTGAATAATGAAACTCAATGGTGAATGGCATCTCGAAGATCCGGCAGGGACGTAAAGAAGGGATTTGTTTGCCTTCTTACATTGAGAGACAAACGAACATGACGGTAGAAAGAAAGAGAGAAAGAGAAAAGAAGAAAAAAACGGGGAAGACGAAATCTGAAGGGATAAGTTTGCGGAGGACAATGTAGGAATAGGTTGATCGATTTACGAATTTAGGCTGTTTGTACACACGCTCCTGGGGGGCTGGCCAACTGGTGTATATATGGCCGTCATGTAATTCGGTCCTCGTATACATGTCTTCATGTATAGCAGACACCACTATATATGTCTTCAAATATATTAGTAAATATCTACGAGGACATATATAGTAGTATTTATTCAGCCATTCTTGCCCCTTGGGCTTAAGGACATTACCTTTCTATTAAGGCAACACGTGCGCAGTAGCAAATCGAAGGCGAAATTCACCATGGAACTTTTCAAACACGCCTATTTTAATGTGGCCAAAATCGTACATCATGAATTACGATTATGATATTGAAGTTCACATCACTGGAATGGAACGGACTTTTTTTTCTAATTGCAACTTTTTTTTTGTCAGGTCATAACTAAGATAAGCTTTTTTTGATATCCCCAATGGGGACTTAAAACCTAAACCTATCCAAAAATATTTTGGAAAACAAAAAAAATTGAGAAAAAGGAAAGAAAGAAGAATTTCCGCTGCATTCCAATTATGCAAACTTCAACAGCATTTATCATTTTACTCGTGCATAAAATTTCTTGCTACACAATCTGTAAAAAAAAAACAATCACGATGTTGAAGTTTGCGTCGTTGGAGTTCAACGAAAATTCATTTTGTTTAATGGTTAACCTTTTTGGCCGATTTAAGTTCTGAAAGTCACTGAAATGATTGGGTGGGGGTCAAAACTTCGAATAGCCAAATATAGAACGACAAAGATTTCGAAGTGACAGAATTATAAACTCAAAATAACGACGGTTAAATTGTTCGAAATGTTATCCTTCGACCGATGACGATATCGAATAACTATTACACCAAAGGATTATTTATTCGAGAGCTGATTTATTCGGCAACATGTATTCAGATATTCTGCAGTTTGAATCATACGAATACAGATTCGAACAATCTTCAACATTCATATATCCGAAATAGAAAAACGTGAGTATCTAATGTTGGTAATAACATCCATAGCATAAAGCCATATGCCGAGAATACAAACTTCGAATGTGTAGATCTTAGATATGCAAATTATCGATGGTCCAGAATAGCGAATAGCTAAATAGCGAACATGGAATGAATGCCTTACCCGACTGACCACCACAATCTGCCAGCTTCACTCTGAAGCGCAAGTAACGTATTGCTCGATCATAAGTTTTCGCTATCTGGATCGTTCGCCTTTTCGACCTATCGCTATTTTAACTCATCGATTTTTTGGCCCTTCGCTGCAATGAATTCGAAATTGTAGCCATCATAATATTTACAATTCGATGATTTGTCGTCTCGAATTGTTCGGTGTATTTATACCGGAAATTCGATATTATCTCTCTCATTATTTTGTTAAATCTATATTAAATCTATATTTATTTTCGCTATAAATCAATTTCGAGATATTTGTATTCACCATTTTTATCAACTATTTTACAGACTATCATAAGATTGTTCTATCTATATTGGAACGTTCGTCATTCATGAATTCGAAATTTCGGTCCTTCTGAATATTGATACATCGAGTTCCCGACGCCCACCTAAATGATTTTACGAATTCTCTTTGGAGACTAGCTGTCACCCGCGAATTCGTACGCGGGAGGTTCGTAATTTGCATAGTACGCTTTATAAGAAATGTCTTCCGAGAACCATTCGCAATACCGCATTGACAAATTTTTTGTGGTAAAGTCACCCCATACCACCTTTTCCCATAGGTCTGTACGAATCTGTGGACTCTGCATTGGAGGTCAATGAATTGGTGCTGTAAAATTGGCCCGTATTATTGGGACCGAAGAATTCTATTTTTTCAAAAGTTCCCTGTAAACAAGATTTCTGGTTTCTTTTCGGGCTGAAGAATAACCAAGCTGTTAGGTGAATTAACTCTGGAACACGCCACGTACAACTGGCCATGAGAGAAACTATCGTTCCTGAGATCTACACCAGCTACTTTCAAAGTTTGACCCTGCGCTTTATTAATTGTCATTGCGTAGGATAACTGAGCCGGAAACTGCAGACATTTGAATTAAAATTGGTAATCCGATGGTATCAAGGGAATTCGAGGGATGAAGAGAGTTTCTCCCTGATTCACGCCAGTAAAAATGGTAGCTTCGATGACGTGTTTATGTAGAGCCTTCACCTGTAGTCTAGTGCTGTTAGACCTTTTCGGAGGGTTAAGATTGGGCAATAAAATAATTGGAGTGCCAACTTCGAGATATAATATGTGAGGCGATATTCTCGGTAAGTCGAGGTGGTAAGGAATCCTATGGGATAATTTACAACACCATCGACCTCCAATACAGAGTCCAGATTCATATTTTACCTCAGCAGCATATAAAAGTGCTTGCCTAAGAAACCTTTAAATATTATAGATGTAAATTTTCCTATACAAATCTTTAGCCCCTATTCTGCACCCTTGACGGTTGTTTATCGAAAAACGATTTTGCAGGTATTTAATCATTTGAAATAATTAACCCAAATCCATATTCTCCTGTCTCTAGCTTCTAAAACATAGGACTTCCATACAAATTTTCACTGCTCATTTCCCCATTGTTAAAAGTGCGATGCTATACAGGAACGAAGCATGGGGGTGGAAGAGGCGATGGTTAGTGGAAAGACTCCAAGGAGGTTATGTAAAAATGGCCATGGGCCTTGATAGAAAAATGCCGGGCTATATGTGGCGGATGGAAGCGGGATGTAGGGGAACGGCAGAAGTGTGGAAGAGAGCGGTGAACTATTTGGTAGAGATAATGAAAATGGAGGAGGAATGGTGGACGAAGAAATGCCTCAAAGAGAAGGCGCGAGGAGTATTGAATGGAAACCCAACAAAATGGGGAGAGGAAGTCAAAGAGGCAATGCAGGAACTAGGAGAGGGAAACACGTGCAAAGCCATAGCAAACTACGATGTTAGAGAAATGGAGAGAATAGTAGAAAGGTGGACGAAAACTAAAGTGGATCAAAAAACCCAAGAGGATTGGAATAAAATTGAAAAATCGACATATTGCTCACAGCACAAAAGCACGAAGTATACCACAGGGACAGAGAAGTACCGGGAGGATGTAAATATAGTGGACGAAACAAAAGAAACTTGGGCGAGACTGAGATGTGGGAATGTGGGTAAGGAAGGAAATACGGGATATAGTGACAACAAATGTAGGGTTTGTTAAAACGAAGTAGAACATTTAGTGCATATAGGTACGTGCGAGAAAGACAACAAAAAATAAATAGTAGAACATCTGAAAAAATGGATAGAGAAATAAAGGAGAACAAATCGATAGAAAGATACAGACGGCGCTGAAAAAAAACCTGCAACTGAACTATGTATGTACATCAAACACTTCGGGAAACTAATTGGAAAAATAGTGAACGAGAAAACGAATGCGAGACGAACCGAAAGGCAAAAGGACAATAGAATATAAGTTAGAAATAAGAAAATGGTGTAAGGGGAAACGTATATGTAGTGTGTAAACACCCTGTGTCAACAACATGTGTAAACACCCTGAAGGGGTGTACCTGAAATAATAAATACTACCACTACTACATTTTCTGCCTATTTTTTAATTATTTGAAAACTATTTGAAAGTTGATTAAAAATAATTTTTTTACGGTTAACAGAGGAAGAAATACGTCTTCTCGGGCAGGTTGGCTTTCCTCAAGAGCGATGCATCAATTATTTGACGCCTGACGAGGCACACGAGGAGATCAGGACCGCGTGGCAAAGTCGTAAGTATGAACTTGAGTTCGCGTCCAATGAATGTGAAAGCTTGAACTTTTTTTTATACAAACAAGTTTTTGTAGAAATAATTTTTCTATAAATCTCATTTGACCTATCGTCGAAGAGACCATAATAAATATTTGCTTTAATACATAAACATCAGTGATAAATATTTCTTCGCGCCACATCGTGAAATAAATGTCACGAGGAGTGAAGATTCTCGAAAAATCATAAGCTTCGTGGCCCGTACTTCATAGCCGAGCGAAGGGAAACCGAGTAAAAAAAATCAAACAAATGAAGAAACCAACAAGCGTGGAATCGTTAGGGCGGTATAAAAGGTCGAATTGCAATTTTTATCCCGGAATATCCTCATAAAAGTTGTCGGAACAAAGGGGAATTTTTATTCGCCGTGGCGCGAGAAACAAATACCCGAGAGGGAGCGAAAAATATTATACGTGGGGCGCGCGCGCGTCCTGGCCACGAGGAAAAGGTAATCGTGGAGAGAAATAAAGGAAAGGAAAAAAGAAGAAAGAAAAGATCGTGGCAGACGTACAAAGTGGTTTTTCTCTCTATTTCTACTTCTGCACTCCTATTCTCGTTCGCACGTACGTTGTAATATCGACTACTCACGTACACTCGAACGTACTTTGTTTTTCGAGCCTCGGCCACAAAGAGAAGCTTCTCCGTCCGTTTTATTTTTTTCAGGTCACAGTAAGAGTCCGAACGACAAATATATGCGCCATTGTAGTGGTAAAATAATGCATAGGCTACTTTTTGCCAGTCCGATTTTTTGGGACGCGATAATAGCGAAAAGAAGCTTTATCATTATTATTATTTACGAATAAAGCTTCTTTTCGCCTTTTGTTGCGTCCTAAAAAATCGGGAACAAAGGATGACGTTGGGATGCAAAGGAAATTATTCTTTTTCCAATTTCACTATTTTGTTTTGGCCAATTTAGGCTGTGAAAATCAATCATCTGTTTTTGCGTATTCTTATTGGAGATTTACGGCCTCAATTTGCCAAAAAAGCTTTCGATAATGATAGAAGTAAAGAAGTGAAAAATGTAGAAAAATATCGTGGGCTTCCAACGATGCAATCTGCGACGTCGCAATGAAGGGACTTCTGTACTGTTTTTTTTTTATTCCACAGAATAAATATTGGCTATACCGGAAAAAAAATTCTCGATAAAACGCGAGTCTGATAAAGGGCAATAAATTCGTAGGGTCAAAGGTAACGGGTATGAGTTCATTGTAAACTGGAAACGTCAGATCTCTGTGGAATCCGGAGAGTCTAGTTACGAAGTCGATCAATAATTCGTTCACCGGATCACGATTGTCGCGTCCAGAATGCTCTAGTATCCGCGAAATTGCCGAGATCAAAGGTCATTCGTCAGAGTGAACAGACGTTTTATAATGAAAAATCTTTGATACGAAATTCGTTTGTCATTCACATCGTTCGAACCGAGCATTGCGAATGTTATTTGACGTTAGAAACATTCATTGACGTTGAGAAAAGATCGTATACATCGAATATACACAATAATGTACATATAGCGTTCTGTCACGATTCTTAGAATTTTCCCAAATTCCTTCATTTTTATTATTGTACAAGATCTTTTTTCATAGACTTTTATAGTGCATCGCAAAATAAGTATTCAAAACAATTATTGCGGGATTTTTAAAGGCGAAATATGCCAAAATAAATTAAAGGAATACAGACATATTCATTTTCATTGCATTCCAACGATGCAAACTTCAACCTCATATGAATACATGGCGTTGGAGTTTGCATCGTTGGAATGCAACGAAAGTTCTTCTATTCTGACTTGCTTATTTTTATTGTTACGCGAAATTCCTTTTCACATATTCATGTGATAGATCTTTGAATAATTGTCGTTAAAAATAATTAAGCATCTTTTGTAGGTAAATTTCGCCGAAATAAATAAAAAGAAATTCACGATTTTGATTGCGGTTCAACGTTGCCAACTTCAACCTCATATGTAGATTCCATTTTTAGGGGGCGAAGTTTCAGCGATATCTTTGTTTCTACATAACGTTTGCGTTTCTTTCTCTCGTAATATATTATTTTTTTAACACTTACAGCATTAACAATATAATGATTATATTATCAACATCAAGATGCTGAAGTTTGCATCGTTGGACTGCAACGAATTAAATTTATTTTGGCACTTTTCGTTCTTCAACTATTTTTCAAGATATTTATTTAGCGATCTAAATTATAAATCTATAGAAAACGATCGCCGATAATAATAAAAATATGGAAAATAAAATGTAAAACGAAACTTTCGTTGCGTTCCAACGATGCAAACTTCAACACCATTTATCATCAAGGGGCTAAATTTTTGCGATATCTTTCTACGTAATGTTTTAGTTATTTTCTTCTCAAAGTATATACTAATAATTATTATCATTATTATAAGTAATAATAATATATTCATATTGGACAGTCTATTGAAAATAATTCGGGAGCCCTTTTTCCTTTGTATTGTAATCGATGATTGATCCATTTTTTTTTCTGGTTGCTGCAATTACCGCAGGTATGCAAAATTTGAGTATCTCGTGCTCACTGGTCTGCCTGATCATACTGGGAAGTGCGGTGCTCGTAGGCTTTTTCGGCCTTTGCAGACACCAGATATCGGCGGTTCTCGTGACCGGTGTAATGTATCTTTTGGCAGGTGAGCATACACAACGAAATTACGATGGATGAAAAAAAAAACATTTTTTTTAAACGTTAATAGAAATTGTAATAAAATGTACTGTTTTCTAAAGTTTGGCCGTAATAACGTAGCAAAATTACAAACTTATTTTGTAGAAATTTATGGCAAATTAAAAAATAAGCGACACATGCAAAAAAATGTTAACTAATTATTTGTTGTGTATACTGCTGTTGCAGTTTGCATCGCTGGGCAAACGAAAATGAATCTTTTCAGATCTTTTCAAAAGTCATTAAAACGTTTTTCTGAATCCTTATTAAAAATCTACAACTTAAATTGGCAAGAAAATATTTTCGATAATAAAAAAAAAAAGAAAAAAAAAACGAATTTTCATTACATTCCAACGATGCAAACTTCAACACCCATTTGCATATATCCGGCGTATATGCAAATCGAATAGAAACAAATTACGATCAACGTAACGATGAGTAACGTGTTTTCTCTTTTTCCCCTCCATCTACAATTCGGTTATTAAATGATTTTTTATTGTAAAGATCATGTGCGGTATGTAAGGCAAAGTATTTTTTTTTAACAATTAACAACGATATAGCACTATGAAATTGTTGTTCTGTTCTGCTCGGCAAAAACGCGGCGAAAGCACCCGAAGTTACCCGAGCGCTCTGGGTCGTCACCGTTCGAAAGCCGGTATACGAACTACTCGTGTAATACGGGGATTCTGTCGACGATGGCAACGACAAAATCGTATAATGCTTGTTTCGTTCCTCTTTGCATAAATACAAAGAAAAGTGTCCCTCATAAAGTATCTCTGAATGTGCCTCAAGCACGTTTTACACTGTCGAAATCTGTGGTTCGATGCCGCGCGACTGGCCACTCGGAGTAGCCGAAATTTGGACCGACTTCTATTCAAAGACACAAGAGCAGCGCCAATTTTTTTTATACGTTGTTTGGACCTACAGGATCATGTCATCAAGTTTTCGTAAAAATCCTAGTTGTTTTTTAGCAATTAAAAATTATAAAAAATTAGAATGTCGATTTTTTTTTGGAAGCGTTTCTATCGAAAAAAGCTTTCTAGAAAAGTTGTGCGTCATAATGTTCTGTATAAAATAGGTCCTATGCAAAAATGGCCTAACATGGTTAATTAAGCAGTTAATTGCAATTTAAAAAAATGTCCTCATTTTGCTTTTTGCATCCGTTATCGGTTATTTATCAACATATCATTTCAAAACTCATCCATCATCTAGGGAACACCCTCCCCAAGTGCAAGATTTATTGATCTACGTTGTATAGTCAAGCAATAATCTCCGATCTACGAAAAAAATTCAGGCGCCTCGCCTCATCGAAGCTCCTGAATGAATTTGTGAATTCAGAGAATGAACGAAAGCTGATTTATATTTAAGATAAGTAAAGATGTTTATTGTTGATACAAACTCGAATTACTATAATTTAGAAAAAAAATCATGTTCATTCTCGATTTTAAAAAATTAACATTTTCGTTAAAAAAACACCGTTTTTCGACGATTTAAAATGTTTGCTTTTAAACAAATAGAAATAACTCCTTAAATTATGTAGATATTTGAAATATTCTTCAAGATTCTGATGCGTTTTTGTAAGACGAGCAATAAAAAAAGCGGCAATATCTTGATTACAACCCGACATATCGATGTTTATACGTTTTTGCAATTTACCATTGATGTAATCAAGACGTTAGCAAAATTCAAATTCGTGAGCCTTCTCTGCACTTTTGGGCATGGGATTCAATATAATACCAACCCAAGACGTGTCAACCTGAAATCATCGCCCGCTTATTTTTGCTGTGAAGACCACTTAGATGAAAGTGTAAACGTGTTATAACATAAATTGTAGTGAAATACTTTTTTAAACGTTCTTTTCAATATGTTTATGATACGTAGCGACAATAACTGACACAATTATGATCCGTAGCGACAATAACCCAAACAAAGTCGAATTTGCTTTCACAAATCCATTTTCACACATCGTTGGACGAAAATTAAACTAGTTTTCGGCTTTTTCAGAATGCTCGAGATGTTTTCCGATGTAAAATGACACCAAATTTCACATTTGTGTACACTCGCCTGTAAGCCGTATACATAAGCCTATTCGGTCGCGTTCGAGCGGTGACGTCCCAACCTACAATTTGAATTACCGTGATATAAAAACAATTAATAATAATCTTTGGAATTATTTTAAAAACAAACCTTTTGACATTTTGTTTTATTGTCACAAAAGATCAATTGTAATAAAAATCGAACACTTTTCTCAACTCAATTTGCAGCGACCTTCGCGCTGTTCACCCTGACGATAATATACTTCAAGAGGGCGCAGGATCGCGGGGCAAGGATAATCGACGGTCCCGAGGACGGCGTCGTGGGTGGTCCAGCCCCGAAAAGGGTTCTGAACGCTCGTCGCTTCACCACCGCCTGGAGCATGGACTTCGGCTGGGGTGGAGTGACACTTTGCGCCCTCGCCTCGGTCGCGTGGATATTGCTCAGCAAGATCATGAGATTCAGCCCGATATCGACGATGATAGCGTAGCAGTGGGACGCCTTCGAGGTATAGACGTAAAATGAACGTTTATTCGGCATTCCTCAATTCTACCCCTCCCGTGTAAACAAAAAAAAAACACATCCAAGACCCAAGACCGAACTGTGCGCAGAGAGCAGCGGCGCACGTGTCACATTATTTTCTCGCAACGTGGCCAGTGCGAAAATATTTGTATTTTGTATGCCGGTACAACGTAATCTTACGTACATCTCGAGGGCGACGAAAAAATAAATAAAGATAATAAGGTAAATCGACCAGTGAATGAACGAAAGCTGATTTGTATTTAAGATAAGTAAAGATGTGAATTGTTGATGAAAACTCGAATCACTATAATTTAGCACAAAAAATCACAGGTGCCGTTAAAACCGATTTCTCAGATTAACCTTTCCTTGACACACTTATATTTGGCCACGGCTTTGACACACTGGGTCAATTTGACCCGGGTAGAACTTCATCCACTTGCCCTTAACAATCTTTCGGTCGGTTTTTGTTGAAAAAAATCCGGGATACATTTTAAACATTTCTTAATACGTCTGCAGAATTCAAATTTGGAAAGTATAAAATTGAATTGTAAAAAATTATTGAAAACTTTCAGTTTTGGGAAAGGGAACATTTTATTTCAAATTCGTCCGGGTCAAAATGACCCAGTGTGACAAGGAAGGGTTAGTATCGAAATTTGACGGCAGATGGAATTTTTATAGTTTCTGGTACTTGCACACCGCGAAACATCACTTAAGTGTCCGCCGTCGATTTTGTTGAAACTCATATATGTGACAAAGCATGGAAAACTATTAGACACGTATTTATTTTTATCTGTGGAAAAACGGTTCAAGGGAGGAAACCACCCCTCAAAGAAAGGCGCGTCCGGGGGTGGGTTTGCGGTTTCACCCGCAAGCAGTCCAACGATCGGAATAAAACAAAAGACAAAGTTCTTCTAATGTAAAACGATAAAAATGCACTATCGATGAAAAATTCACTATTAATAAAATTACTTTAAGGGATGAAACGCCTATGAGGGAAGGGATGAACCAAATAGTTTTTATGAGTTTTTAGGGTGAGTATTACGTTCATTACTTGAGATAGAATCAGTCTTTAATTTATTTTGCAAAATTTTTAAAAATATTCCCAATAATAGGTCAGAATTAGACATGTTTATTTACTGGTGCTATATTCTAACCTCTTTCCAGTGAATGGAGGTGTGGGCTCTGTTCTGATAATACTCAGGGAAGAGTAAAAAATTTAGCTCATCTGCTGAAAATTGCAAAATTACTAAGTGTTGAGAGATGACAATGTACGTTTCGTTAAATGATATCATGAAATCATTTAATTCGGTTTTAAAATTTTGACAAGATTTTATTTTCTATTTCTCCGTCGAAACAAACTCTGGTAGTTTTTTTAGAATGTCACGTTGAGACGCAAAAAAGCTTTGTGTATTTTCTACGAATTCGTAATAACAAATATAATACTCGTATGTATAAGAATATTAAAATTGTTGTGCAACACAGTGATCTCCAAATCTAGCATTTATTAAAAATAAATAATGAATTGTTATCCTTTACTGATAATTTCGCCAATTGAGTGACGATTTAGTGATTCGCTACTTATTTATCAATTCCTCCAACATTATTTGTTGGAATTACTTCGAATGTTTTTTCGATTATCGAAATAATATCTTTTGTTAGCGACAGCAATTAAAATATTAGTTTCCATTATATTTTCATTATACAGTCCATTTATGATATTAAAGTTTGCATCGTTCGAACGCAACGAAAGTACAGTAGCCCGATCTTTTTTTTCGGAAAATTTGGGCTCCGCAAAACACTCAAACGTTTTTTTAGGATCCTCATAAATAATCTGGAGCCCAAATTTGCTGAAAGAAATTGTGAATGATGAAGAAAACGAAGAAATACAATTAATAAAAAAGAAAAACATTTCGTTGCACATCAACGATGCAAACTTCAACATCGTGTTTATCTGAATCCTACAGTACAGGACCTGCGAAGGTCAACGTCAAAGCTTTCAATAAAAATCCACGGTTTAGCGAATATTCTTCCAACTCATCACGAGAGCTTTCCAAAACACTGCCAATAAGTATTCCTTTTTCAACTGACAAGGAACATCACTTTGGTGCCCTCCAATTTTGTCGACATTTTTTTATGTGGAAGTGCATGAAAAACTAAGAGACACGTATTTTTTTTAATCCGCGGAAAAACGATTTTAAGGGATGAACCACCCCCTTAAAAATGGGGATGTTTTTCGTTTTTCGTCGATAACGTTTTTACCGGTACGAGATATTTAAAAATTTCAAATTGCAACATTGTTTATTTTTTTTTGTGTACTATACATTGGAGAGAAGAACAATAACGTCATCGACGAAAAACACCCCGATTTTCGAGGGTGCGTTTTACCCTGTAAAACCGTTTTTTCGCCCATAAAAAAATATGTGTCTCTTAGTTTATGATCTCTCTTCCACATTATGATTCCACTAGTTTATGATCTGTCTCTTAGTTTATGATCCTCTTCCACATCAAAAAGTTCCAACAAAATGGGAGGACGACACCAAAGTGATGTTCCTTGTGAGACTCGGTTAAAAAAAAGTAGCAAAATATGCTTCCTCGTAGTGTTTCGAAAGCTCTCGAGATGAGCGCGAAAAAATATACAATAAAAGAACATGTGGGTTGTTATAAAAAATATTTGAACTCGAACTGCACAAGACCTTGGCAGTTACGGCCAAAATCAAGCTAAGAATCCAATCTTTCCTTCAACCAAGAGTCTATCTTTTCGTTACTTGAGAACCAAACAACTTTTATACAAATCTTTTTTTTTAGTACAACGTGCACATTCCGAGACACCTTGTAACACATGGTGTCGAAGTTTGCATCGTTGAAACGCAACGAAAGTTCCGTTTTACATTTTATTCTCCATATTTTATTATTATAAGCGATCTTTTTTTTATAGATTTATCATGAAGATCGTCAATGAAAAATAAAAATAAATGATTGAAGGACCTTTGCAGGCGAAACCGGCTGAAACAAATTAAATTCGTTACAGTTCAACGATGCAAACTTCAGCATGGTTCGTAACACTTCAAATAACCGGATTTAAGTTTGCACCGTTGGAGTGCAAAACATTAATTTGTTTTACTTCCTCATATTCCTTCTAGCAGGTTTTAGCCACGAAAATCCCTCAACCATTTTCTAACATGCTTATTCGGAGATCCTCAATTGAAATTTGCAAAAAATATTTGGTATCATAATAAAAAAATAAGAAAATAAAATCATGAATATAAATTATCGTTGTATTCGAACTAACTTCGATAACGTTTTAAATGTATGTACATATATTGGGCGTGCGTGTGTATATACTTCAAATTTTTCGATTTTTGTATCCGAGCGGCTTGGTAATTGCTCATTTTAGATAAGCCTGAGACGTTTTTTTTTCTTCGGACGAGATAAAACAAAAATGCAAAAGTTGACTATAATTGTGCGTGCTCAATGATAATAACGATAATAATAATAAGTGCGTTTCACGGAGCACTAAAGTCTTACAATAATAATAGTAATAATAATAAGTTAGTATAATAATTAATATATAAATATAACGATGACCGAACCGATTTTTAGCCATTTTTGCATAGACTTTTTGCTACGACGACATCCGAGAAATAAAAATAAGGCGAGACACGCGGCAAAACGAAGAATTTCGTCCGCGAGGGATTTTTTATGTTGCCCGAACAGGCTTTACGCGCTAATCCGCCAATGTACATTCACGGCCGATAAGAAGAATGACAGAATCGCCTAGAGCGTTGCGCAATTCTTTACATATTCTTGTTTGTTACAGCGACGAAAAAAAGAAAATAAATAATGAGAACGAATAAAGGAAGGAGAAAAAACCAAGAGCGAATACGCGTTTGGGGGATTGTAAGAAAGTTTATCCGATCGTTTCCGAATCCTGAACGCGGCGGAGAAGGAAGCGAAGATCGAATGTATATTCGAGAAAAAAAAAACCGTATCGTTTATCGCTGACGTGGGTTACGAAGTTACGTTATCGGAGTACGGTAGTCTCGCGGAAACGCTACCATGGAATGCTCTTGAAGCTTGCATCGTTTGGAGAGCAACGCAAATTTTTCTTCATATTTTTACAAGCTTTTTTTAACCTGCTTCGTTCGTATGTCTTTTCTGTTCAAGATATATAATCCATTTCTCAAGCCTTTGCTGCCATTCGATTTGGCTGATATTTGACATATCTACGAAAACGTCGGTGACAATGCAATAATATGATCCAAGGAGCGATAAAATAAACAATATGTAACATACGCGCCCTGCTCGTAACCTCAATATCAAGCTGTCAAAAAAGAACATCGGTCCGAGTAAAAAAAATCCGCGGGAAAGAAAAAGTGTGTACTAAAGCTGTCTAAGGTAAATGTCCCAATTATTGAACAGCTAAGAATCTGGGGGATTGAATTCGGTGAGAAAAAAATATTAAATCAAGAAAAAAACCATCGCCTTCATGTTCAAATGATACTTTGATATTTTTACTTTCGAAAATACACCCTTTAAATTATTTTTAAATGATTTCAAATGAACGAAAAAAGAATAACAATGTGAAGCATGCAATTGTCGCAATTATTGAACACTGGAAGTGCCTATGTCCCTAATATTGAACAGGCATGGCCCAGTTATTGAATACTCTCGAGAATTCTTTTTCCGTTCTGAAAATATTATTTTAGGTACAATATTAAGAAATAAAAGCAAAATTAAACACAAAGAATTTTTTATTAATCATGTAAAAATACAAAAATATATATTTAGTCTCTTTTGACAGGTTTTTGGTTCATTCGCATTTGATTTATTTTTTGCTTTTCAACTCGAACTTTATTTTATATTTCTTTTCAGCTTCCTCGTATTTATGTTCTGTTTTTGTTTGATTTTGTTGCAGCTTGGCTCCCTGAAATATCGGAGAGCAAAAAATATTGATCATTACATTCGTATTTTTAGGTTACATTTAGGTTATATTTTCTTTTTACTTTTCTTTTTATGTTTTTTGCACGAAGATACAAATAAAAAATATATATGACGATCTTGAAGTTATTATTAAAAGAATAAAGGTAAGTTTATTCAGGAACTTACAGTTTTTGTTTGAATAAATCCGATTCACACGATCTGTCACACGTTAACTGTCTCGATGTTTTGATGGGTTTAATGACGCCATCTTGGAGAATTCGAGTGTTCAATAATTGAAACACACTACATTTTCTATGTCCCAATGATCGAACACTGTATTTTTTAACAAATAATTAATTTAAAAAAAATTTAATTGTTATTTGTAAGAATTTTTCTGAGGAACCTGAAACGCCTTTACTTTTTGAGATGCGACAGTTTTTGAATTTTTTATGCCCTTACGCGTGAAGCGGCGCGTCTTAGCAAAAACGATAAACAGTTACCACGAGACGTCAAATCGAGTGATCGTTGCTGATTAAATAATTTTTTTCTCTATTAATTAAAGCTTTTTTTGCACGAGTAAGGTAACATTTCGATAGCTAAAAGTTCCATATATGTAATGAAATTTTTATAAATAAGTAAATGCATGCAGGTGAATGAGAAATATTAAAAATACAAGATAGTGTTCAATAATTGGGACATTTACTTTATAATCTCGAAGAAATCAAAAACTTTAATAACTTTCCGAAATTCTAAAAAAAAAATTATGAAAAAAAATCCGCGTTATTTCGTCTTTGCCTAGAAATGTCTAGAAATGTATAATTTCTGAACATAATTATCAAATTAACATTAAGTAACTGTTACTAATTAAGAGAATGAGTACCAATAATATTCGTTGTTAATTATCCTGACCGAGTAGCTTGAGGTTCTCGGGCATAATTACCGAATACCGATAAGGTAGGTAGCATTTGTGCCGTCTACGACGTTGCCATGATTGCACAGTCTAATATTTTGTGTGCTTGATTTTCGCACAAATTCGCTATCAAAAACATTAATAATTTTATAACGGTACTGTGAAACCTCATTTTCACGGTACCAAGGATTAATCCGATAATTACCCGAACCGTACCTATTTTTTCAGTTCCGAGGTAACTTTCACTTAGCAGATGTTGATAATATACTGAGAAATGATGGGGAGTTTTCCATAAGCGTAATGTAATTAGCCCACGAAATACGTCGAGTTGCCGACGTATTTTTTCTCTAATAAACGGTATTGTGCATCGTATTCAAACTGCACAGGATGATCAGCAAAGAGGTTATAAAGGTCCAGGAAAAATGCAGCGAGGCGATAACATGTTGACTTAACCCCAAAACAACCTTAAGGGGCTATACCAGTGAGACTCTTTCAAAAAATCGATTTTTTTGCCTTTTTCGACAGTTTATACTGTCAAAAATATGAGATAAGATTTTTATACTTTCAAGAATATGAAATGACATTTTTCAAATTTGCTAACATTGTAACTCAAAAAGCGATTATCCGATTGGCGAAATTTGAACTGAGTACTCTTGAATATATTTACTCTACAATGACGTAGAATATTTTTGATTGGATGAAAATTGACCATTTGGCATTTTAAAAAACGACCATTTTGTAGGCAAGAAAACAGACTTTTTTTCACAACTACGCCATTTTGTTAGATTTTGATATTTTTCGAAAATCCTACGTCATTGTACAGGAAATACCTTCCAGCTGAACATTTTTTCCTTTTTCGGTTTCAGCTACTCAATCGGCCGGAATCATGTCAGCAGTGGAAGAATTTTTTTTGGCGCCTCCGAAGGTAGCGCATAAGTCTCGGATCTCAATATTTTTCTATGAAAAAATTATGTAATATAGGTCAAATATAGCCAAATATATTCTTAATTTTCCGAAACATTTGATTGAGTACTTTTCTTCCAAAAATGCCCGAAAATCACCCAAATTTTCAGCGTTCACACAGGTATAGTCTCTTAATCTCCCTTGCAGTATACTTTTTTTTTCCTTCGATAAATATCGCTATGCCTCATGGTCGAACAATGTCATTGTGTCCTCTGTATGAACGATTTATTTGCGATTTTTCGCGCGCATCTTTTGTCACCTTTCTTGGGGGGAGACCTCAACGCTATCCAATACCTTAGATTCGCTGCTACAAGTGTATGACTTCGTTCACGTATGCTCGCGCACGTCAACACAATCGGTTAACCGCGTAAGCACCTTTCTCAAAAGAAAGTGTGTACCCAACGCGTTCGCAAACAATAATCCACCTCTATTCGTGCTTTTCTACATCTCGTAACGGTTTTTTCCGCCGCGAAGACGATCGCGCTTGAGCGTAGAAAAGTGCCCTCTACGCGTGCGGTAAACAATGCTACGAGCGAGTAACAAAGCGCGCATAACCTCAAAAATGAATTTTTATGCGCGGGGGTCCGTAAAAAACGCGAATGCTCCTGAGCATCTGTACGTTATAACCTCAAAATGCCGGAAACGGATAATCCTCGAGAGAAAGTTGCTTTTGCGAGCAAAATCGGCTATCAAGCAGGCGAATATAAAATAAGATGATAAATAAATGGTCCACGTACCTTGTATTCTCTTCCGAACAAAAAAAAAACCCAAAGGCGAAAAAGTTCTCGAGGTTGTTTTCACGATAAGCGTCGACTCGCAATTGTATTTCTCGTTCCCCTCGTGCGCCCCGCCGTTTCAACTTTCGCGAACGGTCGTTTCGTTCACCGGCCGCAGGAGTCCCACGAGAGCGAGCGAGACGGCAGACGAATGTTTCTTTTTCGCGCGCGTGCGGTGTCAATTGTCGAGATTTGGCAAATTTCCGGCAGTTGGGCCGTCTCGTGGCACCTCGTTGTTTCGCGTGCACGCGAGAAAGAAAGTACACCGAGAGAATCGACACGCTTTCCCTCCGCGTCTGATCCCTCGATCGCAATGCAAAATAACCGTTTGCAAAACACACCGAGAAGCGAACAGCGTCGAGCACGAACGATTGCGAGACGGTCACCGGCGCGCGCGTGTGTGTGTGTGGCGCGTAGAGGGAAAAAACACGAGAGGTTTAGCCGGCGTGGCGCACGCGCGAAGACGGTGCGCGCGGCGATTGAGGTACGAGCCACGCGCCACCTCGGGCGGGAAGACAGCGCGGGAAATTTGAATCGTTGCTTGTGGAAAAGTGATACAAATTTGGTATTCGCGATATTTACGTTTTGGAAGTGACGCAGCGATATTTCAATATAGCCGGTTAAAGTATAGCTTTAAACGTAAACAATTATTTCGTTCTTGATTTCCTGCGAGTTGGCAAGAATTTACCTCCATGGTAGATTGTAAAGATAATGCTGCAGTGAATAATTTCTTTTTCGCTCTGTCAGCTCTGGATTTAGATTTTTTAAGGTTATGAGAGTCACTCGCAGGTTTTGAGAGATGATTCTGTTTTTCGGAACATACTTTTTACAAGGGACGTCTGAAATTATATTTATACATTGTATATAATAGTATTGCTCGATTTATTATTTATGAAAATACAAACTTGGCAAGAAAAAATCTTGTGGACTAAAACCACGCTTTGATGGCCGAAATATAGTTATTTCAGAGCCAACGATCACTTTAAAAAAAAAATACTTCATCTGTACGTGGCTTCTGGAATAACAATTTACTTTTATTATCTCTCTTGCACCCTGGAACACAGCAGAATCTTGAGTGATTAGTCATTTTTAAATTTTGTTCACTGTTATCAATGTATTTTGACAAAGGTGACTATACTATCAGAGATTCTGCCCTAGGCCGTGAGAGGCGCCGAGACTTTTGGGGATCGTGAATTTGGTTCGATATTCGATGATAATTTATGAATAATTAAGGTTAGGTGGTGTCTAGCCGTTGGGTGTGAAGTACGAAGGAAGCGCTCTATGCTGATGCACAGTCGATTGACTGTTACCAACTGTTAGCAATAAAATGATCGTCATATCAAACGTACGTTTTTTTACACTTATTTACAACAAAAAACGCGTTTTTGAACATTCGATATAATTTTTTCTCTCTTAGTCAACGCGCGACGAATTAACAACGTCGTAAATCGTGATATATGATAATGCTCAGGTCGGCAGTAGTGTTGCGAAGAGGCATACGCGCCCCGTTCATAACGTCAAAATCGGCCTGCGGAGCTGTCAACAATGAATATCGATCCGAGCAAAAAATTCTTTCGCTGGAAAGGAAAAGGGTGTGCCGAAACTGTCTATAATCCGAAACAAAAAAAAACATGAATATTTTTCGGATATTCTGAGAAAATTCTGTCATATGTGGAAAAAAATAATTTTTAGAATCTTATCTTTTCTGAACATAGATCTCGAACTAATATTAATTATTACTAATGAAGAGAATACGAACAAATAATATTCCTCTTTGATTATCCCGACCAAGTAGTTTGAGGTTTCCGGGTTACATTACCGACTGTAGATAAAGTAGGTAGCATTTGTGCCGTCTACGAAGTTGCCATGTTAGCACAGCCTGATAGTTGTGTGCTGGATTTTCGTACAAATTTGCGATGAAATACGTCAATAATTTTATAACGGTGCTGTGAATCCTCATTTTCACGGTGCCATGATTTAGTCCGGTAATTAGCCAAGCCATACCTATTTTTTCGGCTCCGTAGTAGCAGTTTTTTTTAGCAGACATAACAAATCTACTGAAAAACGATCTGGAGGTTCCCATAACCATAATGTGATTAGCGCCCGAAGTACGTAGAGTTTCCGATTTCTTTCTTTTTAAAAAACGATACTGTTGACCGTACTCAAACTGCACAGGATTATCAGCAAAGGGATTGTATACTTCCAGAAAAAATCTCAGTCCGGTTGTCGCATTCGGACCTGGTCCCATAACAACCTTCATTAATAAAAATCTAAAGAATGAAAATTCGTCATAATGTATATTCGCACAAGATATTTCGACAGTCCAATTTTTCTTCAAGGCAAATAAAAACTCTAGAATATTTTTCTTTTCAACGACCGCTGCGCTTACTATTCGAACTTTTCGTCGATCTCAGTCTCGTATTCGCGTTCGAGTAAGTCGAATTAGCAATCGCAACGATATTATTCTCAGGGTCGACGGTCGATTCTGAATAGTCCGTCGTGATTCTCGACCTTGCCACCGCCTGGTCAACATTATCCTTTTGCTCCTCGGCACTGCAGATTTTTTCGTTACCGTCAGTCGGTAACAAAGTCGCTGCAGCAGCTCCTGTCTTGCGTTCGTTGTATTCGTCCCAGCAATTCTTCAAGCTGCCAAACACGTCGAACCAGAGACAGAGCTCTTCGACTGGAAATTTCCGAACGAACTCGTAACAAAATTCGTTCTTGCGCGTCATACAATATTGCTTTTTTTAAATTGCCACCTAGTTAAAAATCGTTTACCGAACAGCAGTAAGGTTATAAAGATGAACGCTCCTCCCGGAATTCCGGCATCTGGCAGCCAAACGTGGGTTAAGCCGAATAAGGCTGGTCCTTCGTAAAACATCATTCCTCTCATGGTGTTACACAGCCACGGCACGTGGAGATACGGTATGCGGTATATATCGCCAAGGGCCAACATAACTGTCGTTATCAGTCCCATCACTACGTTCGTTGTCATTATTTTTATTTTCATATCTAGAATGCGAAAATCCCTCTTTGTTTAGGGATTTTTCGTGTGTTTGCGTATATACAAGGTATTCTGTTATGAATGGATAATCCTGCAACTGTCTCTAGATGAGATCATGTCCTACTATATGCTGAAATTTTAGTTCAGTAAACGTCCGCGGTTTTCGCGATTTTGGGCTTGAGGTTATTTTTTTAAAAACATCATCTACTTTTGGTTTTTCGCATGCCATTTCTACAAATGATATGAATCGACAATGATTACGCAACTTTTTCAAGTAATTGGCACGATATGGCTAATACATTTATTTTACACCGCAGGTTATCAAAGTTTGAATTGGTTTCTATGAAAATTCTGCATAAGATCTTTTCTCATGACGTTTCCTCAACATTTAAGGTTAGAAAGAAATTCTAGATAAAACAAATAACCAAGGGTATTTTTTTTAATCGAGTAAAAAATAGTTATAATTTGTAACAATGGCATGCGAAAAACCAAAAGCTGATGATTTTTATCGCGAAAACCGTGGGACTTTCACTAACTAAAATTACAGCATAGAGTAAGACATGATCTGATCTACGGATAGTTGCAAGATTATCCATTCACAACAGGACACCTTGTATGTATGAAATTAAAATATATTACTGTAAGCAAAATTAGTTAAGCCTGCAGGGCATTTGTTCCCAATAAATCAATTTTTATAGTGGAACTTCGTTGCATATATGCGGTCCGTTCATAAATTACGTCATTTTAAAATGGGGGGGCTGGTCGTTGGATGACGGTAAGGATAATTGAATTATGAGTATATAAAGGTTAAGCTGATTTCGAGAGGGGGGAGGGGTGAAAATCAGCAGAAATCGATGGCGTAATATATGAACGGCCCCTACGTTAGAGTTTAAACCAGGGTTGCAAACAATGCATTACTTTTTGTAATGCATTAGCGTTTTCATTACTCATTACTTTACATTTTGTAATAAAAAAATATCTTTACCCATTACATTATATTCAGTAATGTGACAAATTTCCGTTACTCATTACATTACATTTTGTAATGCAAACAATTGCCATTACTCATTACATTGGAATTTGTAATGTAAACAATTTCCGTTCCTCATTACATTACATGTTGTAATGTGAAATATTTTCATTACCCATTACAATGTAATGCGTAATGGGAATATTTTACATTACAAAATGTAATGTAATGAGTAACGGATTTTCTTTACATTACAAATAGTAATGTAATGAACAATGAAATTTTCTACACTACAAAATATAAGGCGATGAGTAATGGAATTTTTTCACATTACTAATGCAATGCAATGTAAAAAATCTCCATTACTCATTGCAATGTAATGAGGATTATTATTCGTTACCCATTAGGGCCAGCTGTTCTTGCACTGGGTCGATCTGACCCGATGGGAAACGAATAATAATCCATATTACCTTGTAATGAGTACTGGAGACTTTTTACATTACATTACTAATGTGAACAAATTCCATTACTCACTACCTTATATTTTGTAATGTAAAAAAATTCCATTACTCATTACATTAAATTTTGTAATGTAAAAAAATTCCATCACTCATTACATTACACTTTGTAATGTAAAAAATTCCATTACCCATTACATTGCATTTTGTAATGAAAATGTCTCACATTACAAAATGTAATGTAATGAGTAATGGAATTTTTTTACATTACAAATTCCAATGTAATGTGTAATGGAAATTTTTTACAATACAAAATACAATGCAATGAATAATGGACATGTTGTACATTACAAAATCCAATGTAATGAGTCATGGATATTGTTTACATTACAAAATATAATGTAATGAGTAATAGATTTTTTTACATTGCTGAATGTAGTATAATGGAAGATAAAATATTTTTTCATTACCGATAAAAAAGTAATGAATATTTCATTCCTTTATCATTGCAAATTTCGCAACTCTGGTTAAAACTTGTTTTTAGCTAAATCTACGGTGAAAATGACGAACGTTCGTCGCTTGAGGCAACTCAAATTGAAGAGGTAGGTCCAATATATGGTGGAGGAACCTCAAATTAAAGGTAAACTTATCATTACAACGATAAAACTGCTAGGAACATTTAAAATGCATTTTTCTCGAAACTATAATTTTCAAAACGGCGTACACGATTTCTCGACATCTAATGAACGGATTGACTTGAAATTTGGTACACTCATTCAGAGTAATAGTAGTTTAGTCTTGACCGACGATTTTCTTCTGAATATTTTTTTTTATTACTTTTTTTTATAATTCAAGCACGATAACAAAAAAAACTCGTTTAAGTCTTAGCCAATATTATCCATTTTAAGACAAAAAAAACACATTTTTCTTTGTTTTGGATCAACCGGCCGGCCAAAATCAAGTACACCATTGGCCCATCACGTTCAAAGGTCCTCCACGAGATTGTTTATAACTTCTTCAATTATTAATATTTTCTAATGAAATTGGGCACACAACTTTGTAAATGTACATACAAATAAATGTCCAAACGATTTTTCAATCATCTTACTAATTGCTTCACATTTTTTAAAATCTAACCCTGATTATCGGGTCGTCACAGTAGCCTAACCCCTTAAACGCGTATTGCTTAGTGGAAACTAGTTCTGACTGAAAGCCTTCGTTACACCTAGTTTTTCCTAGGGAAAACTAGCATTTATTGATAAATAAATGTGAATGTTAGGTAAAACGAGTTTTAACCCAAACAAACTAGTTTTACCGAGGAAAAACTAGGTCTGACGAAGTGAATCAGCTAAATCTGTTTGGGTTTGAGACGAGTTTTAAGTAACATTCAAATTCATTTACCAGCATATTCTAGTTTTTCCTAGGGAAACTGCATTTAAACTGAAAAATGGCTGTAATTGTAACACATGGAGTTATATATATATATATATATTTTTTTAATTAAAATATGGCTGACTAATAATATAACAATTATCGACGTGTACATCCTACGGGCCTAAGCATAGGACGTAGATATTTTACCAACCCAAACAAACGCAAAAACCTAATATTAAATATATATATATATATATATATATATATATATATATATATATATATATATATATATATTAGGGTGACCCTTGATAGGGATAAAAAAAAATTGATCGCGCCGCCCTCCAAAACGGTTCAAAATAATTTTTAAAAAATCTACGCGAAACCCCAGCTATGTCCGTTAAGAGGAAGGCGTGCCTGTAAGCATGAACTTAAATTTAAATATCAATTTTTCTTCATGATTGGAGAAATTTTGATTTTTTAAATCTAGTTTATTTGTCAATTTTTCAACACGATATTTCTATGGTTTAAATAAATAAATTCGTACTGAACGAACTGGTATCGATATCTTATGTGTACATTTTTTAAATATTATGTTTCTTCCGACCAATTGGATGACTTGTGCGAATAAATAATTTCTTTGTTTTCAATAAAACGAACAAGCTCGCCAAGTTTAAAATGTCCCTATGCATTTTTGCGAAAGTAATTTTCAAATACATTTTTTATCCACAGCACTGGAAGTCTGATCTCAGTGAAATATTAATATGTTTGTATCTCAGCACGCAAGGAATATTTCTAACAAAATTAAAAAAAAAAAAACAATTCTGGCCAATCCGGAAGTTCGATGTGAATGGTTTATCGTGAATTTCTATCCTTCGTACTTCTATCCTTCGTACAAACCCAAACAAGATGCAAATTTAAAGTTTGATTTCGATGTGATTAAAAGCATTCGACAGCAGCTAAATCGAACTATTGTTCCAAAATAATAGGAGGATAAAACTGAACGCTCATCAAATCTAGTATGGAGGACCTTATTGTTTGATCTTGTATATTGAATACCAATATACAATAGCTTCGGAAAGTAAAAAAAAAATTGACAAATAAACTAGATTTAAAAAATCGAAATTTCCCCAATCATGAAGAAAAATTGATATTTAAATTTAAGTTCATGCTTACAGGCACGCCTTCCTCTTAACGGACATAGTTGGGGCTCCGCGTAGATTTTTTAAAAATTATTTGGAACCGTCTTGGAGGGCGGCGCGATCTATTTTTTTTACCCATATCAAGGGCCACCCTAATATATATATTGTAACGTTGGGTTACGAATATCGATACTATCCGAGGAAGGTGAGGTAAGCGGGCTGGCGAAGCTCAGTGGTCGGACCAGTCGACCCGCAATCGAAAAGTCCCGGGTGCGAATCCCGGCCCAAAATCGCACCGCATTTTTTCTCGGATAGTTCTCGTGGAGTATTTTCGGGGATTACAATATATATACATACAGTATTTGTATACAATAAATACATTTATTATTACATTTCCCACCACTTTCCACTTCTCACCACATCCCCATATATATATAGGGGATGAGAAGTGGAATGTGGTGGGAAATGAGAAGGGGAGGGTAATAATGAATGTAATTGTTATATCTAAATAATGTAATAATAAATAAATTGTAAACCTTCGAGTACCTATATATGTAAAATAATGTATATGTGTATGTATAATCAACTTCTATAAAGGATTATATATATATATATATATATATATATATATATATATATATATATAAAGTTATGTATATAGCAATCATAATATGGCTGACTAACAATAATAATGTTCGATAGATGCACCTACAAACCCGAACAAGTTCAAATAAATTATTACTATTATGAATTTCCAATCGATTTGTATGAATTCTCTCCTGCAATGGATTCATTACACGTCTATACATTGACATTTTGTTGATATAAAAAGTTTAGGCACTAAAAAAATTTTATAAAGTCTGGATTACATTTTTTTCCGACAAAACAATTCTTACTGTAACTCCGCCGAAAGATGGCATTGAAGGTAGCCGATTTAGTAACGGATTGCCCAAGCAACGATCTCGCACCCACTTCGAGAGTAATGAAGCTGAGGCAGGCAGCGGTGAAACACATCGCACCAAAGTACAAGGTCTCCGCCTGAAAAGTGAATTAAAAAAAAATGAACGAGCGGAAAACTCCAACGTTACGAAAGTGCGACGTTAATTTAAATTTTCGAGGTTTGACTCTCGATAAATAGCTTAGAAATATGGGCTCGGGAGATTCACTTACTTTCGAGCCGATTTTCTCGTCGACACAGGCGCCGATCGACGCCGACGAGACGTTACTTTTTTTACGCTTGAAGATCATTTTCTTTCGGTGTGAAGAAAAATAGTGCAGCCCTTGATGATTTTTGCACGATTTGGAATTGATTAGTGTGAGAAAAAACTTTTTTTTTTGGTTTATGAATTTATCTGGCTTGCCATTCGGTCCTTAATTTAGTATCGTGTCAAGTTTGACAGCCATGCTCGGTGGGTGACACGCGATGTCATTGGAGACAGAAAAAAAGAAGAACGTCATTTTTTTGTGCTTTATTGAAGACCGTAGTTGTCCGATCTGAATCTTTATAATATTTTTACTGGAATTCCAATTCGTATGCACTTGTACGTGGGGGGGAAAAAGGTGCTCGAAAAAAAAAATCGACTGTCACTGCACGGAGGGACGAGCCTGACGATGAAACAGACAGAAGACTTGCAGCCAATTGAGCACCGCGATCATCGCGCTCAATATCTCGCCGCGCTTTATGTGAAGTCCGTCGAGAAAGAGCCTCACGAAAAATACAACGATCTCCACTATTATGACGCAAAGCTGCATCAATAGCCAGGGAGTGTGCAACATCGGGTATTCCTATTGTTCGAAAAAATATATAAATATGACAATAATGATAATAATAATTACAATATATATAATAAAATACACAAATATATTGTATAAAATACACATTATAACGTGTATTTCATATAATGTAATTGAGTAATATGATTTAGTATATAATAGTATTTTATATAATATAATTTTATTTAGTATAATTTTGTGCATTGTCAACGTTATCACGTTGACAATGATAAAGATAATAATAACGAAAGAAAAAAATTCAAATACCATTTTTTTTATTTTTCCAACAATTTTATTGTGAAATTTTATCGTCATAACTCAAGACATTTTTTTCTTAATTTTGATCTCTTATTATATTTGTGTATGGAGGAATAATCAATTATTTATATAAAAAATTATTTAAGAAAATTGTTAAAAGAACTGCTCGTACGCAAAAATCAAAAGAATATTTAGAAAGCAATGGTTAAAAAAATACAATCAACGGAGTGTATATTTATGGATAATTTATTTATGTCGTCTACCGACTACGCACCTGACGAATAAAAAGATTCAAATATAAGTTTTTATTTTTCCTACAATTTTAATGTCAAATTTAATTGTCTAGCTGGTGAGGAATTTTTAAAAATTATATTCTGTTATTCGATTTGTGCATGGAGAAATAATAGATTATTTAGGAAAACGATTGGTAAAAAAAATACCAGAAGAATGGCTCATAGATAAAAATAAAAAAATGTTGGGAACCAATGGTTGAAAAAAAAATACACGTAATCAACTAAATATTCACGGACCATTTCGTAATTTCGTTCATCGACTATGCACCTCACGAATTAGAAATTCAAATATAAGTGTTTATTTTTCCTACAATATTATTTTCAACATTTCATTATCATAAATCATGTCTAATTTTTCTTATTTTCGTTCTGTTATTTCATTTGTGCATGAAGAAATAATAAATTATTTATAAAAGTGATTGCTAAATGAGGAATTATCGAAAGAATTGCTCATAGACAAAAATTAAAAATGTTTAGAAAGCAATAGTTTCACGAAAAAAATATAAGTAATCAATTGAATATTTACGGATGATTTACAAATATAAGTTGAAATGGTTGAAAAAAAATACACGTAATCAACTAAATATTCACGGACCATTTCGTAATTTCGTTAATCGACTATGCACCTCACGAATTAGAAATTCAAATACAAGTGTCTATTTATCCTACAATATTATTTTCAACATTTCATTATCATAAATCACGTCTAATTTATTATTTTCGTTCTGTTATTTCATTTGTGCATGAAGAAATAATAAATTATTTATAAAAGTGATTGCTAAATGAGGAATTATCGAAAGAATTGCTCATAGACAAAAATTGAAAATGTTTAGGAAGCAATGGTTTCACGAAAAAAAATATAAGTAATGAATTGAATTTTTACGGATGATTTACAAATATAATTTTCATTTTTCCTTCAATTTCATTTTGAAATTTCATTGTCATAAATCATGAGAAATTTTTCTCAATTCTGTTCTGTTATTGTATTTGTCTACGGCAAAGTAATACATAATATATAAAAGTCATTGTTCACAAAAAAATCGATTTAAAAAAATTACTTATGGATGGCAACGAAATATTTACAAAAAAATCGTTAAAAAATATAATTATCAACTGAAGATTTATGAATAATTTCGTAATCTTGTAATTATCTATCGACCATGCGCCTAAAAAAACTACGAATAAAAATATATTTTCACCGTTATCGCTCCGAGCATAATCAACGTGTAATGCTCGATTCCGAGGATCGAAGTCATCAGTTTCAGGTCCCGTTCCACATCCCTCGGTACTGAAAGCAAAAAGCATAAAACGTTGCATATGCAAGTGAAACATTTGAAAATTAAAATAAATCATTGCGGTTTCGAGAACAGATATGGCGTTTGAAGAAAAAATATATGACTTCATTCTAAAAAGGATAACTCACCCACTTCAGCGCTTCGTACTCGTGAAGAATATCGCATCGGTATTTGGTACTTCATTATACGGATGATGTCGAATGCGGTGATGACCTGAACAATAATAAACAATCGTCTCGTATTTACATTGTTTTATTTATTTATTTTTTATAGGTCGTAGCTCGATGAAAAATTAAATTAGTGTAAATTAACGGAAATAAATTCAACTAAAATTCGAACTAAACAATTATTCAATTATATTTATGTGGTAGCGCACTAACGGTCCCAATGAAGCCGATGGTTATAACGTATACTGGACTTCCCATGAGATAGTGGTCGCAGACGTTGCAAGCGAGACGTCCGACTCGCTGGAAAAAAAAATATTACACACCCACGCATATCTGCGTGTAAGTCCGAATAAATTCATATATACTTACATATTTTTCATCCCGTAAATGTTAGATGTAAATTCAAAGTTTAATTCAAAAACCAAAAAGCGAAGGAAACTCAAAGTTTGCATCGTAATTACGTGGCTTTAATTATTATAAAGTTATTTTATAGTAATTATTACTTGAAATTGTGATAATGTAACTTTTTGCTTAATACGTGGTAGATAAAATTGAATCGAATTTTAGGTGCCATATTGGATATTTTTTAAATATATATATATACATGTTTACTGGTCATTGGTCAGAATCCCGTGAAAGGGTTGTAGGACATGTTTTCCGCTATAAAATAATCATGTCATGCTTTAAGGGGAGATATACACCTAGATGACAGTTGACGAATTTCATGATCTATTCATTCCTATTTATGTTCAAACGTCCGCCATTTTGTCATAAATCGATATTTTCAAAATCGGCTATGACAAGTACTAGATTATAGTATCTAATTTAATAATCTTTTTGGTTTTTTTTTCAGATGATTTTTGAAGAAACGCCAGTGGGTACCGTATAAGCAGATTTTTTTACGACGCTCCAAGGATCATACAATATCCTTGTATATTTTTGATATTTTTAAATAAAGAAAATTCAACATATTTTATTAATGTATATACTTTTATGTAATTAAAACCCCAATCTGAAATTTCAAATAGTTGTCCTTGATAAAATCACAAAAATGACCTTTTTTCAAACTCCTAGATGTATATCTCCCCTTAAGCAAAAGTGAACCATTTTCAAGGTATTATTATTTTTTCAAGTGGGGGGTAGGAAACTTTAAATTAATTTAAAAAAAAACTGTTGTATGGAATTAAACTTTTTTATTGTTTGAGGGCACAGTAACAGAGAATTATCACCAATAAAATAAGGATAACGTGCAAACATTTTTGAATTAGGGATCCAAAACTCTATAAGCCTAATGAGTATTCTTATTTTATTGTTAATAATTTTTTGTTACTGTGTCCTCAAACTAAAAATAATAAAAAAAATTGATTCCATACAACAGTTAAAAAAAATTAATTCATAAAGTTGCCTACCCCTCACTTAAAAAATAAATAAAAATAATATCCGGATTGTTTGATAGCGGAAAACATGTTTTGTAACTATTGCGAGGGATCGTGACCAGTAGCCGTGTAAAAATATATATAAATTCAAAGTTTGATTTAAAAATCAAATTGGCTATGAAAACTCGAACATTGCATCGTAATTACGTGACTTTTAATTGTTAAAAACTTATATTATAGCAATTATTACTTTACATCGTAATAATGTAACTTTTCGCTTATTTACGTCGTACTCAAATGTAATAAAACTTTTAACTGTCGTATTGTCGTATAGTATTAGAAAAAAAAATTATTCTAACTAGATATCCACCAGTGTGATCGGTCAAAGTTTTTCGTCTTCCTCGTATCCTCATCTTCCTCCGTAAAACAGCCCACTTATCAAATTATAATTCCTTCGCGACAATTCTGGTGCTTCCTTCGCTTCAATTAAAGCACATTTGTTCAATGGGAAAGGAGAAACGTTGGTATCACTATGCCACTCGAAATTTTGTGGTTAACTCGAGGAACTTGACAGATCAGTGCTCAACTGACACTTTCATCCGCGTCGATCGTACGACAATTTTTGACAAATAAGTACTGCGAATTTGCCCGATCGGACGACGTGAGATCAATTTTCCAAAATTATTCGCGTACTCGTGCGAATGTGGAAAAAAAAATCGAGTTCCACGAGGAAACGATTGATAGTCGATAGCCGGAGTAATTAGTCGATTATTGGGGGTATTAGAAAAAAGAAGCGATGATGAGCAATCGACGAGGTTGACACGGGTCGAGGGGGGGACAAGAGGAACTCACCGATTTCTTGTTTTTCTCGAGCAACGCGAAAATACGACAAGTCAGGCATCTCCTGTGATGTCTCGGCATGATCGAAATTTCCAAAGCGCCCAGCTGCCAATCTCGGCCTCTCATTCAAGAATCATCCTCGTCCCGTTACTTTCGACAGAAACTTTGGACTTGCGGATTTTAGCTCGATTTTTTTTTTTCGGCCGATTCAATTCCCAAATATATCGAGAAACGGAAGTAAATGTCGTTGGACGCCAAGGTGTTACGGCGTTCAGGTTAGAACATTTTTCTCGCGGTCATCTCATTTCAAGGCACTCCGCGATCTCCGTGAAATTTCTCCCGACTCGATCGAATCGGACGAAACTTTTTTCCCCTACACCGAACTTTTTTTTCTACGTCGAAAACCGAGTTTTTAACCTTTTTCCGTCGATTTTTTCAGCCGAGTTTTTTACCGCGATAAAATCCGGAGAAAATTCATCTCCGGTGGTAAATAAATTCGGGATTTTTTTTTTTTGACATTCTGGGGGATGAACGAGACGCTCGACCGTGCGGAAAATCATGACGGGGACGACGAGAAAATTGAAACGTCGAAAGAAAAGCGAGCAACTTCTGTAAGTCTTTTTTCTCGTTTTCGAAAATTTGCAACGATCGACTGTACTTTGGAAAAATCCGAAAAGTACGAATAATACGGATGAAATAATGAAAGAAAAATATTCCATGGAATTTCTACGATGAAACGTCAGTCGGAAAAAAGACGGGGAGGTGCGAAAGATATCGTTGAGTCGTATTCGCGAGAAAAAATTGGCAAGCCGAGAGATCGAATTTTGCCAGCGGAGAACGAGACTTACAGAAACTTTCAAGCTCTACTGTTGGCCACTTCCGTTCTGGTGCTGAGCTATCATGGCTTCCGTTACGGTAGGACCGAGTACAGCGTTTTGGAGAACGGCAACATCGTCAATGGTTTCGTCTCGGCGAGACGTGCCGTTATCACCTTCAGCCTCGGATACTCCGTCCTTTACTCGTTCGTATCGTCCCTCGCCGCTTTCATGCTTCTCTATTCCATTTTTTCGGTGAGTTTTTTTTTATGCATTGATAAATTCGGGATTTTCTAAAATTCACTTTGTCGGTGAGTTCTTGCATATTTAACTCTTCGACTGCACACTTCCGCCACGAATCTCCGACTGCATATGGGGTCAATCTGACCCCAGAAGTTTTTCAGTTGTACTTCGGTAAATGAGCATTTTTTTTCCAGAAACGTTTTTTGTAGTCAATGATCTTTATTTTTTGGCCCAAAAAGTTTTTGAAAAGGAAGGTTTGTAGATACGAAAAAAAGACAGTGTCGAGCGTCTTTCCAAAAAGTATATTTATTCGGAGGTTTGAATTTGAGCATTTTCGGGATAGCAAGCAATGGAAAAAATCGACTTCTTCGGCGGATTAATTGTTGAAAATGTATATTGTTTAAAAATTTTTAATTAAAAAATCTAAAAATTCTTAAAAAATGTTTAAAATTAAAATTAATATTTTTTAAAATTATTTACGAACTTACTTATTAAACAAATCCAAACAAAAATGGGGTCGAAATGACCCAGTGTGCAGTCGGAGGGTTAAGTTAAAAAAGGTTGAAATATTTACCAATTTTTTTTTCTTAATCATCTTTTCGGTGAGTGTTTACATTTTTTATAATATTGGAAAATTCGTAATTTTTTTAAGTATTGGAAAATTCGGTATTTTTTAAAATATTGAAAAATTCGGGATTTTTTTTCAATATTGGAAAATTCGGGATGCTTTTAAATATTGGAAAATTCGGGACTTTTTCAACTCCATTTTGTTGGTGAGTTCTTGCATTTTTTTCAGTTAAAAAATGTTGATGTATTTTCGCAGTATTGGTCCAGACCACCGCTTGGCATGAGCTGTATAGCGAAGTTTTATATATTTTTTTTTTCAATGAATTACATCGAATCGAATGACAAGGGCATTTTTTTTTACATTTATTCATCACGATTTACATTACATTTATTCTTACGAATTATTCGTAGAGTTGGCAAAGTCGGCGATCATTTTTGCAGATTTCTTCCGGCTGTGAAATAAATGGAGTATTCGATAAGTTAATGCGGGATATACATTTACAACGATAAAAACATCGATTATTTTTTTTCTTCCTTAAACGATAGAACTATTAGGTGTACAACTTGGTTCGGTCCGTTTTCAAAAGATGGCTCTAGGTGCTATAAATGGTTGACGGCAACAGCTGATTTTTGCTGTATCGTCAAGTATCAACATCTCAACCAAATATCGTTTACAGACCTTTGAGTTTTGTGCATCAAGTCAAATTTTCTTACTGCGGTGAAAATGTCGAATTTCCTCCCAAACAAGCACCATTTGCGGGAAGTGATGATTTTCTGTTTCAATTGGAAGAAAAGTGCAGCTGAAGCCCACCGAATGCTTGTGGAAGTTTATGGTGTACAGCTACAGGCAACAATAGATCCGTTTAAAGCGAGCTATAGCCGAAAAACGTCCAGAATATGCGACCAGACACGAGTCCATAATCTTTCAACATGACAACGCTCGGCCTCATGTTGCTATTGTGGTTGAAAACTATTTGGAAAATAGCGGGTGGGAAATTCTGCACTGTAAAAAATTTCTGTGTAAAAATTAATACACAAGTGTAGGAAGTTTTTATGCGGATACCGCTTATGGAATTTCAGACAAGATTTTGAAAATCCAAGACAGGTTATTTTAAAAATGAAAGTGTAGCTCCGTAATATTAATATACGTGTGCGTTTGAAAAATAATGCACGTGTAAAGAAATAATCACATCCAAGTATATTGAAATCAAGAACTATTTGCTGATATCAAAATACGAGTCTATATTAAATTCAAGAATCATTTGCTAATATCAGCATACGGGTGTGTATTAATTTCACGGAAACAAAGTATTACCTCTAATGTACACTGTAAAAAGCTTCTGTGTAAAAATTAATACACAAGTGTATGATGTTTTTATGCGGACGCCGTTTATGAAATTTCAGATAATATTTTGAAAATCCAAAGCTGATTATTTTAAACATAAAAGTGTAGCTCCGTAATATTGATATACTTGTGCGTTTGAAAAATAATGCACGTGTAAAAAAATGTTCACATCCATGTATATTGAAATCAAGAACCATTTGCTGATATCAATATACGAGTGTATATTAAATTCGTTCGTATATTAAGTTCGTAAAATTCAATTCTTTTGTGCCGTAAATGTAGTGTAAATTTAATATAATTTTCACATTGTTTCATGTGATTTTCATCAGCGTTTATGATTTTTTTTTCCATTCCAGTTTTGCACTTTTAAATAAATCTGTTGTGATCATGCATTGTACGTATCGTAAAATTCAGATTCACATATGTTATATTTTTCAGGCTGCTGTAAACAAATTTCAAGCTTGTTTTGTATTTCCAATGCTCTGTTTTTTCATAGTTGATTTATTATACATCTGTAGTAATTTTCAATTGAAGAGACGGGTTAATGCAATCCATTTTCCACAAATTTACAAACTTGTCTTTGAAATTCCATGTTGCATCTATTAAATTCTATATCGACGTTAGAATTTCATGTTCCTGTTTTAAATTTACGGTACAAGTGTTTCAAATTTAATTTCATCTACTGAGTTCATAAAATTCACTTCCTTTGTGTCTTAAATGTATTGTAAATTTCATATCATTTTTTACACTGTGGCTCACCCGCCTTATAGCCCAGACCTTGCCCCTTCCGACTACCATTTGTTTCGATCGATGCAGAACGCTTTCAAGGGTATCAAAAATTGGCTCGATTCATTCTTGGCTTCAAAAAAAGAACGCTTCTTCCGCGACGGAATTAATAAATTACCAGAAAGATGGGGAAAAGTAGTGGCTGGCGATGGACAATATTTTGATTAATGTATCAATTCATTTTATCATTCGAATAAGTGCGTATTTGAAGCAAAAAAAAACGGACCGAATTAAGTTGTACACCCAATATATATGTGGAATATTTTCCTAAAGTTTCAAAGCGAAATTCGAAAAACTTCAAACGTTACAGCCCGTCAACGCTGTGCCTCACTGCTCGGATTCGGAGCGGGCGTGAACTTCAAACGCGTTTTTCTCAAAACTGCATTATCGAAATTGGCGTGCAGGATTACTCAAAAATTATTAAGCCGATTGGCAAAAATATTGATAATGTTGGTACTTTCTATTTGACGAGAATTTTTTTTGAAAAGTTGGAGAAAAAACGACTTTTTTAATCCACATTTTACAGAAATGTTGCGTGAAATGTTGATTTTTGTCTCCGTAAATGTGTGGCATTTTCTTAAATTTGCATTTTATTCATTTTAATTACCGTCACATAGAAACTATACATGTTCCAACTGAAAAAATGTTTGAACTTTTTTGCAAATCAAAGTCTGCGGGAAGCTAGACTGCACGCCGATTCGCAACTCCCGCGGCGATCTCGCTGTACACTCTGTCACAGCTCCGTCATTTTGATGATGAATTAATTTGAAAAAATTGTTTTGTATACTTGAATATACTATTAAAGTATACGTAAACTTTGATAATTGTAGAATAATTATTTCTTACTTTAAAAAATCCCTCAATATTGCTAATTTTTTTCCTGTCAAAATGTATATCCCGCCTTAATTAATCACGATGTGCAGAAAAAACCCCGATGGAGCCTTCCCTCGATTATCGTCTATATGACCGATCTCGTGTGTCACGTGGCCGATGCACTCGTGGCGTTTTGGCTCTTTTTCGGACATCTCAAACTGTCCACTGCTTCGCTCTACACAACGGTCACCGCTCTCATAATAAGTACGTTTGACACCATTTGACAGCTCCTTAAATCCTATGTAAATCACCGTTTTTTTTATTGGACGTTGTGAATTTAAAAGAAAAAAAAAGAAAATGGAAACAATGAAAATCGTCGTAAAATGCACTGGCGGCCGAAATATCGAAAAAAGTGTACGGGATAATTTGAATTTAAGAAAACATAAATAGGGAAGGATTTTCTCATTTTTGGCAAAAAAATAGGGACTTATAAAATATTCGAAGACATTTATAGACGAAAATATTTATTATTAGTTATTAAATATTAATTGTGTTTTGTTTTTTCGAAACCGATATTCTTTTTAATGGTTCTGATAAAAATAAACCCTTTTTTTAAATGATCAATTAATTACAGCTGGTGAATTGTGGATATGGTTGGGTGCGTTACGTTTGTACGAGCATCGAACATTCAAGTAACGACAAAATCCCGATAAACGATAGCGCAACGTTTTTCTGATTTTTAAAAATAATATTTTTACACGTATTATGTAGTTTTGTTTTTTTGCTATACATGTACGTTTCGAATAAATAATTGTCGCGAACGTTGGTGAGGTGCTTTCCTCGTTTTTTTTTCAGCCCCAAAATCCAGTGCTACCGGTTTTGAATATAATCATTTTTGGGTCGGGAATTCCCGCGGGATAGACGGTGGGACAGTTGAGCGATTGGTCGAGTCGAAAGAAATCGTGGTGAATTTCCAGCCCTGGACACTTTCGGTGACTGCTGGAAAAATAAACAATGTAAATTTCGCGAAAAATACTTCACAATAAAAATTATTTCGTTCAATCGATAATTTCACGGTCGCTTGAATTGCAGTAATTAATTAGTGAGCGAAGCATGATCGATTAATCATTTATTGAGTATACTCAACCGATAATTTGGATTTATTGTATTATTCATTGATACTGATAACTGCTGAAATTCTTTGAGTTATTTGATTTTAATTATTTGATTTTTATAAATTCTGAATTAATTCATTTTTGATCAATTCGGAATTAATTCATTTTTTTATCAATTCTAAATCAATTCATTTTTTGGTTAATTCTGAATCGATTAATTTATTAAATCAATTCTGAATTTATGCAAAAATTAATGATAGAAATTCCAAAACCTTAATTATTCAAATTGAATAGCCTAATGATCATATTAATCGAAATCAATTAAAAAGCAATTGTGAATTTGTAAAAATCTGAATAATTGATAAAAAATTATAATTGGTGTATTTGTCTATTCAAATAATTAAACTTAAATGAATTGAATCGTTCGAATAAACCTAAACAAATACACCAACTATCGATATAATCGTGGAATTTATGGAATTGTTGATTATTCTCAAAATCTCATCACAAATACCTTTTGCAAAATTTTCCTCTAGCTTCCTTCACTATGTCACGATTTTCCGAAATAGCGTTAATTGCTGCTTGACGCATCAAATAACCGAAAAAAGCGTGGCAAGGCACTGCCGAAGCTTGAAAACTTCCACGAGGATTTATCGCGGCGTTTTTCACAAAATTGCAGTCTTCCTTGCACAAGTAGAGCTTCGCTTCGCGAATGTGACGTACGTCCGTAGGATCCAGAGCAATTCCGGGTGTGTTCCACACTATGTTTGCCTTTGCAGCAATTTCCAAGGTCTTCGTGTCGAGCTTGCGAAAAACGTTGGCCAACATCGACCTGGATACGAGATTTCAAAATAAAATTGACACATTTTCCATGAAAAAAAAAAACAAATTTTCGAAATCCAGAATTTCTGTTTAATTCTGTTTGAATTTGATTAATTTATGTATATATATTTTTCAAAGTATTCCAATAAATTGAATTTTGAAAAAATATAAATTATAAAACATGTCTAAATATTACAAGATAAATTATTTTCGATACATTATTTTCAATAAATTCGTATTTTGAAAATGTTATTCTTTCGTGGCACGCGAAAAAAATAAATAAAATTAAATAAAATTTAAAAAATTAAATTAAATTAAATTAATTCCAATTTTACGCGTGCCAAGCGCATTCATTAAAAAATGAAATATACCCTTTGAAAAAATCCTGCATCGTGACGTCGGCGTTTTTCACGTTGGCGTAACGCGCGCCAAGTTTCCATCGTGTTCTCGCTTCTTCGGTGACGTTTGATGACAAATCGATCGAATTGTTCGCAATCTCCGAGTAAATGAGAATCGCGCTCGTGTCTCTCCCGTCGTTTGCAAATTTGCCGTAATCCGCATTCCTCATCAGGAACAAATCATTCCTGTCTGGTAAATCGGCCAACAGATTTATCAAGAACACCTGGGATCGGAAGAAATACTTGACAACTCGTTACATCGAGAATAACGGGAGAATAAATCAATTACGGTAAAAATAAGTTGAAACTAGAAAAAAGTGCAAAAAATTCAATTAAAAATAAATCAAAGCAAAAGTAAACAAGTGGAAAAACGAAAATAAAAAATAAACGAAAGTAAAAGTAAACGAAAATACCTTAATTTTGTTAGTAAGTAAAATAAAAAATAAAGGAAAGTCAAAATTAAGAAAAAATGGAGCGAAGTAAAATTTAAAATAAAGGTAAATTAAATTTGTTTGTTCATTGACTCATGAGTTTTTTTCAGAATTTTTCTTAAATTACGTTCACGTCCGGGTTATCGCGTGCCGATGATTCAACGTAGCACAATTCTGTTCGGGACCATGTACGATTCGTGTGTTTAACGAAATAAACGTTCGGAAATTCGGCAACATCGACGTCTCTTGCTCTTCTGAGAAAAAAATTATGAAAATATATATTAATTACAAATTCAATTATAGTTTTATGATTTAATTTTATAAAAAAAGCAATTATAGAAATAAATAATTCACCCTCTCAAATTTTTCTTTCACCTGCACATGATAAATTGATCATGTATTTACAATTGTCCACTTACAATTAATTCAGTGCAGACTTTTCTTTTATCACATATCATATCTTTATTATTTATAATTATTCTAGACTTTGCTCTCGTTATATATCCCATCAATTTATTGTAATTATTATTTTATAACTACATACATTTTTATTTTCTCATGGGTATAAAACAATTTATTAGCCTTTTCGATTTTTCCGATCGAACTTAGAACGTTCCATTCCTAGCCGAGAAAAATGATTATTATTGCAAGAATTTACCGGCATCCGTGTCTAGCGCTTGGGATGCAGAATAAAGTGGTGACGACTGCGAATAGAATGAAAGCCGCGAAGATGAGGCTTGCTGCGAGGAAAGCGGCGAACAGGTGAGATGGCCATTTGCCAACTTGATTACTGACACCCTTGGCTACGGCTGATTCAAATGCTGGATAACAATGGCGATGCGACACTTCGAAGCATTCCTCGTTCGCGAGCAAAGAGGCTCGTTCCTCTTCGAAATTTCCTGCACGTTGGTCGGATCCACGGAATATAATAAATTTCAATATCACCAGGAAAATGTGTGTTTTTTTTAAAGCTGTTGCAAATGAAAATATTTCTCGCAAATTTTGCAAATAAATTACAAAAGTGAATGTTGTATTTCGTTGTACGTGTTCAAATCTCCAGCGAGAAGAAACTATTGTCAACGTTATTTTCGAATATTGATTAAACAATATATAGACCAAAACTCTGCATGCCTAATCATTATTCTCATTTTATTGTTGATTATCATTTGTTACTGTGTCCTCAGACTACAAACAATAAAAAAGTTTGATTCCATACAACAGTTTTTTAAAATTAATTTTTAAAGTTGCCTACCCCTTACTTAAAAAAAAATAACAATAATAATATCACGAAAAAGGTATACTTGTGCATAAAGCTTTACTGGGTTTTTTGATAGCGAAAATCATGTCACACAACCCTTTTACGGGATCGTGACCAATAACTAGTAGCCCTGTATGTATGTGTATATATAAAGGGTGTTTGCTACTTTTTTCACCCTTAGAGTCTATGTCCTAAGTATCACCGTAATTAAGATATTTTTTTTTTGTTTTTCTTTTAAATACCCGATATTTCGTCTCTAAATCGTCATAACTTTTTTGTTTATGGTTGTAATAGCACTAAATGACTATTGTGGTATTCTGCAATGTATGTTTATTGAAAATATATCATTACTTTATAATTGGTTTCAAGAAAATTTACGCATTTTTAAGACTTTCCAAAGTCTTAAAAATACGTAAATTGATGAAAAATGTCAACTTCTAAATTCATTATAAAAAAAACTAAAAGCTATTTTGAACTTAAGTTTTTTTCACAAAACTTCTCTAGTGTATACGCTTTCCCACGGTATGCCACATGTCATAGAAATCATTCATGATGTGGTCAAAATAAAGCGAATAATTTTTTTTAAATAATTTATTTAGGAGTCAAAATTTTTCATACATTCGCACATTTTCGCGACTGGAAGCTCAAAAGTCACTTTCTTGAAACCAATTGTATCAAATAATGATTTATTTGTAATAAACATACATTGCAGAATACAACAAAAGTTGTCTCGTGCTATTATTACCAAAAATAAAAAAGTTACGATGATGTAAAGGCGAAATTTCGCGTAATAAAAAAAAACACAAAAAATAATAATATCTTAATTACCGTGCACCGGACATAGGGTCTAAGGGTGAAAAAAGTTGTAAAACAACCCCCTCCCCCCAATCTCCCAAAAAATTGTGTCAGTTTATGTGCCAAACACCCTGTTTATCTATACTTCTCTTTACACTCATAAAAAAATGTTCAGCCTTTTGTGTGTTCTTGCAAATGATTTGCTCCCCAATGTTTACTGAATATCTGTGAATTTATTGCAACGCAATTATAAAATATGTCAGAAAATCGAAGACGAACATACAAATTTTATCAATCAATCAGTTCAGTAAATGAATACGAAATATCGACAATGTTGAAGTTTGCATCGTTGGCACGCAACGAATATTAATGGAACGCAAAGAAAATTGATTTTTTTATTTGCTCAATATTTTTGCACATTTAGGCTACGAAAATCACTCAAACGGTTTGACGTATTTTTATTACAGATTTATGACCCCAATTCGCAAAAAAATCTTTGGATAACGATAAAAATAAAGAAACGAAAAAAGATCGTTGCTTTCCAACGATGCAAGCTTCACCGTCATAAATATCGATGTATTCGCGCTGATTGGAGAATTTTTGTAAAAACGTTGATCGTCAATTGCGGTACTTACGTTTTGCCATCGGCGCGGTGTTTATTCCAACGCGGTGCAACGAGTATACCCTTCTTTGCTTCTTCCGTCCTCCACCGCCTTTGCGATTAGTCCATCGACGTCGTACGCCGAGTCAGCAGGTTTTCGTAATTGTATCACACGCAGATTCGTTTTGTCATATGTAAATATCCACACACACATATATATCGCGTATGCATACACATGGGTAATGTGGAGCGCGATTCATCGAGTCGTAATAATGGGATATCGGCCGCGCGCAATCCCTGACAGGACCTGTCGCAATGACCACGAGGTATTTGACGTTGAGTGGAGACAAAAAAATTGACTGTCACCCTGCGGCTTCGCGAAGACTAATGTATCGGCAATTCTACCTCGTTTATGTCCAATGTTGTGTCGTCTCTTTGGGAAAAACGCAATTTGTCTTTATCCTTATCTTATTTTTAATACGTATTCTTCAAACATTCGTCTCCCAGGCGTAATAATAAAAATAAAAAATATTTCGACGTGAATAAATTGGAAACGTCGTCAATGGGAAAATATTCGTTTTCATTGAGTGCGCGATGTGACCGAGGGCCGAGTAGACCACGTAATTTTCGTAGTAAGTAACATTTAAGAAACGATAGAAAATGCCAGTTAAGGGGTTAGGCCAACGGTATAAGTAACGGGTATAAAATCATGTGCGAATTTAACAATTTTTTTTCGTATGAAATATTGATTCACGCATAAAATTAATTACCCATCTATTCAGTATGAATATCAAGCTTTTAGAAAATATATATATATATATGTATATATTTTTTCGACGTACAAAATGGCCAACAAGTAATATTTTCTTTTGTTATCTTTTTTTAGGCGCTCCGTGGCTTGACATTTAAGATCCACAATTTTTTACCTAGAACAAAAAACAAAAATTCTCGCCAATCTACATTACAATACATAGAGAAGTACGTGCGGAATTTAAAAAATATTGTTTTATTCAAAAGTTGTAGGTATTTGAATTGAGTTGTAGGTATTTGAATGAATTTTCAGTGAAGAATTTCGTATAAAACTGCTCATGAAATGAAAAGTTTTCGATTAACCAGAAATATCGTACGTACTTCTCTGCGAAATGCAATTAGGAAAATAACTTTAAAATTTGAAGTAAATCGAGTGAAAATTGTTGAAGTTATTTGTCACGCCAATTGAAAAAAAGCTGTTTCGAGAAAAACGCGTTTAAAGTTTTAGGTACTCTATGGCCGTGCCAGCGGTGGGCTTACGTTATACGCTCAAAGACGGTGAAAAAAAGTTTTCTTGCTACAAATCGATTAGTAACTTATTCTTATGATGATAAAGAACAGTTGCAGCGAAAAAAAATCACTACCCCTTAAGGGCCTTACCCCTTAAGGGAGAACTGTGACGGGCCGTATGAAGGTTGTTTTTTCCGATTTTTTGTTTTCTACTAGATTATTTATTTGAGATTTGGAAAAAGGTACGTTGTTAAGCATGCATTGAACTTATTTCGTGTAAATTTGTATTTAATAAAATAAAATATTAACGATATTCAGGTGTAACAGACCCCCTGTAAAAAAATTCGGTACAACATCCGGATTGATAACTTGACAATGGTTGGCCTGAAAAATAAACAAGTTTTATAATCTATGTGAATGTAGTCCTCGTTGTACGTAGCAATTTTTTGAAAAAATAAAATTTCGCAAAATGGTAGGTGTTAAAAAAAGTGTAATTTTGGCGAATTTTTTTTTACCTGCTCTAACTAAGTACATCGACTGTGATTTGGTCAATTTTCAATACTTCAACTTGCGATTTTTTCCCCATATTCTTGAATACGTATAGTATCATAGTTAAAGTATTGAAAATTGACCAAATTAGCGAAAAAAACGGCTTTTTTACCCGTCACAGTGGTGTCCCGCCTTAAGGGGCTCCGAAAAAGTTAATCGATAAAAACGGCAAATCGTGATAACCGATTTTTCCAAGCAGGAACTCAATAAGGAAGGATTTTGTTCATTTACTTCACTCTCGAATCTTCGTACATTTGTATATATTTATTAAAAATAACATTTCTCATAAATAACATTCTAAGAAAAAAATCACAATGTCGTCTATATCCGATGCGTTCTCTTTTTTTTTTTCATCGCAGATAGAACGGTGTAGCGTGGTCTTTACACAAAGGTAATGTACAACGGAACAATTATCGAATACTACGTTTATAACGATGTTTTTTTTACAAATATTACAAGCTACGCTTTTTTTCCATTTTTCATTGCTTTCTGTACTTTGATCATTAATTTTGACAGTTCAGCGGCGATCATTGAAATTCTAATATTTTAACGATGTACTTTCGATCTCGACAAATCGACTACCAATTGTTCAGAGAATCACAAAGAAAATTTGAAAATCTCGGCAAAATCTTTGAACTTCTGTGTAACGAAGATTGATCGGAAAAGCGCGCGTGCAACGCACGAGGAAAAGAATATTGGCCGTCGAGTCGATAATCGATCGAGGCTACAATTGAAATGCCGGCTATCCTCACGTATGCTCTCTTAAATAACATTGTCGTCCAATGGGACACATCTTACGATGACCGTCCAGCAGTCAAGTAGGTTTATTATTATTATATTTGTTACAATACAATCTATACTGGATCTAGTTAATTGTTGCATATTGGCAGATTGATCGTAGTGTCCTATTTCTTTAATTTTGTATTGTGCTTTTTTATTTTCTCGCTAGAGTTTTTCAGAGCTGTTTTTGCGAATTTCGTAGTACTGTACATTCAAATCCTCCGCCAGTTCTGTTGAGTTCACGGCTAAAATCACTGGATTAAACATTTTTTTTATATCGTTGCGCGGTTCCATAAAAAAATTACATCGTTCGACATTACCGATCGAGCACGTACTCACAGTGTCGCGAGTGTCCGCTGGATGTCGCCGCGCAACCATTTAATACTCTCAGCCGCCATTTTGCGTCAGCACAACCGCCATTTTGATTAATCGTTTCGCAAACATTCGCCCGGATTTCGCGTAAGTCCCAATTAAATATAAATTTCAATAGAATCGTCAAACACTGGTGTACGATATGGTATTTCTCAGTTCATTCGTCGGGTCTCTTTTTTTCCGCGTGGGTTTGCTTTTCGTCCTGGCGTGATCCTTGCCAGTCGTTGATTCGCTATCGGAGGAGCTGTCGTCGTCGCTCGACGAGCTCGTGGTGAGTGCCTCGTTGACGTCTTGCAGTTGGGCGTGCTCATAGCTGCGCCGATTTCTCGTCGTCGCCGAGTTCGTCGGTGAGGCAGATTCCTTCCTCACGATCTCGGGGCTGGAGTTGGATTGGTTGCTGCTGATCTCGGCGAAACCGGATTCGGGCGTCGTGACGGATTCGCTGGTCGTCGTCAAAGCGACGAGATCGCTGGGCGAGGTATCGGTGCGATTTACATTGATGGAAATCCTCATATCCCCGTTTGTTCGTTCATCACCGTTGCTGTTCTCCAATGATTCCGTGACTTCCGATATTCTACGTGATTTCTTTTCCATCTCGATCTCCATGTGTGTGCCGTTGAAAGTATCCGGATTGTTCTCGTGTTGTCTCCTGCGCGTTCTCACTTCGGGATTCTCTTTGGATCCGATGCTGCCACCGACGTTACGCCTCATTACGTTCAAACGTTCTTTGCTACCGGTGTGACGCCGGTGGCTGCATCCGACGAGATTTTCGCGACTGCCAACGTGAAGATTCTTCACGCTGCCGATCCAGCCGTCCGTTTTGTCGAGGGTCAGCAGCAGGTATCTCTTGGACGCTGCCAAATTGCGCCTGGAATCGTTGGTCGCGTTTGTCCGCTCGTCGTCGCACGGAATCAAATTTCTATTGCTCAAGTTTCGCCTCGAATCGTTCAGCGATCTCTTCTCGTCGTCCAGCACAGTCGGGACGCAACCACGATTCGTCAGATTGCGCCTGGAACCGCCCAACGAGCGTCTCTCCTCGTCGAGATGAGGATACCTAAGATGATTCCTTTTTGGACAGATGACGGGCCGGTGAATCGATGAGAATAGCTCGTTCCTCGTTTGATCGATGTCCCGTTGATCCTCCTCGTAAACGATCTCCCGGCTGTTCTTCAAAATCTCACGGTTCACCGCCTCGGGCAGGTGCTGAAGCTCCACATCGGCGATCACCTGTATCGCGTCAGGATCAACCTCCGTGATCTTGTATTGGCCCAATTCGCGTTGATTTTGCGGATTCGACAGCCCGGCCTGAGGATCTCGATAGACGTTGCGATTGAGCGGGTGATCGTCCAGACTGTTGTCGCTCTTGGTGCTTTCGGCTCGGTTTATGGTACCCGGTGACGTTGGAGCACGGTGGTGCACGGCGTGCGAGTAGTGCTGATGCGACACATCGTGATAGGGATCCAGCAGTAGCCCGTCCTCGTCCACGAGAAAACCTGAAATGCTCCGCTACTTAGGGCTATCTAGAGGGGTAAATGGTTGCCTTATTTCGCCAAACTAGCGAGCTAGCGTAGCCAGCTTAGCCATCGTAAACCACCATCCACCATCCAGAGTGGATAACCTCGCGAACCAGTTGGATCCGGTTCAAATCAGTTGGAGCTTGTACAAGGATCAGTTTGGACTCGTTTGGGAAATGGGAAAAGAGTTTTGCGGCCAGGAAACCGGTTGCATTGGTCCTGTTTGTTGCGCTGCTTTGCCAGACCCCAGAGGACAACCATAGTAACGAAAAGACGTTTCAAGAGATTTGCAGCACTCGCTGAAGACCAAATAGCAAAATCAGATACTTAATAGTCAATAGTTTGATTTATGGAAAGCTTCTAGTGACGTGTAACAAGTTCTACGATCATCAGCTGCAAATAATCTTTGTCTTCGATTTTGAGTGCTCCAACACCCTCAAAAGTCACAATACCAGTTGTTAATTTCGATCCCCACATAAGACAGTACGGCTTGCCACCCAAAGGACGTAATTACAAGGTACATGCACTTCCACAATGTCCGTTATTCCATATCCCTTTCACTCTCGACGGCACACAACGTGAACGACTTTTCAGAACCGAACAGCTCTTGATGCGTTTATTCGTTAGCTCCTGGCAGTTTTGTTTGGTTCATGAGTTCGATTTAATTGCGAGGCTCTCGTCTCATATTTCGTTACGTTTTCTAAACTCCTTGGACGTCGTCGATCAGTGGAATGTCTATGTGAAGTTTCGGCGAGGGGGATCCCTGGGACTGTGGTCCTTGTTGGCCAGGCGGTATCAAATATCCCGAGCCGTTGCCCTGACTCAAAGTTGTCAGTACGACAGGAGCGGTTCTCGGCTCGCTAGACACTTTCCTCAGGCTGAGTCCATCTACGATTACACCAGCACCAAATAACGATAAGACGACATGAGGGAATCAGCGTTAAGAGAACGAGGACTGAAAGCCGAAAGGAGATAAGTCAATGTCCATTAGGTTGGAGTACTTGCGCAGGTTGTGAAAAGATTATTGGACAGGCCTACAATGTACATTGCGATAGAGCTTGTTGACGTGGATGAAACGGCGTCGATTCGACGACCGGAAGCGATCATGCGAGTGTCAATCAGGCATAGACGAGCTTAGAGCCACACCATGGGGAAAAGGTATCAGGAGGTTAATTTCTGGGTGCACACTTGATCGGTATACTTGCTACGTTAATTGCGAACGAAGAGCAAGCAAGTGCAGCGATCTGTCGTTTTCCTCGCACGACTACGAGTCTTCGTATCGAGAGAGAGAGTGCAGCAGGCTGTGCCTGAAGTGCAAACGTACCGGTACCATGACGAAGGTCATCCTGTACCCGGTAGAACTCGGCGAGTTCGCGTCCCGAGCATAATGGCGTATCGACCTGAACGGTACAGTTGAACAGGGAATGATCGACCTCGTAACCTTGGCGTTCCTTGGAGTAGAGTACCATCGACTCGAATCTATGACCCCAGAGTACTTCCTGGGGAAGATAGCTGGAGCGTGCCTGGGTCGTTTGGCCGGTTGATTCGATGGTCCCTTCGAGTATGACGACTACCTCAAAGCGTTCGGTCAGCATGTCCTCGGCTGACATGTTGTAGAACGGTGATTCGGCGTTGATCTTGTGTATAATCGTAGTCGGCCATATGAAGAACAAATTGCCATTTTCGCCATCCGTACCCACTGCCAATTCGTGCTGATGCTGGGACAACGTTTCGCCCTCTTTCGTCATTCTTGTTCTGATCACTTGAGCCCTCACGGTGGCGCCAATTATGTGGGATTTTCTCATATCGGCAACTCGGAACATCAGACACAGCTCACCGTCCCGTTGACATATGACCGCGTTACGGGAGAACAGAAGCGTCTGCGTTCGTTGCTTCGGACGACTCATCTTGGCGAACACGATACCGACCATCAGTGCCTGGATCATCACACCCGAGATACTCTGGATACACATTACGAAAATGGCCTCGGGACATTCCTCGGTCGTTGATCTACTGCCGTAACCGATCGTGTGCTGCGTCTCGATCGAGAAGAGGAAACAACTTGTGAAGGAGAATATATTGTAGATACAAGGCGTCCAGTCGTTCTTTATCTGCACCGGCGGCAAATGCTTCTCGTCGAAGTCACCGTGGGTAAACGCTATCAGCCACCATATCACCGCGAAACCCAACCAAGACAACAAAAAACTCAACGCGAAACACAATAGTGTCCAACGCCATTGCGTGTCGACGAGGGTCGTGAATATGTCCTGCAGGAAGCGCAACGAGCGACGCGAGATCTTTGATTGCAGCACGTTGCACTCGCCGTTCTTGAGGACCGCTCGTCGACGTATCTTTCGCACCGGGCCTGCCCTGTAACGGCTCCTGCAATTCAAACGTTTAGGAAAAAAGGAGATCAGCCGTTGCGGTTTTACTCTTGGTCGGTTTTGCATTATTCAGTATTTCCAGCTCGGCTTCGTTGCCACGATCGATGCTGATTGGCAATAATCGAAGCTTCAGAGTGTTATCATCATTTGTCGCTTACTCTTCAGGACATTTGTCGTGATAATATATGGTGAGAAATTGAAAGGAATGGATAGCAGTTCTAGCGATCTTTTTTTTTTGGTACTCTCAGGGACGTCTGGGATTGGGAAACGTCATTGAGGTGAGTATGTGGAAGGTAAACGTCATTGAGGTGAGTCTGTGATTGGTAAACGTCATTGAGATGAGTCTGTGATTGGTAAACGTCATTGAGGTGAGTATGTGGAAGGTAAACCGTCATTGAGGAGAGTCTGTGATTGCTAAACGTCATTGAGTTGAGTATGTGGAAGGTAAACTTCATTGAGGTGAGTCTGTGATTGGTCAACGTCATTGAGGTGAGTCTGTGATTGGTAAACGTCATTAAGGGGAGTCTGTGATTGGTAAACGTCATTGAGGTGAGTGTGTGATTGGTAAACGTCATTGAGGTGAGTATGTGGAAGGTAAACGTCATTGAGGTGAGTGTGTGATTGGTAAACGTCCTTGAGGTGAGTATATGGAAGGTAAACGTCATTGAGGTGAGTCTGTGATTGGTAAACGTCATTGAGGTGAGTGTGTGATTTGTAAACGTCATTGAGGTAAGTATGTAGTTTGTAAACATCATTGACATGAGTCCGTGATTGTTAAACGTCACTGATGTGAGTGTGTGATTTGTAAACGTCATGAAGATGAGTATGTAGTTGGTAAACGTCATTCAGATGGATCAGTGATTGGAAAACGTTATTAAGGTGAGTATGTGGAAGGTAGACGTCATTGAGGTGAGTCTGTGATTGGTAAACGTCATTCAGGTGAGTCTGTGATTGGTAAACGTGATTGAGGTGAGTGTGTGATTTGTAAACGTCATTGAGGTGAGTATGTAGTTGATAGACGTCATTGAGATGAGTCCGTGATTGGTAAACGTCATTGAGGTGAGTGTGTGACTTGTAAACGTCATGGCGATGCGTATGTAGTATCGTCCTCTATATTTTTTTTCGATGACTTTGAGCTAGCGCGAATTAAGCAACAAATGAGAAAGAACGACAAAGATTATCCTCGTCATTTCAGGAATCTTCGACGCATTGAGAAGATCACGGATCGGTATTCTCATTTTCAGGATTCAATTGCATCTTGACGTTTCGATGGCATTGTTACAAATGAGCATGGAACAGATTCCACGAAGGAATGTCTGGGGATGAGAGATTTTAATTGTCTATCTCGCATTCTTTATTTTGCCATTCCTTATGCAGATTGCCGCGAGAAAAGAGTAACAAGTGTCGCTTTGAATTGCAAATCAGACGTGTGTCGTTGCTCATTATGTGTCGCTCTACGTGCGATAAATATGGCACGGTGTTACGAAGCTATCACGCGGCTGCGTTAAATGAACAATTGCTAAATACAATGCAAGTACAACGCGCGTCATGTTTTATTTTCCTTTTTTTCCATCTGACAATAGGTCGCGTCGCTTGGAAAAATTGAGTGAGATTCGTGACGAGGTTTTTCTATATTGAGGATTTAATCGCACGAGAAGAAAATTGGGCGGTTGGAGCTGACAAACGTGAAGCAGAATTATCAACCTCAGAATGGGTTGTTTGGTGAAAAAATAGACGATTTAAATTTTCTGCCATGAATTTAACTATTGGCTACAAAAATTATATTGTACACAATGTAATATTATTTAAAAAAAAGTATTTATAATGTACAAATACTATCGTGAAATTTCACCAAAAAATCGACGGTGATGGTTTTTGTTTATTCTATTTTCATTGAACACAAGGACTTGCAATTACTGCCGTAAATTTACAATAAACGAATATTGCAATGACTTTCGAAATAAATTACCCCGAAAGAAATGTCACGTCGGCTCTTAATAATTAAATTCGTAATCGGTCGATATTTTTGGCAGAGATCAAATGCTCTCTGCAAGTGTTTCGACTCAAAGAAATGAAAAATGAAGACATGAAAAACGACGACATTAAAAGTAAATAAACTAAGAAACTAATAAAAAAAGAAGAAATTTAAATTAAATAAATAAAAAATGAATAAGCTGAAACTAAATTAATAACAAATGGAAAAATTGAAATTAAATCAATAAAAAATAAAGAAATTGAATTAAATCAGTACAAAATAAAGAAATAAAAATTAAATCAATAAAAAATGTAGGAACAAAACAAAATTAAGCAATTTTATAGCAAAAACGTCTCAGAACAAGGGGGAAGTTTATAATTTAAAAAAATAAGCAATTTTCCGAGGTTCGGCACTCTCCCGAATTAGATACTCGTTGTTTCAAACTTAAGTTCCCGTCTGAAAATGCCACAAGGACGTTCCCCGAGTCTTCCCACGATAGCGAGGGCACATCCTCTTATACGCGAGTTTGGCGTGAATTATACGGTCGTTGAGATAAAGGTGGCACGTGAAACAGACATATCGCATGTATACTATCGTACCATGCTTTACCGTACGTACACGCATACATCCACGAAGATACGAGAGAGGTCTTGCTCTCCCGTACGATATCAAGATATTCGTTACGAGAGACACATAAGCCTTTTTATCACCTCGCGGTGACTCTCCAAGTGACACATATCGCTCAGCAAAATCTCAAATTTCACAAGACGAGCATCTGTGTGCACGTACACTTTGCGACTGCGGAGGAGCGAATTACTCTCTTTTTTTTCCTCTTCCCAACATGTGCGTACTCTACGGCAATTTTTTCTCGTGTCGAGTAAGTTGTCCGAAAAAAAATTACATCGACCTCGATCCTGAGAATTTCGTGTAGTAAAAATTCAATTGACGTCAATTGAAAAATTGTTTTTTTTGCCCAATGAAATTTACGAGTGACTCAGGATTAAATTAAGTGAATAATGTTTTTAAATGAAAATAAAAAAGTTCGCACGTACAATTTTGCTGTAAAAATAAACAAAATGAAAGCAATTTTGCGGAAAAAATGAAACAGTTCATTGACCGTCCAGATGAAATTCGTATCCACTTAGCAAAAAAAGATGATTTTTTTTAGTACTGCGATTTTATTAAATACAGTTTTTAACAGATAGCTAATAAAATATGTCTTGTGAGTTTAGAGCTCTCGACTGAACTTGTGTGTACCTACAATTCGAGCTTCACGTCCCTGTCATTTTTTTTAGACACGTCGAATTTCGAGGCCACTTTCATTACCTGAGAAATAAACATTCGTTATCATCCTTGTACATATATTCGTACTATGTATACATACATACATACGTACATACATACATACATACATACATACATACATACATACATACATACATATACACACACACACACACACACACACACACACACACACACACACACACACACACACACACACACACACACACACACACACACACACACACACACACACACTCACACACACACACACACACACACACACACACACACACACACACACACACACACACACACACACACACACACACACACACATATGTGTGTGCCACATTTATACGAGGTGCAAATGAATCGATAAGCCTCTTTTTTTCGTTATTTTTATTCGCTGGTTACTTCGGTCGAGTCTTCGTCTCAATTGAATTTCTTTTGTCCATTATCTTGAGATATCGCGCAAAAAAAATGAATCACTCGAGATCGCGTTTGTCGCAAAGTTATCGAAGCTTATTGCGATTTTTATTTTTCACGCCCACTTTTTCTTCATCCATTACGAAGCAATCTTGTCGCAGAAAAGACGCGCGTTCGGGCTGAAAAAATTATTTGTTGATGAGCCCCGTTGAGTACGTTGCGCAGATGTCGAGCACCTGTCGATCGACAATTTTTCGATCAGATTTTTACGAATGAATGGGAATACGGCTCAGTGACAGGCGTAAAGCCATTTCTGCAAAGTTGCAAGCACGAAAAGTAGAAAGTAATTTGTTTACCGAGTCACCCATTTCTGACTATAAATAAAAGCTTGGGGCGCTCAACTTTTTAAACGTTTAACAAATGTTATCAATTGATTTTTATTAACTCTATTTAATTTGGCACAATAGTAATTGGAGAAATTATTATCACAAGCTTATGGGCAGTTTCAGGATTTTTATTCAAGAAATCTAAGGTTGTTTTACAGTAATTAAATACTGCTGATATGTTAATGGATGTATGTAAATTAAAGATTATATGTCTAAATTTTGAGCGCCTCAAGATTTTATTTAAAGTCACGTATAGGTATCTTGGTAAACAAATTATTTTCTACTTTTTTGTACGTTAAATAAAAGCGTCTTAAAAAAAAATTTACCTATAAATTATTTTCCACTTTTTTAGTCTTCATTTTTAAGTTGAATCATGGATTCTCACCTCTTAGATGTATGTTTGCAAAATTTTAGATTTTTAAGTAGTCGGGAAGTTCGTGAAATATGGATTTTCCGTTTTGCATCTCACAGAAAGTCGTTCGTTTTATTTATTTATTTATTTTAAGAGGGAATGATACCTCATCGCGGTCGGTATGGTAGAACAATTATAGATTCCCAAAAATCTCGAAAACGGCTCTTCAGATCCCGTCGAAGCTTTGCCAAACGACGTCAAATAGATAGACGAACAGCTGTCTTCCCCTCAAATTTTCTGAATTTGAGAAAAAAAAACTAGATTTGCTTATGATAAGCCAATCTACGTTTTTTTTCTCAAATTCAGAAAATTTGAGGGGAAGACAGTTGTTCGTCTATCCATTTGACGTCATTTGGCAAAGTTTCGACGGGATCTGAAGAGCCGTTTTCGAGATTTTTGGGAACCTATAATTGTTCTACCATACCGACCGCGATGAGGTATCATTCCCTCTTAAGTTGAATCGTGCATTGTCACCTCTTAGATGCATGTTTGCAAAAATTCAGAGCTCTAAGTAGTCAGGAAGTGGGTGAAATATCGATTGTCCATTTCGTATCTCACAGAAAGTTATTTTTTTAATTTTTTAATTTTAGGTTGAATCATGCATTGTCACCTCTAAGATGCATGTTTGCAAATTTTCAGAGCTCTAAGTAGTCGGGAAGTGGGTGAAATATCGATTTTCCGTTTTGCATCTCACACCAAGTCAAGGTAAATAAAAACTAGTAACTTGTAAAAATGGAGACACACTTTCTAGGAGTTTAGGGGAAGAGGACTAGAATTTCAATCGAAATCATTCGTTTTCAGGGAATATTTTCTGTTCGTGAAGGGTTAAACATTTTTGTTTCATTTGAGTGGCATTCAGGTATAACGCAAGATGAGGTGAAAATGTTTTCGTTTCCGTGTTCAATAAACACGTCGATATTTCAATTTAACGTCTGACATTAATTACAATGGAAGCGAGTACTTTGCAGTTTCCTTCCGTGTGGGCTTCGCATTTACGACAACTTCACGTCGAGCGGCTATGTATGTGTACGGCTGATCTTGAAACGCAATAAGTTTATCCATGTTTCATTGCGATGACAATAATTCATGTCGAGGTGGCGTATATAAAAAAAAATTCAATGAATAGTGTTAAAATATACGAGAACGCTACGTCGTCAGCAGGACAATTTTAAAAGCTAGTAGTGACGCGATTCTATATATATATATATTTTTTTAATAGAAAAATCTAGATTAATTTGAGAAATTAATTGATGGCGAGACTTGCATACGTGATTAATATTTTTGAACAATTGGTAAATATTTTAAAAAAACAGTAAAAAATCATAACTGTGGTCAAGACAGCATTCTAGCCTGCAAGTTTAAAGAAGATCGATTTTTTTACATTTTTTGAAGTATTCATTGTCATATATATATATATATATATTCAAAAGGCAATTTTTAAATTTCCGATATTTACAAAATTATAGCAATTTGAATACGGCGGGATTGAGAGGAGCTGCGAACTTCAGAAGCTTCTAAGGAAGCTAGAACTGCTCGCAGGGCAGAACGAGCTTCAGAAAGCCGTAATATTACGTAAGTAGAACATGTTATTATACGAGGTATATAGTTGCAGTGGTCGGGAATTGTACTCAAAATTTGAAACGCATTTTTTTCGAAATTATTTTTTTCAACCTGGTTGACATAAAAACTCGAGTTCTATTCAACGGATTAACTTCAAATTTGGCATGGACCTTCAGTGTACCGGGTGTTTGACGCATGGACTGACACATTTTTTTTTGGCGATTGGGGGGGGGTCATTTGCTAATTTGTTCACCCTTAGACCGTATGTCCTAACTGTCACGGTAATTGAGATATGATTTTTTTCGTTTTTTTTTATTACCTGAAATTTCGCCTTCAAACCGTCATAACTTTTTTGTTGGTGGTTGTAATAGCTCAAAATAACCTTCGTTATATTCTGCAATGTATGTTTATTATGAATAAACCAATATTTGATAAAATTGGGTTCAAGAAAGTGACTCTTGAGCTTCCAGTCTCCAAAAATGTGAAAATTTATAGAAAATTTCAACTCCTAAATTTTACAAAAAAATCTTATTCTCTTTATTTTGACCCCATAATGAATGATTTCTATGATATATAGCATACCGTTGGAAAGGTTATAAACTAGAGAACTTTTTAAAACAAAGCTAAGTTTAAAAAATTTAGTTTTTTTTTTTATAATGAATTTAGAAGTTGACATTTTTCATACATTTGGGCATTTTTAAGACTTTGGATGCTCATGAGTCATTTTCTTGAAACCAATTCTATGAAATAAAAATCTATTTATAATAAACATACATTGCAGAATACAACAAAGGTTACTTCCTGCTATTGCAAGTACAAACAAAAAAATTATGACGATTTGAAGGCAAAATTTCGGGTTAATTAAAAAAAAAAGAAAAAAATATATCTTAATTACCGTGAAACTTAGGACATAGGGTCTAAGGGTGAAAAAAGTAGTAAATGATCCTCCCGTCCCCCAAAAAATGGCGACGGTCCATGTGCCAAACGCCCTGGATATTCCTTTATCGGCCCTACCTCGGGAATTACAAAATTAGTATGACTACTATTTAAAAAAAATGAAAACTTTCGAAAAACCAAGGCGAAAAATTAACTTGTTTTTTTTTCAGACGATCGTCACTAAATTGTTATTCTCTTTGGTACCTGTCGTAATGACATTCTTATTGATCAAGAAAAGTGGTTTTATTTCTTCTGCTCAGATGAATGGGAGTTTTGGAATCATGTCAACCGCCTCAACCCTTTTTTTTCACGGCCATATTTAGAGGCCCGTAACTTTTTCAATCTTAATTTTTTTCGCACTCATTTTTTTTTTCTAATTCCTTGAAATATAAATAAAAAGACTACAAAATTGATAGTAAAAAATATTTTTTTAACAAGTCCAAAAAAATGCCAGAAACTGAGGTCTCTAGAATACAAAAAAACGAGAAAAAAGAAAAAGTGCGAAAAAAATCCAAACAGTCCCAAACAATAGAAAAAGATCCTAACTCCGTTTAAATTAGTGCGGAAGAAAAACGCGAAGCTGAGTACCTGCTCCTCATGGATGAATTCGGGCTTTTGGGTGGCCGTGAGACGATGAAAGGTGTCGTGCCTCGGAACGGCAACAATCTTTTATCGTCACCGCTTTCCGGTGATCCCAAATTCCCATTCGTCGGACCATTTTTCGTCCCTTCTCCGTTCATCGTACTCGAATTTTCGAAAATCGTCGTTTAAACTTCTTTTTTCCGCGATATATTAATTTCAACGCAAATCCGTATTATCCCAAATATTTCTCGAAATCGACGAAAGATGTCCTTTTTACGACATATCGAACGTTGCACTTTTGATTGCACAATTGTTCTTATTTTTCTCGGCATCCGCGATTTTTCAAAAATGTCCGTCCATTTAATCAGCGAAGCATTCCGTCGACGAACGGTCTATCGACAAAAGTCACTCGTTCGGCCATCCTGTCACGTCGAGTGACGGCAACGGACTGAAAAAAACCGTCGGATTTTATCCGATAATCGTTGATAACTCGGCGAAGCTTTTGACGTTTCTCGAACGTTGTGATCGCGCGTTTGGTTCCTCGTCGCCTCGACTCGACGATTTGCAGTACGTCTCGTTTTTTTTTTTCGCGTATCTCGCCTCCCCTTGGGAGGAATTGTACGCTGTATATATATTTTTGTTAATTTTCGTGCAAATTACACTTGCCAAAGATATGCGAGTGCATAGAGCGTTTGAGAGAGACTCGGTAGGAGAGCCGCGAGAATTGAGAGACGATGAGACGATTGGTGGCTCCCTTGTCATTTGTCTGACGATATATACGCTCCGTCTACTTGTGTATTCGTGCGTGCACATATCGTCGTGTGTGACGTTACACGCATACGCAACTCCACGTAAATACGTGGCTTTTATGCAAATACACGTGTGTTACATATGGGGCATTTAAGGGGTAACACCACTGTAGACTTTTCCAAAAAATGATTTTTTTTCTTCAAATTGTCTTAAGGGGGGAAACCCTTTAGCACGCCCGAAACGAGTTATTTTTCATGATTTTTTTTAACGGTGATAAAATAAATGCATTGTTTTAAAATGTTGACATTATCTTATTACAACTTTGAAGTGTTAAAAATGACTTTTCTTCTTTTTTAGGGAGCTATACCAGTGTGACACTTTCAAAAAATCGATTCTTTGCCTTTTTCGACAGTTTATACTTTTAAGAATATCATTATCATTTATATCATTATATCTTGCAAAAATCGATAGTTAAATATTTAAACGCGTTTTACTCGAAATGAGATTTTTCAAATTTGCTGACATTGTAACTCAAGGAGCAATTATCCGTTGGACTTGAAATTTGAACTGAATATTCTTGAATATATTTACTCTACAATGACGTAGGATAGTTTTTATTCGATGAAAATTGACGATTTGGCATTGAAAAAAACGAACATTTTATAGGCAAAAAAACAGACTTTTTTTTCATAACCACGCCAATTTGTTAGATTTTGATATTTTTCGAAAATCCTACGTCATTGTACAGGAAATACCTTCTAGTTTAACGACATTTTTTCCTTTTTCGGTTTCAGCTACTCGATCGGCCGGAATCATGTCAGCAGTGGAGGAACTTTTTTTTTGACGCCTCCGAAGGCAGTACATAAGTCGCTTGGATCTCAATATTTTTCTATGAAAAAATGATGTAATATAGGTCAAATATAGCAGAATGTATTCTTAATTTTCCGAAACATTCAATTGAGTACTTTTTTTCCAAGACATTCCCGAAAATCACCAAAATTTTCAAGTTTCACACTGGTATAGCCCCTTAAATAAAACAAAATGGCGGCATTATAAGGTATTCTTTTAGGCGTCTTTTGAAAAATTGCTTATGTTATAGCTCAAAAAGTTATTGATCGATCTGGTTGAATTTTTTCGAGGTTTCTCACTATAACATCATGGGAAGGATGTACCTAATGTTTTAAGGTTATCGCGTAAATAGATTACTTTTTTGGGACAAAAATTGTCGAGAAAATGGTCATGGATATGAAAATTTGATTACCAAGCATAATTATTAATTTTATACTATTTTATATTTTTATTGTTATATCCTTCCGATAATGTTATAGTGAGAAACCTCCCGAAATTTCAGTCAGATCGATCAATAACTTTTTGAGCTATAACATGAGCAGTTTTTCAAGAGACGCCTAAAGAAATTCCTTGTAACGCCGCCATTTTGTTTTGTTTCAAAAATTATTTTTTTTAACACTTGAAACGTGTGATTAGCTAATGTCAAAATTGTAAAATGACGCGATTATTTTACCACCTTTAAAAAAATGCACGAATAATGACTCATTTTCGGGCGTCTAGAGGGATTTTCCCCCTTACGAGATGCTTTGAACCATCTAGAATAAGGGGAGAAAAGTTTGGTACTTGTGAAAAAAAGGTCCGCAGGCTCGGTGGGTCTGTGGTGGCAGTGGCTGGCCCATGTTCGAAACGTCGGCCGTTTTTCTCTACTTCTATAGAATTTTTATTCTATTCACTCCAAATTTTGAGCACATCTGCAAAATAACATTCCGAACAGAAATAATCACGGGATTCTCCGTGAGCTGATTATACCGTCAGATATTAACAAAAGATTGTCCTTTTTTCTGTCGAAAATTGAGATTTCACTTTAAATGCTTGCCAATTACACAAAAATTCATATTTTTAAAATCCCCTACGGATTTCTCTAGCTATATTTATGTAAATTAATTTTAAAAAAATTTCAAATTCAAAGGCCATAGCTGGGTAAGTAGGGAAAAATTGCCCCCGCATTTTTTCCAGCGAAATTTGGAATCTATTCTGAGGTATAAAAAAAAAAAAAAATCCGAAAATGTTATGCCCGTCAACGCAATGGTTTTAGAAAAATGAATTTTTTTTTAAATATAAAAAAAATTCCGGAAACGGTACAGTGGATCGATTTGATTTTTTTTTGGTACTTGTTCCGATCAAACGTGTTACGAAATAAAATTATAGAACATCTTGCGAAGGATTAAGGTTTGAAAAAAAATAATGTTTCTTGTTTTATTATTTTTTCTATAGATTATATAATTATAATTATATAATCTAATTATCTAATTATATAATTATTTATATAATTATTATTTTTTCTATGGATTATATAATTTTTTCAAAATGATCGGTTTGGTACGCCACTGTGAAAAAAAAGAAACAGACTTTATTGATATATTTTAGTTATATATCTATATAACTAAAATATATCAATAAAGTGTGTTTCTTTTTTTTTCACTGTGGCGTACCACACCGATTATTTTGAAAAAATTATTATTAAAAAAATTATTAAAAAAGAAACAGACTTTATTGATATATTTTAGTTATATATCTATATAACTAAAATATATCAATAAAGTGTGTTTCTTTTTTTTTCACTGTGGCGTATCAAACCGATTATTTTGAAAAAATTACATAATCTAATAAGGTACTCAAAGATTATATGAAAAAAATTTCGTTATTGTACCCCAAGTGGATTATAGTAAAAAAAAATAAAAAAAGGAACATTGTTTTTTTAAAACCTTAATCTTTCGCAAGATGTTCTATAATTTTATTTCGTAATACGTTTGATCGTAACAAGTCCCAAAAAAAATCGAATCGATCCACTGAAGCGTTTCCGGAATTTTTATTATTTTTTTATTTAAAAAAAATTCTTTTTTCCAAAACCATTGCGTTGACGGGGATGAAATTTTCAGAAAATTTGTTTTTTTTTATACCTCAGAATATACTCCTAATTTCGCTGGAGAAAATGCGGGGGCAATTTCTCCTTATTTACCCGGCTATGGCCTTTTCGTCAGTTATACTGCATGCCGCAGAGCGTTTTAAATTCAACATGCCTCGCGAGAATAGCTCTAGCGTCGCCATTTTGTATAATTTTTTAATATAATTTTTTTTTGCTCACTTCAAGATGTGACTAATAACATCCTTCAATATTATTATCCTCTTACTTGTCTTTCCACAAAAAAAAATCGCGAAATATCATTTGATTTCAGACGTTGCAGTGGTGTAAGCTCTTAAGGACGAAAACGACAAATTGCCGGATCCTTGATCATTCATGTTCCCATACCTTCGAGTGACTCGAAAAAAGCTTTAATTAGCAGATGCTCTCAAATGTCAGCTAGCACTTGGTCAATGAAATGTATAAACAAAGTTTAAAAATTGCCTCGTAGTGTAATTTATTACTATTTATCTTTTAAAATTGTGTCTAGGTGTAGGTCAGCCCGGAGTATGGGTGAAGGACATTTCAAATGTCAGTGTAATTTTTGGGAATGTGCCATGGTTCACATTGGAATTTTACTATTTTCATGATTGATATATCGTATAAACTCGTATATACTATTTAATTTTTTCTTTTTCATATTTTTTAGCCTGATAGAAGTCGATATCAATAAAATAAATATATTACTTAGTATTTATAGAAATAATAATATATAATAGCAATCATATAAATAATACTAATAATATAAATATATTAATTAGGGGATGTAAAGTGGAATATAGTGGGGAATTAATAAGGGGGAATTCCCGTACAATGGAGTCTACGATAAAAAATATATAAATATATTATTTAGTATTCATATTTATTATAAATGTAATAAATATATGAATTAGACTCGTATAAAAATATAAATAATACTAATAATAGAAACGTAATAATACGTATTAACGTTTATTGTGAATATAATTAATGCATTTGGTATATTTATATCGATTTCTATCGGGCTGGGTGATATGAAAAAGGAAGAAAATTAAATCGTCGAGGACCTTTGAATTTTTCCTAAAATGCCCCGTATGGTTCTCCGTCCCGATGGGAGCAAATGTTTTGTTTCCGATTCGTGAATTACTCTCTGGTACATCGAGCGTTTAATTCATCAGATCAGACTTATAAGCACGTGGACGTATTTACATACATGAATTCAATATTATTTTTTCTTCTCTATCTCTCTCTCCCTCTCTCACTGTCAGCAGGCTGTGCAAGTTTAGTCTCAAAATTATGAAATTGATCTTCCTTTACGATAAACGATACTTATAGTTATCCAAATTTGTACTTTTTAACGTTAATATATTTTTATTTTCCCATAAAGAAAATGAATTTTCGAAATTTTCTTGATCTACCACCTTAATGAAGAGAATGGACGTATTGCGAAACTTGTTTTGAAAAATTGAAAACTTTAAGATATTCAATGCGTTGTGGATCTCCTGCGACGCGGGAGATCGTGCGCGAGGAGCTATCGTTCGTAATACTGATCACCGCACACCGGGCATCTTCTCTTTATACGGTTCGATGTCTCCGCGTGGCGAACGAGCTTCATCCACTTTTATTATCAGTCACTCGCGAGAACGATGCCGGAATGTTTGCTCTAACTCTTTGCAGAAAAATAGGATACAGGGTGGAAGTGGAGGATTCGTGTGTTTGACGAATAACGTCAATCGGTTCGGTCAAGATCTCGGAGAAAAACAACTTAAGGTGTCGTCAATGATCTTGGACTTAGTGGGTTTTTTTTTTTCATTTTTTTTAGTCGCAGGTTCCCGATGTTAGTTAGAAAATGGAATTTTTATTTCTATGATTTAAAAATTGTTTCTTTTAAATTTAAGTCGAATGAAATTTCATGTTAATTTAATTTGAATTGAATTTTATGTTAATTTAATTGGAACTAAATTTCACGTTAATTTAATTCGAATTTAATTGCATGTTGATTCAATGTAAACTAAATTTCATGTTAATTCAATTTGAATTTGGAATTTTATTCTAGTTTACTCTGATGTCGATTTTAATTTAATTTAATTTATGTTTGATATCATTTGTGATTGGAATTTGGAGTTTGGTTGAATGCAATTTTGGTCAATTTTAATTTGATTTTTGCTTTCATATTTTAAAAAAATATTTATTTCAGGTTGAGAGGACCTTTTCCGGCCTTTCGTAATTTTAGCTTCTTTTGACCTAGAAATTAAAAAAAAAAAAGACTTATTGATCCATTTGCCAATCTGCTGTCCGGGGAAAATTCCATAGGCTCCTTGTTTCGTATCCATTTCATTCGAATTTTAAATTTTATTTTACTTTCCTCCGATGCCGATTGCAATTTAAGTTAATTTTAATTTGTTATGTTTTTAATTTCAATTTGATATTGGTTTGGTTGAATGTAATTGTGTTCAATTTAAGTTCGAGTTCCTCCGTTAATTCTTTTTGAATATTTATTTCGGGATTAGATACGTTGTTCCGGTATTCCGATATTTTCGCTTCTTTTCGCAAATAAATTAAAAAAAAAAAAAAAAAAAAAAACTCATCGATATTCGCCAATGCGCTTTCCGATAAAAACGCTACGGTCTTTCCGTTTCATATCAATATAATTTGACTTTAAATTTTGATTTAGGTTACTTCGTTGTCAATTATAATTTGATTAAATGTTAATTTCATATAATTTTCATTTTCAATTAAATTTTTGTTCGGTTTTACTAATTTTGTTGGATGTTCATTCGAGCTCTGCGTTTTAATTTTTTTTACTTATTCCGGGATAAGAGGGTCTTTTCCGGCTTTCCGGGAATTTCGCTTCTTGTAAAAGATAAATTTATAAAAAATAAAAATTCGACTTATTTGCCAATGCTCTTTTCGGTAATATTCCACTGGCTCCTTCCGTTCCCATCGAGCGCGAGAATTGAGTTTACAAAGTAATTGTTCATTTTACCAATCAATTATACACCTGTACAAAATTTCTTAAAAAACATCGTTTTTTCCCCCAATCAGGATCGCGTTTAATTAGCACCTTTTTCATTTCCGTCTCATCTTCCATTTATTTATAAACTTATTTGCTTTTTTGTGAAAAATAGAAAAACCGCGAAGAGCGCGTATAGTTTCGACACTAGTGTGTCGCGGGCGTTTCGTGTTTGACTCTCGTGTTATAATATCGCTGTCAATAATATCGCTGAGCACGAGTACACTTATAGACACAGACGGCCAAACCCACTGGTTGCCGTCTCAATAGTGCGAGTTACGTCCGGTCGTGCTACACGCGGGCGAAAAAAAATTTGTCGACGAATTATTCCCTCGCGAGTTCCATTATGGGTAGTGAAATTCGTAATTTTTATGTTTTTTTTTCGCAGGGTGAGTGAAGAATTATTAATGTTTTTTGGCCCGAGAACGCAGCGCCGATTCACTGCACATTTTTTGCGTGTACGATCGAAAATTTGTTATTTAAAAAACATTTCTGTATCCATTTTTTTTCTTCAATATTTCTGTATACATTTTTTTTTTTCAAAGGTGCCACAAGTCACTTTTCATTGTTCGACCGAACGTACAGGAAGGAGAGAAACAGACGTCAGCTCTTGACGCGATCGCGAAAATACATAATGTTGTAAAGTCACTAGAGAAAGTTTCGAAAGTCACTAGCCGAAATGGTTAAAAGTCACTAGACGAAATGTCGAAAAGTCACAAAAAATGGTGAAAAGTCACTAGACAGAAAGTTGAAAAGTCACTATACAAAATGACGAAAAAGTCACCAGACAACATTTGAAAAAGTTACTAGACACCATTTTGAAAAGTCACTAGGCAAATTTTGAAAAGTCACTAGGTAAAATCTTGAAAAGCCACTAGGCAAAATCTTGGAAAGTCACTGGGCAAGGTTTTGAAAAGTCACTAGACAACATTTTGAAATGTCCTTAGACAGCATTTTGAAAAGTCACTAGGCACATTTTGAAAAGTCACTAGGTAAAATCTTGAAAAGCCACTAGGCAAAATCTTGAAAAGTCACTAGGCAAAGTTTTGAAAAGTCACTAGACAACATTTTGAAATGTCCTTAGACAGCATTTAAAAAAGTTACTAGACGGAATTTCGAAAAGTCGGTCTTAATGAACCATCCAGAACCAAATTTTGTTTTTTTCAAAGGCGCCACAAGTCACTTTACACTGTTCGACCGAACGTGCAGGGAGGAGAGAAACTGATGTCAGCTCTCGACGCGATCGCGAAGATACCGACTGAGACTGACACTCCGTCGAGTGTACTCTTATCATCTACACTACGAGGTTTGCACCCAAGCTCGTTTATCAAGATTGCTCCGCCAATCTCCGGAAAATTGCTGATTGGTTTTTTTTTTGCGGGCACGAAGATGCGCGCGCCTGCGTGTACCTACGCACGCGACGATCCGGCGGGTTACGTTTCGCCAGAGAGATCTACGAGGGGATGGTGAAATTTCCAACGATGCAGAACCCTTTTTTTTCGTCGATTTTACGACGGGTGGGAAACCGGCACGATCCGTCGATTAATTAAACGGACCGACGGATCTTTTTTTTAATGAGGTTTTTTGCCAACCCTTCTAAACATTCAAGGGTATCATGGCATACATTTTTCCCGAAATATCGTTAACATTTTTTTCATTCTATAGCAATTTTGGCCTCGAGTATTTGAGCCCAAATGTCAAGTCGTACTAGTTTGGATTTTACAGGCCGCCTAGTGAACCTGTGCTGTCCAGATGACGTTGAAGTTTGCATCATTGGAACGCAACGATTTTTTTCTTCATTTTCATCACTAACCTAAGCCTTTTTTTAAATGAATTGAGGCCGTACATTTCCAATGAGAATACGTAGAAACGTTTGAGCGATTTTCATTGTCTAAATTGGCCAAAAAATATAAGTAATGAAAAAGAATTAATTTTCGTTGCATACCAACGATGCGAATTCCAACGTCGTGCTATTCAGGCGAAATCACGAAAAAAGCAAACTCCAAAAGTATTTTTCTCGAAAGCACTTTGTCGAAAAATCTCAATGCGATCCTTTCTGCATTCTCTTTCGAATGGTACTTGCTACCGTGCACACTGCAGTTGTTAATTTACCACCTGTACTTTATTTTATAAACAAATATGTGCGACATAAAGGGCTTTTTTTCGGAACCTTTATTTTAAACTCAGTGGAAGATTCGCCAAATCGATTTTTTAAATTTGATTTTGATACACACGATAATGACAGAAGTTTAATAATTTTGTCGATATATATATATATATATATATATATATATATCTTTGGTATAATTGAAATGTATAAATCGAGCAGACAGATCTTTTTCCACTGTATACAATCGCTTTTGAAAAAAAAAAATCAAAAAGAATTTTTCGGCCATTTCGATGCTCCCTTAATGAATTGTTATACGCGTAAAATGAATTGCACAAGAGAAATCGCGGCGATATAAATATTCTCGAGCACCGGAAGGCTCTCGCGCGTAAGAAGAGATCCTAAAAGGATAAGCGTGGAAGATAAACCGGAAATACTTGGTTAACGATGATCGGTATGATAAAAATGCGATAATTCAAACGTTGTGCAATTGTGAACGGGTAGGGTGAAGGGGGGCCGGCACAAGGGGGGCGTTAAAAACAGACACAAAACGCTGAATAATTTTTTTAAGAACTTATTGATTAGTAGTGTTCCGACGAATATTTCCTAACTTTCAATATGAAAATTTTGAAAAATCACTGGATAAAATTTCGAGACGTCGCCCGAAAAAATCTTGAAAAGTCACAAGACAAAACTTTGAAAAGTTACTAGACGCAATTTAGGAAAGTCACTAGACGAAGAAGTGAAAAGTTCCCAGACAAAGTTTTTAAGTAACTAGGCAGAGTTTAGAAAAGTCACTAGGCAAAAGTTGAAAAGCCACAAGAGAAAGTTTCGAAAGTCACTAGACAATATGGCGAAAAGTCACTAGAAAAATAGTGAAAAGTCCCTAGACAAATTAATAAGAAGTCACTAGACAAAATGTTGAAAAGTAAATACACAAAATGGTGCAAAGTCACTACACAAAATTTCAAAAGTTCGAAACATTTTGAAAAGTCACTAGACAAAAGAACTTGTCAAGTTTCTTCCCTCTCCTAACCATCGCTTGGTCCAATGATGCGACCATCCCCTGTGACAGGGGCAGATCCCCACGAGCGCGCAATCCCTAGTGACCGTTTACTCAAACCGGAAGTGCCGAAAACCTCATTTACGCGTAACCATGCCATTTCCTCTCAACGTAACGTTGTAATTGCCAAACCTCAACTCGTTCGTTCTCATCGAAGCGAAAAACGAAGATTCCTTGCAGCCCACTTTTTAGTATCGCATGACCCGCGTTACATCTCGTGTATCTAATTGAACGTTATATCAAAACACGCGCACGTACGTGCGTGTCCTTCCGGAAATAAAAGCCGCGCGCATGCTGCTGCGACTTCCATCAGATGAAATGTATAATTCGAGCCGGAAAGGGATGATCAGTAGCGAGATGGTGTAACACGGACGCTGGCGATATGAAATAGCATCGAGCGAGCAATTATAATTTGTTCATCGTGTGTACGAGGAACGTCGCGCCGTTTTATGTGTTCGTCACGACGCACCTCAAATTGCCGCGAAACGCGACGCGAGCACAAAATTTCTGCTGATCGCGTGATTTTATCTCGGCCTCGTGGCTCGTTATCTGTGTCACGTATCGAAAAAAATAACAATACTTTCCACATGTCTTGATATGTCTGTTTTATTTTTCATTTTTTTATGTATCGGGGAGTGCAAAGGGAAAAATTAGCAAAAAAATCACAATAGCGAATAAGTTATATATATATATATATATATATATATATATATATATATATATATATATAATATTAATGCATTTGTTACCCACATACGGCGCTGATAAAACAGCAAATAAGTTTTACGATTTTCTAAAAAATAAGATATAGAGAGTTTACACCTAGTTTCTTTTTTTTTAGTATCGATTTTTGGTTTTCGACGGATTCTCAAAATATAACGTTTCAAAAATATTCTCTGAAAATTTCAAGTCGAAATGTTAAAAATTCAGGGAGTTATGGGCGTTCATAAATAGGTTCCCGGAACCGGTGAACCGCAAACTGGCGAACTTTAAACGCGTTTTTCTAAAAATTATAATACTTTTTCAAAATCGGTGTGCACGATATCTCGAAATTCACTGCAATGATTAACATCATATTTTACAAGTGCCTTTTACGGATCAACAAGCAGTGCTTGAACGAAGGAATTTTTTTCCATGCATAGTTTTTTTTATGAACGAAAATAGAGGGTTTTTTTCACCGAAAATCGATACTTTCTCGCTGGACTGCAGCCATTTAAAAAAAAAATCAACATTTTATTAAATCCTTCGTCTAAGCACTAGATGATTTCATGCAAAATCTAAATGCGTTTCATTTCTTTATTTCGGACGATTTGTTTCGGCATGTGGTCACCGCGGAGGACGTTTAAAAAAGAGTTATCTGCACAAACTGTATCTACCACAATTATACACATTTTATATCAATATAAACAATATGGCAATTCTAAAAGAAACGTAAACGCAATAAAAACAATATAACATTTTAAAAAAATACTTAAAACAATGTCCTTTAGTGTAAAAAAAATGTTAAACCTGCACACGTTTTTCCACACAAAATTCACGAAAATTTCTCTTTTCGCTGGGCACGAGGTAGGTGTAACCCATCAAGCTATTTTGTTAATAAATTCCGCACTTGTGTGTATGTATGCAGGGTGTTTGGCGCATGGACCGGCACAATTTTTTGGGAGATTGGAGGAGTCATTTGTTATTTTTTTCACCCTTAGACCCTATGCCCTAAGTGTCACGGTAATTAAGATATGATTTTTTTTCTTCATTTTTTTAATTACCCGAAGTCCTGCCTTCCAGTCGTCATAACTTTTTTGTTTGTGGTTGTAATAGCACGAAATATTTTTTGTTGTATTCTGCAATGTATATTCATAATAAATATATCATCATTTGATACAATTGGTTTTAAGAAAAAGACTCATGAGGTGCCAAACTCTTAAAAATGCCCAAATGTATGAAAAATTTCAACTTCTAATTAATTAATTAAATTATATTTTAATACTAAATTAATTATAAAAAAAACAAAAGGCTATTTTGAACTTAGCTTTCTTTTAAAAAGTTCTCTAGTTTATACCCTTTCCAACGGTATGCTACATGTCATAGAAATCATTCATCATGTGGTCAAAATAAAGAGAATAAGTTTTTTTATTATGAATTTAGGAGTTAAAATTGTTCATACATTTACACTTTTTAAGACTGGAAGCTCAAGAGTCATTTTCTCGAAATCAATTGTATCAAATAATGATTGATTTACAATAAATATAAATTTCAGAATACAACAAAACCTATTTTGTGCTATAACAACCACAAATAAAAAAGTTATGACGATTTAAAGGCAAAATTTCGGGTAATTAAAAAAAAAAACGAAAAATATCATATCTTAGTTACCGTGACACTTAGGACATAGGGTCTAAGGGTGAACAAAATTAGCAATAACCCCCCTAATCCCCCCAAAAATGTGTCGGTCCATGTGCCAAACACCCTGTACATACACTGAAACAAAAATTCGTTTATCCAACCAAAATTCAGTTGATTTAACAAAATGTATCGTTAAATTCGTCCAACTTGATTTTTGATTGGCATAACAAACGTTTTGTTAATCTAACTGATAGTTTTAGTGGTGTGGACTGCAGCTTATTTAGCATGTCTGAGCAACTGTTGAAACAACAAAATTTCGAGACAACAAAATGCATTTTGCACATTTAACGATTTCTTTTTCTCAGTGTATATACATATATATTCAGATATAACATGTATTAAACAAAATACCTCAATATCTTTTCAAAATATCTTAAAACTCATTCGCTGTTTTATCACCGTCGTATGCGGCTGACAAATGTACAAATATAATATATATACATACATATACACTACACCAAACAAGATAAAGTCCACACCTCGTCATCCAGTTTACATTGCACCGTTCATAATTCATTTTTTTCCAGTACTATATATAGAATTTAAAAACCAATACACACCCCCCACCCCCATATATATTCATACGCATTCATGAAATGTACGATAAAACATGTTTGCGCAACTGTTGTTACTGAACCCATGCCAATACATCGATATACAGCACTCGCGATTAATTGCACGTACGAGGAGCAGCAGCAGAGCGTGGGTGGAGTCAAGTAACTGATGGCCGATGGAGAAATTAACGAGAATACCGATCGCACAGACCGTGCAAGGTGAGAATGATAACTGTATCTCGATTAACCTAAAGAAATTAAAATATTCCGTTTTTTTCTCTAATTAAGCACGAGTGTGTTAAGAAATATCTCTAATGAGTGAATAACGAGGTTACGCGTGTCATTCGGTGTGCGAATGATCTTGAAATTGACGTCAGCGAGTGCGAAAAGAATTCGAACGGTGAGAGCCCTGCACACGATAATCGATAATTCATTGATGTAATTTTTTGTTTTTCGATTGATCCTGCATTGTGAATTCTACCTTCTCTAATGAACCAACCAGCTGTCCCGAGCATTGCGGGACGATCGTCTCGAGAATGATCTACGTTGTGCAGAATTTTTTCGCCTGTCGATCGTCGCGGTGGGCCTGACGACGATCTTCCTCGTCGGGGCGCCGGAATCGACCAGACAATTGTTCTCGCTATTGGCACACTTTTTTCGATTGCACGACATTTTTCACCCGAAGCAAACGTTCAATTGTCACGAAAAAAAAAAAAAAAAAAATTGCTCAAATTTATGTTTTCGTCATCACACATCGTTTATTCCAGTCTCCTTTTTTTTTTTTTGGCAACTCGCCATTCGTTATTTTCTATCATTTACGACTATTCGACAGCGCAATTGTTCTCAATGATATTTTTCACATTCCGAGGGATCGTTTTGTTTGTTCAATGTCTTTAATTTTTTTTAATTTTCCCGCATCCCCTTCGGTCAGTTTTCGACCAATTTATAGTTCCTGTTGAAGCACCAGGACGGTCGTCGAACGCGAACAGAGTAGCGCGCATCGTCAAGCAGCGCGTCGAGTCCCATTCATCGTGAAATTGGCCACGCGGGGCATCAACTGCTCCCACCGTATCTCGCACCGACGACAAATCATACTTAATTCGTACGAATTGGCGCGACACGAATTTCCATCATTTTCGACTATTTATCGCTACCGTTGATCACATCAAGACTTCTCGCTCGTCGTCGATCACGCGCGACGAGCAAAATTCACTCGCACTTTTAATTCAACGGCAACGTTTCTCTGGTCAGCTTGGAACGAAGTCTAGTGAAATTCGGGCGAATTTAAAGGATTTTAATCAACACTTGGTCGTTTTGTTTTTTTTTTTTTCGGGCGAAGTCGACGATTTTATTGTCAAAATTGCGTTTTTTTGGGAGGCAGGCCTTTTAATTTCTTCACTTTTCCTGCTTTTGTTTTTTTCTCCTCGCGCGGACTTAAATGGAGCGGAAAAAAATGGTATCTTATCTCGAGAGATTCGTGACAGACGGAAAAAAATCAGGGCGAAAGGAACTCTTTTCGGCACGAGAGGACGTTTCGTACTGTGTTACATCAAGTATAACGGAGCAGCCTGTAAGGTCACACCCGATAAACGCACTCGTAATGAGACTAACCACTGGTAGCAACGATTCGTCAAGTAATAGACCTCTTCTTCGAGTCTCCGTGTGTGTGTGTGTGTGTGTGTGTGTGTGTGTGTGTGTGTGTGTGTGTGTGTGTGTGTGTGTGTGTGTGCGGGCGCGAGACTGGAAGAGAGATGATAATTTTTTTTCTCGTTTGCGACCGATTGCGAATACGAGAAACGTCTTCGCCATTTTTCGTCAGCTGAGCCGCCTATTTTCTACCCCTGCTCGAATTTTTTGATTTTTTTTTTCAAATCAATTTCACGTCTTGCGCGTCTCCAAAAAAGACTTAAAACTTTTTCTCACCATCGTATATCAATTTTTTAGTTCTTACGAGGTTGAAATAAAATTTCCCTGTTGAGATTTGCACACGAGGGGCGAAAAATCCGCCTGGGAAAATTGTCCTACTCGAAATCGTACGCGAAAGCCTCCCAAAAATGGCCACTTAGGAATTTGTAGTCAAAATAATGAAAAAAATCCCGAAGAATAAATCCTTCAAAGCCATCGTAACACGTTGGCAATTATTTCACGTGGAATTTCGCAAAAGTGTAAATCTATCGCTGCACCGTTTACAAGTGTCCACGACTGTGTCGGACGTTTCAGTCGGCGATCACCGGCTCCGAAGATAAGGGGCAAAATCGCGGGCTTTGATAACCGTCGGTGTATTCTTCTCGCGATATCGCGGCAGCGCGAAACGAAAAACAAGAGATTGCAAAATTTACGCTCGAAGAAATTGAGCCGGCGACGTGAAAGTAAAATTCGGAAGAATAATAAATGGAAGGAAAAAAATTCGTTTTGGTCATGAGACAATTTGTAAAATTTCCAACGCCAGTCTCGAAACTTCGTTTCGAGAGGGCAGACGGTTTTTTTTCATTGAAGAGCACATCGAAGCCGACGCGGATTTCGAAAAAATTTAATATATATATAACATAATATATATAAATTTACAGGGTGTCCCATTTTAATCTTACACCTGAATTTTCTCGAAAAATATTACTCGGACGAAATATTGTGTGGAACAAAACTTCTAGGGATTGAAGGGGGACGTTTGAAAAAAATTTATTTGAGGAGCCAAAATTAAAAATGGCGGCGTTACAAAGGCTGACATGTTTTTTTCAAACGGAAACATAACTTTTTTTTATTGCCAAAAAATTTGTCAGCTGAAAACTAAAAACTATTGTTGAACATTTTTTTTCATAAAGTTCATAGTTTTCAAGTGAGAACATCATTTTCAATTATTTCAGATATATCCAGGATTTGTGTGTGTGTGTGTGTGTGTGTGTGTGTGTGTGTGTTTTTCTACCCATCGTGATCAAAGTTCGTCAAGGATTTAAAGAAACACGTTTTTGGGCCTGAAAATGGCACAAACGCTATTAAAATGAAAAAAAACCATTTTTCATCGATTTTCCTCCAAAATTTTCTCATGAAAAATCGTCCAAATTTGAAAACAAAAAAACCAAAATTTTCAACAAAAAAATTTGATTCTTTTTTTGTTCAAGTGGTAACGCTACATAATGTATCAAAAGTACAAAAGTGCGTAAGAGAACTCCGCAAAGTCAGACTATGTCAGTAGTACCAATCATGTTTTCTTCAATTTCGCTTACCTTTCAGATCTTGATATAAAAAAAAGTAATCGCGAGAAGAGTTCGGGCATGTTTAAACATGAATGGAGGGATATTTGAACATCTCTAGAAAGGGATCACAATACACTTACAAGGAGGGTTTGGAGTAAAAAAATACTACGGTAGTTACGAACCGCAGAGACCTAATCCTTGTGAGTGTTCCACACGCACGCACACACACACATACGCGCGCGCGCACACACACACACACACACACACACACACACACACACACACACACACACACACACACACACACACACACACACACACACACACACACACACACACGCGCGCGCGCGCGCGCACACACACACGCACACACACACACACACACACACACACACAAACACATCCACACACATACACGCAAGCGCGCCCACACTCACACACACACACACACACACACACACACACACACACACACACACACACACACACACACACACACACACACACACACACACACACACACACACACACACACACACACACACACACACACACACACACACAAATCCTGGATATATCTGAAATAATTGAAAATGATGTTCTCACTTGAAAACTATGAACTTTATCAAAAAATTTTTTCAACAAAAGTTTTTAGTTTTCAGCTGACAAATTTTTTGGCAATAAAAAAAAGTTATGTTTCCGTTTGAAAAAAACATGTCAGCCTTTGTAACGCCGCCATTTTGAATTTCGGCTCCTCAAATAAATTTTTTTCAAACGTCCCCCTTCAATCCCTAGAAGTTTTGTTCCACACAATAGTTCGTCCGAGCAATATTTTTCGAGAAAATTCAGGTGTAAGATTAAAATGGGACACCCTGTATAATACAGTACCGGTCAACATTTTTCGATCACTTTGGATAATTTCAAAATCATATTTAAATAAGATAATTCATTTTATAGAGCTGTATAGTATATTCATAAAATAATAAATAAAATGAATTATATTATTCTCTTGTAATTTTGCAATTATCCAAAGTGATCGAAAATTTAGGATTTATCATAAGTGATCGAAATTTTTTGACCGGTACTGTATATATATATATGTATATTTTAAATTGTTGATTCTCGTTGATTTCTCTTGGCTCGCTTTTTTCAACTGAAGCCGAAAAGTTGTACAATGACTCTTGAGGTCCAAGAACAATGGAGAAAAAGTGGATGTTAGAACGTGACGTTTATATAAATATCGCACTGTGAGTGTATATATATATATATATATATATAAACACATATATCTGAGTGATTTCTCTTCATCTCTCGTTCCCTCTCACTCCCTGTGCATGTATTCATACACATACAATCTATATATATACACTCCATACATATATATATATATATGGAGTGAGAAAGAGAACAAGGGAGATGGAAAGAGAGTTAACGATCGGAACTGGCACATAATTATTGTATTTCCAACAGTGTGATTGTGGGTTTTCGCCTTGTTACCTGCATTCCAACAAGTTAAAGCTTACCGAGTTGATGTGTTTTTAATTAAAGACCTCGAGAAAAAACTTCTGTATGTATATATATGCTAACTTCCGCGGCTTCGCCCGTGTTGATACACGCAAGGAATACAATTTTCCATACAAACTTTTCCACTCCATTTCACCCTCTTAGGGGCTGATTTTCGAAAAATCCTTTCTTAGTGCACCTCTACACCTTCTAATGAACACATCTTCCAAATTTTATGTTTCTATTTTCAGCGGTTTAGGCTGTGCGCTATCTATATATCAGTCAGTCACGGAACTCTTTTATGTGTGTGGGTGTGTATATATATAAATATATATATATATATATATATATATATATATATATATATCTTTGATTGCGTTGTAGATTATTGCCATATATAGGTGGGGAATGATTTGGAAAAATTGGATCTTATCTAAAAATAAAAGGAATATATTTTCACTCGAGTTTTTCTCGACGTGGAAAAAAAAAATGCAAATAGCGGTGATCGTGAAGAGATAGCTGATGAGTGGCGTTGAATGGATCTTGGTCGGAAAAATCACTGTTAATCCGAGACTATTATTACCGGTATTATTTTATCTCGGCATAATTTTCTACGTAAAAATTGTGTAGTTCTTACAAAGAAAATATAACACTTTTTGTGATTATAACAGTGTAAGAAAATATAACGTTTTTAGAAAATATAAACATTTTCAGAAAATATATTTTTCAAAAAATGTTATATCTTCAGAAAATATAAAATATTCAGAAAATATAATATTTTCAGGAAATATATTTATCGGAAAATGTAACATTTCAAAAAAATATAACATTTTCAGAAAATTAAAAATGTTCAAAAAATATATTTTTCAGAAAATATAACATTTTTCAGAAAATATAACATTTTTCAGAAAATATAATATTTTTCAGAAAATATAATATTTCTCAGAAAATATAATGTTTTCAGGAAATATAAAGATTTTCAGAAAATATAACTTTTCCAGAAACTTTAACAGAAACAAATGGACATTTGCGTGTGGAAAGAATAAAAACAAATGTTATACACTTTGGTCGAATTCGCAGGATAACTGCTACATTCGCAGTTCTCATTGAGATCGATATACCGAGAGTATACCTATTCTTGGACCTGCGAGTTATCGCGTTAATATTATCGATCGAGTCGTTAGCGCTACCGATCTATCGGCCACATAATAAAGAGAGAGAAAAAATAATTCCTCAACAGACAGAACTTTCCCAATTGATATATATATATATATATTAGACTGATTCAAAAAAAAAAAAATTTTCTGGATTCTCGTGCTATTGTTGGGCACTGATAAAACAAAATTTCTCTAAAAAGATGGGCGCGGTCACTCAATTTTTAGAGGTGGCTATCTCGATTTTTTTGTATTTGAATTTTTTTTAACAAACGTATTGCATTTAAGCATAGTCATGGCTTCGGATTACGGATAAAAATCACATCCAGCAGCTGTTTCGTAACAAAAATAAACTCTAACAATTTGAAAAGGGTGCAATATTCACAATTCAAATCCAGGTAGATCAATAATGGCGTCTATACTACTCTCGTTATTCATGTAGATTTATTTATCCGCATTAACATTTCGCACTTTTAACGAAAAATTAAATTATAAGCTTTTATTCATAAATCGTATATTTACATTTTCAAAATGCTACGCTTATATTATCTTCAAACTCATTTACATTTCTTCCCAGCCATTCTCAAGTTCGTTAACATTTTGGGCAGAACGAAAATGTGCAACGTTGAACAGTTTGTCCAAATCTCTCTTAAATTTACGCTCCTTCGATATTTGTGACGGCAAATTCTTTTTAACTCGATTTTTTAAAAGTTGTTTCCAGACTAGATGGAGTTTTATTGATTTCAAGATTGCGTTATTCAATCGACGCGTTGGAATTTCAGCACATTTCCATTGTTAGAAAATTTCTTTCATCGTTTCGTGTGCACTTCGACGTATGGTCAGTTTTTCTCTGTTATGCTTGTAAAAGAACAAACTCAAAACTTTTCCGATTTTTATCCGTAATCCGAAGCCATGACTATGTTTAAATGCAATACGTTCGTTAAAAAAAATTCAAATACAAAAAAGTCTAGATAGCCACCTCTAAAAATTAAGTGACCGCGCCCATCTTTTTAGAGAAATTTTGTTTTATCAGTGCCCAACAATAGCACGAGAATCCAGAAAAAATTTTTTTTTTTGAATCAGTCTAATATATATATATATATATATATATATATATATATATATATATATATATATTTCTATGAATTGGCTGAAAATGTTTTACCACCAAGTGTTTTAAGCGAGCAGAAGTGAGTTTGGAGAATCCGATTCTCTTTTTTTTCCTATAATTAAAAAATTCTCAAGCCCGTCATTTTAATATCGAATTAAAAATGGCCCGCGGTGAATGTCTAAAAAAAAATGGCACAAGCCAGAAACGTACCTGTAGGAATCCTGCCGACCAACCCCGCCGATGCTGCTGCTCTGGGTGCTAACTCTGACGAGTGTAACGCTCCTCGGCATTCCCGAGCCAGGCGAGCCGAAAACCGATTTTTGCGCCAACAGCGGTGATTCGGGCCTCGCTGGATTGCTCTCAGTGCGAATCGCGTTGTTCGCATCGGAATCGCGTTCTTCCTCTTCCTCGATCGTTCCGGGCAACCGGAAGAGCTTTTGCGGTGTCTCGTCCATCGCGTCTCTCCCCTCGTATTTCTTTGGCTCCTTTGTCGTTTCAACTGTCACCACCGAAATCGCTTCTTCCGAACATCGTCACTCTCGTTACTCGCGACTTTCTCATCGTTATCATCGTTTCTTGCACTCTGATATTACTATTCTTGTTAATCCTATAATTACGGTTGCTATTATTACTATTACGATTATATTACCACCGGTATTATTATCGTTATTATTTGTACGAATTTACGAGCCAGAAATCGCGACTCCTTTTTTTTGGCAATCTTTCGTTTTTTTTTCCGGGCACTTTTCGAAAGCTCGAGCTTGCTGTTCGTGGCGATGGCGCCGATGGCTGAGCAGCAACGGGGAGAGATGACGATCAGTGTCGACGGATCGAAGCTTCTTCGACGCGCATCGAAATCACCGCCTTTCTTTACCCACACATCCACTGGTCCTTTCAAACGCAAAATTGTTCTCCATAGCAGCTTTTTTCACAGCTTTTTTCCTTCGTTGGTCCGAGTGGTTTTTTTCGTTTTTTTTCTTCGTATTTTTCGATTTTTTCGATCACTCGAACGCGGGCCGGGAATTTTTGGGTATCGCGGATCTGAAACACGAGAATTGTAATGTGAAACGTTTGAAGGATGCGCACCGGAATTTCGTGTGTGCTGGGGAATTTTTATTTTACGCGCTACTGTGTTCTTTGCCTATTCGCTTTTCGCTGAGGAGGCATTTTTCGCGCAAAAAGTGCTTTGTGCGAGAAATAATGATAAAAAAAGAAGCAATCAGCATTGTCGCAATAACGACTGCGTCGTGAGCAAAGGATCTCGCGTCTTCGAGTCACCGGTTGTCGCAACAGAAGTAAATAAAAAAAAAACATATCTCCACGTGCCTGCGAATCTTTTCATTGGACGATGTGACATGCGGAAATCGAGAAAATACTTTGTCCCGGACTGCCGAGTGTGTATGGTGAAAGATAAAACTGACAGCCGCTGCTTCGCGAGCAATAAAATCGCCTCAACGAGCCTCCGGGAATTACAATTTTTTTTTAATAAAGAAAAGATAATTTCAATTCACCGTGTTACAGCTTGCTTGCGGCCGGAAAAAAGAGGAATTTTCGGGATTTTTTTTTCTGGAAAAGGTGTGCAGGTGTTTAATTTTTTTTCGTCTATATTAAAGAGTATGGTTCTAGGTATGTTTTAGAATTTTTGTATTGCGAAATAATGATAAATGTGGTGGATACAATAATTTGTGCAGAGCACTATTCGAAAAACGTCCTTCGCGGTAACTATCTAGGGCTTTGATGAAGGATTTAATAAAATATTGATTTTTAATATAATTGCCGCGGTCCAAAGTGAGCGTATCTTTTTTTGGCGAAAAAACGTTTTATTTTAGTTGATAAGAAAAAATTGTGCATCAAAAAAAAGAAATTCTTTCGTTCAAGCAGTGCTTGTTGATATGCGAAAAAAGCTTGTCAAAATTTGATCGGTGCAGTGTTTTTTTAGCTATCGTGGTCACCGATTTTGAAATCGTCATTTTGAGTACCTATAAACTCGCATGAAACCCTCAATTGAAATTTCAGAGAATATTTCGAAAATGTCGAAACCTAGAGATCGGTATTTTCAGCTAGGTGTAAAGTTATCGTGGTAACCGATTTTGAAAGAGTTATTTCGAGTACCTACAAACTCCCATAACTCCCTTAAATTTGAACAGATCGACTTGAAATTTTCATAGAATATTTTGAAAATATCCGAACCCAGAGATCGGTATTTTCAAAAATTTCAACTAGCTGTAAAGCTATCGTGGTAACCGATTTTGGAAGAGTTATTTCGAGTACGTTCAAACTCCCATAACTCCCTTAAATTTCAACAGATCGACTTGAAATTTTCAGAGAATATTTTGAAAATATCCAAACCCAGAGATCGGTATTTTCAAAAATTTCAGCAAGGTGTAAAGCTATCGTGGTCACCGATTTTGCAAGAGTAATTTTGAGTACCTACAAACTCCCACAACTCCCTCAATTTTGAAGAGACCGACTTGAAATTTTCAGAGAATATTTCCAAAATGTCGAAACCCAGAGATCGCTATTTTCAAAAATTTCAACTAGCTGTAAAGCTTTTGCAAAAGTAATTTTGAGTATCTATAAACTCTCACAACTCCCTCAATTTTGAAGAGATCGACTTGAAATTTTCAGAGAATATTTCCAAAATATCGAAAGCCAAACAACGATATTTTCAAAAATGTCAACTAGGTCCAAGCCTATAATGGGGTTTTTTTACCCCATAAAAAACCACAATGGCAACCGAGGCCCCACTGAAATTCACAAAAACTTCATTTTCATTCACAAAAATAAAAAACTCCGAAAAAGCAATACCGGCTACGAGTTTCGAAAGCGACAAAATTCGAGGTCGTTTCGTGATGTGACGAAAAATGGCCAACCCACGAAAGTCTCGATCATAATATACGTTCGTCGAAACATTTTTTCAGCCCCCCGACCAAGCGATCGAGCAATTTTCTCATAAACGAAAAATCGATGCTAAACATGGTTTCGTTCGCCGTTCATTCCTACACCTCTGCTCAGGCAATTAAATTAATATCGTATGAATGGGAATCGTTACGACGAAATGGCCGGGCGATGAAAAAATGTGCAGGGCGACTGCGATTAGCGTAATGTATACCTCTTGAACAGTGATGCTGGCTCGCGAGGGCTTTTCACTACGCGGAGGAACGCGCACGATGGACTTCCCTTCGACGACTGCACGATTTGCCGTTTCAGAGATTCCCGCTTGTTCGACACGCGCGCGCTCGCGCGCACATACACACACACACACACACACACACACACACACACACACACACACACACACACACACACACACACACACACACACGTGCGCACACGTGCGCGCGTATACGCACGAACGGTGTACGCGAGCAGTGCACAAGTGCCATGAGAGTGATCGTGTGGTCACGATTGTTGCATGCTGATTCTGCTTTTGCGTTTGCAGTGCAGCGAGGGTAAAACATTCTCTTGTACATGTGTATACCGGCAAATACATAATGGGCATTATTGTGATGCTGAACATATGGTTTAATATGTGAGGCAAATACATACTTATACAGGGTGTCCCTCTTATCTCACGGTCACCTATTAAGGCCTCAGGCCACTCGGGCCGAAAAAATAGGCCCTTTGGGGATTTTTTTTTTCAGCAAAACTGCAAAACAAATCAAGTTTACAAAAAAGGCTGTTTATCATACATATCAGTGACTGCATACAATAATTTTTTTGAAGCGATCAATTTCATAATGGCGGCTGTGCAGCGTTTATCACAAAACTGCATTTTTTAAGTTGGCCGGAAACATAACTCAATTTTCAACCGATTCACTTGAAATGTTGAATATATCTTGAAAAATACATTGTCTATGGAAGTACGTAAGAATTGTTTTGTTATATTGCATAGTTCATTTGTTATTGACTATTTTTTAGGCAAATTTTTGGAAAGTGAACAATTTGCCTAAAAAAATCGTCAGATAATTATCAATAACAAATGACTATGCAATATAAAAAAATCCTACGTACTTCCATAGACAATGTATTTTTCAAGACATATTTAACATTTCAAGTGAGTCGGTTGAAAATTGTCTGAGTTATGTTTCCGGCCAATTTGAAAAATGCAGTTTTGAGATAAACGCTGCGCAGACGCCGTTTTGAAATTAATTGGTTCAAAAAAATTATTGCATACAGTCACTGATATGTATGATAAACACCCTTTTTTGTAATCTCGATTTATTTTGTAGTTTGTCCGAAAAAAATTCCCAAAAAGCCTGCTTTTTCGGCCTCTAGAGTGGCTTAACCCCTTGAGGTCACCTATTAATAAGAAATACAAGTTTAAATATTTCGGATCACTACCAAACATTTGGTAGTGATCAGAGATATTTAGGGGGCGTACACAAATTACCGAACGCAAAATTTCCCAAAAAAAACTGCAATTTCTGGCAGGTTTAAAATCGTGACGTAACGCAAACCTTGACCCCTCCCTTCAAGTACGTAGTCCGTAACGCCTGGCCGACCCCCCCCCCCCCCCTCCAATTGCGTTACGCAATTTGCGTACGGCCCCTTAGATTTGTATAAACGATACTGACCTTGAATGACCTTGAACGACTTTAACCCCTATAATGTTTTTTATGGGGCTTGAGGTGCCGCAACCACAAGGTGGTTGAAAAAAATGTACCATTTCATTTTAAAAAGTGCAGGTGACCTTCACTGTGTGTCGGCGCCTCCACGGAAATAAAAAAAATTGGTCGCATTTGATGGCCCCCTTCACACCGTACAACTTTTGTCTGTCATTTTTTTTGTGACGTCAATAATTACTGAGTTATTTCGGGTGGCTGAGATAAAAGGGACACCCTGTATACCGGGTGAGTCAACAACTATGAGCAGTAGAAATACTTTCGAACCTAGAAGACAGGAGGAAACTATTTAGATAAAAGCTGCATACTTCGAAGGGGGTAATAGAGTGGTGGCTACGAGGTTCATCCAGGTGGAGGCGCCTCGGAGATTTCGCGTTCCCGCCCTTGTTTTTGGATCAGACCGAATTTTATCAAGGAACTAAAAACAAGCGCACACCAAATTTCAAGATGATCGATCAAGGTTTAGTATGAAAAATCGGTAAAAAAAGAAATTTCAATGTTTGTTGGATAGAATCGATTTAAGGGGAGGGTAGGGGTTTGCACTTTTGAAAAATCGATTTTTTTATCTTTTCTTGTAGTTAAACATTTCAAGAATATAATCCCAAAATTTCAAGTCAATCAGAGCAAAATTCTCGAAGTTATTGACTATTTAGTCCCGCTCCTCTAACACTGTAGCTCCGACTTCTCTAAACTTCAAACGCGTTTTTCTCGAAACCATTTTTTCAAAGTCCGTGTTTACTGCCATTTGAAAACTACATGACCGATTTATTTCAAACTCGGTACACACTTTCTACATATAAAATACTTCCTCCCAACGGTTAGTTTGAGATTTTTTTTTACATTGAGCGGGTTCTCCACCCCCAAAATGGCGGAATTTTTCGTGAAAAATAGCACTTTTCATTTTACATGACCACCAAAAATTTAGAAATGAAAAGAAATGATCAAAGACCGTTGGGGGAGGATTTGATGATACTTTGACAACATTTTAATGGTACTTGATTTCAGATAATTTGTGCTGGTACTTGATTTCATTTAATACTCAGTGAACACCCCAAATCGTGGTTTTCCAAAAGCGTTCTTGGAAAAGCTTTGTCATCGGCTTGTTTGTGGATATTTTCGCGTACAAATTTCACGGAATGTTCTTGAAATGACACTTAACAATATACAAAAAATTGCAATAAATTTACCCTATCCATATGGATGAAAAAAATTCGCAAAAAAGTGTTTTTTTTCACGCTGAAACCCCTACTCTCTCGTTAAAAAATGGTGCAAACACTTACTCCTATAAAAGGTGCGATTCGCATTGATTGTATTGTCTAATTAATCACGTCAGTCTCTATTAACGAACAGGTTGGAATTGGGGATTTACTAGTTTAAGGCTACAGTAACGAGTATAAAATCATGTGCGAATTAAACAGTTTTTTTTTTTCGTTTGAAAAAGTGATTCACTCATAAAATTAATTACACATCTATTTAGTATGAATATCAAGCTGTTAGAAAAAATATATATTTATTTTCGATGTACAAAATGGCCGACTGCTCGAAACTTCTCGAAACAGTTTTTTTCCAATTGGCGTGACAAATAACTCCAACAATTTTCACTCGATTTACTTAAAATTTAAAAGTTATGTTCCTTATTGCATTTCGCAGAGAAGTACGTACGGAATTTCTGATTAATCGAAAACTTTTCATTTTATGAGCAGTTTATGAGCAGTTATAACGTAATTTTCCACTGAAAGTTCATTTCTTAAGTTCAAATACCTACAACTTTTGAATAAAACAATATTTTTTAAATTCCGTACGTACTTCTCTAGGTATTCTAATGTAGATTGACGAGAATTTTTCTTTAAAAAAAAAAGATAATAAAAGAAAATATTAGTAGCCGGCCATTTTGTACATCGAAAAAAAAAATTCTAACAGCTTCATATTTATACTAAATAGATGAGTAATTAATTTTATGAGTGAATCACTTTTTCATACGAAAAAAATGGTTAAATTCGCACATGATTTTATACCCGTTACTGTGGCGTAAGTAAATGAAAATCCAGGTAAGTCGTACGGCTTTGTTTACATTGTTCGCAACTAAGAATCTTATCAACGTGTTTTGGAAAGCAGTGATAAGTTTGTGATTTCGATAATAATGTGTCTTCTCTTCAATGAAAACAACTACGACAGAGTTTCCTTGTCCAGAGCAAGTTGATATGATCTTAAGGAGGTTGGAGCGTTACCCACAATCCAAGATTTAAGAGAATATATATATATATATATGTTATGGTCTAGACTAGACTTGCCTTTACGATAAAAAAAAATTATTTCACCACTGAACACCAGAAATAAAGAATAGTTTAATGCGTGTAATTTTACGGGCGGTTAGATGGCCAAGACGTTCAAGCTACGGCCCATTTTTTTAGGCTATTCACAACGAAAATTAACATTTTTTGTAAAAACGGATTAACGTAAACTAAACCATTGTAAACGTTTTTTAAAAACCTTGCCCATTGAAAACCATATATATTCAATATTGAATCATGAAGGTTTGATACAAGTTTGCGAATCTTGGCTGGCGAAAGAAGAGCATTGCTGCCAACCTGAATGTCCGCAACGTTGCCGTATGCCGGCTGCGCTGAATATTAATTAAAGATAATCATAAATAATCTGGTGACATGAACATAAATAGGCATAATGATAAATGACTCAAAATTTCATTCTGAGTAAGTTGTATAAAACATTCACTGACACAGTTTTTGAAATAATAATAATAATCAATTAACTTATACTTTTTTAGTTGGTGGTAACAAAAAAGTTTTTATTTTTCACGTAATGAAAATATAAGAATTCATAATTTTGTCCTTTAATTATATATTTTATACCGCGTATGCATTTTTTTGAGGTTTGTTGAAAACAGCAAACCATAAATCGTCAATTGACTCAATTGGACCGCTCCAACCTCCTTTATTTACGGATAATGTCACAAAAATGCAACGCAAGCGGAAATTGTGTATGCTGAGCGTGATCCGGATCGTCTACTGCGTTCGCGTTACACATTTACGTGAAATTTAATAATTTCTTTGTCACCGATGCATCACACAAAATCGTGATCGATCATCTTATAATTTGGTTGATGAACTTATTTTTAGTTCCGTGATAAAATTCTCGAAGAAAAGTTGTGGTCCCATTAAAAAAAAATAGAGGTGACCTCGATATCTCCGGAGCGCCTCCACGTGGGTGAACCTCGTAGCCACCACTCGATGACCCGTTTCGAACTATACAACTTTTGTAGGAAAAACTTTCTCCTAAGTCTGATAGGTTGGCAAATATTTATACTGCTAAGAGTTGGTGCCTCACCCCAGTGGCGGATTCGGGGGGGGGGGGGGTGCCCCCGTGCCCCCCCCCCCCGAATCCGCCACTGGGATGAGGCAACAACTCTTAGCAGTATAAATATTTGCCAAACTATCAGACTTAGGGGGGGGGGGTGCCTCCGTACCCCCGCTGACGATCCAAATCGACGTTATAAAAAACCCAAGGAGTCTCAGAATAGTCACCCCCCTTCCGTGTCGACACCCCCCCAAAAGTTCTGTATCCACCCTTGCCTCCCCCGCTACATTTACTTACAGGGTGATTCACAACCAGCAGGCTTTCCTTCGTGAGTATTGCCATTGCGCAAAAACGCTTTTTTTTTAAGTCCTGCAATAAGAATTGGCCGCGATAAACGTGTTTAAAGTTCAAGTAGTGAGCAATGGCACGGTAGTTGCTCATGTGCGGAACATGCAAGCCGGATCGAGCGCGGCTTCGAATTCACAATCAGGCAAACAAATTTTTATTCTCTTAATTTTTTTTTTCATTAAAAAATAAGATGCATAAAGACTGGTTTTGCAAATCGATAATATGATGCAATAATTTTGTTTCCTTATTTAATACTTAGAGAAAAAAAATCACGCGTGAGCAAGTACCGTGTTATTGTTTGCTCAGCTTCGGATTTTGATCGCGAATATCTCCGCCAGTTTTAGTTGCACGACATTTGAAGAAAAAGAAAAACGTTTTGCTCGCAATGCCGCAGCCTGTATCTTCACCAGGGGAACCCTGATACAAGATACAATTTTGAATCACCCTGTAGAACGACCGTGAGGAAATCGAGTGACTGACAAAAGGGGAAAAAAGTCCTTTAAGATAAGGGTGCTGCACAGTATTTTTAGTCTTCAACCCTTACATCCCTTACAATGTTCTCATCCCTGTTACTTTCTGATAAATTAACGATAATTTGAGAACTTATTTCGATTGAAATGCTATCGTGATTTCCACTTGAATAAATTTGAAAAAAAAAAACGTTTTTCTCGATTGGAAATTCAATCCACAAGCATTGAGAGTGCCTTAAATTAATATTTCTACAAGTATCGTCAAGCTTCTTCGATACTTCGAATCAGGGGGGATGTTTTCAGTATCCTCGTCTTTCCAAGCCGTTTTTTTTTTCGTTTAAACGAATCTATTTGTTTGACACTGAATATGCATTTTTTTCTCTCGCGAATACGATCACAATTTGCAGAAGCTATTCGATAAAAGAATATGTCTAACTATACCTTACGGGAGAGGCTGTTTTTTTATTTTTTATTTTACTTTTTCGCTGGGGAGTAACGAAACGAAGCGCACGGTCTATGGGGCAAACGAGGCAACAGGTGGCCGGGGGCAATATCGCGATGTTCCCACAACCAACTCATCGATTGGTCGGATTTCTGGTGGCTTTCAGCACTCACGAGAGCTTCCCCGAGAGCGATTAGAACCGTTACGGATGGCTTACCGCAGGATTCTGTTATGTCCTGATATAAATAGCGCATACGGGCCGTTTCATATCAAATGAGCCGGAGCCCCCGAAAACGTATTGTACTTTGCATATTTTTTTTCTTCACCGTCTCGTATACATTGTGACAAAGCGTAAAAATTCCCACACTTCCTAACCCTCGCAATAATTAAAAATCTGCAACGAATGGATGAATAAGTTATTCAAAATATTAAAGAGTATTAAGGTCACGGCAATGGGTCAAAAAAATTGTTTTTTTTGCATTTCCTCAAAGTATACATATTCAAGAATATGCGAAAGAAATTTGAAGTTGAAATATTGATAATTGACCAAGTTGGAGACGATTTAGTGAGAGCAGGAGCGTGGTTGTTTTTTTTTTTTAATTATTTAGTATTTGTTAACCTTTCCTCGACACACTGGGTCATTTTGACCCGGAAGATTTTGAAATAAAATGCTCACTTGCCCAAAATTGAAAGTGTTTAATAATGTTTTACAACAATTAAAAAAATGTTTAAAGTGTATCCCGGATTTTTTTCAATAAAAACCGTCCGAAGGGTTGTTAAGGGCAGGTGGATGACGTACTATCCGGGTCAAATTGACCCAGTGCGTCAAAGCCGTAACCAAATATGTCAAGTGTCTTAAGGAAGGCTTAAGCCCTCGAACATCAGTAAAAATGTCGCCAAAAATACACTTTTATTGGAACACCCGTCATTTTAGAATTTCTTTTTTCGAAAAAACGACTACGCACAACGAAAACTACATTTATATAGAATATAAAACTTTTTTATTTTTATTTTTCGGACCACCCATTGTCAAGTTATCGATACGGCCGTCGGACCACATTTCTATACAGATGATCTATTATACGTAAATAACGTTGTTGATTTCTAATTGTTTGAAAATAAAAATGTACACGAAATAAGCTCAATGTCTGCTTGATTAACATATCTTTTTTTAAATCCCAAATAAATAATTTAGTAAACGAAAAAATTCGAAAAACAACCTTTTTTTCGGCCCAGTGGTGTCCTCCCTTAGCGAGGCTGCGATTTTCCAATTAAATCGAATAATACGGGTGAAGCATAATAATCTGAAATTCAAGCTTCACGTCTCGTTTTGTGCCATTATGTGAGACTGAACGACCCATATTTATTACGAATATTATATACATACATACATACATACATACATATATATATATATATATATATATATATATATATATATATATATAATATGTGTTTTATAATCCTCGACGAGTTTATAGTTGTCGTTGTTCTTTTTTTACAGTTTCTCTTACTCTTCTTCCCCCGTAATGATCTCGTCGGGCATACTGCGGAGGAAGGTGAAACACGAAGAAAAAAAAATCGTTTGTACACGGCGAAGTTCGCTATATGCACCGTGAAGTATGTAAGGAAGACGCAGACTCAGAATTGCCTAATTATAAGCTTGAGGGTTAACTTTCTCATGCGGAGGATTCAATGTGAATCATACGTATACATATATTTATATTTATATTTTTATATATAAATATATTTGTTTTTAATTCCTATATTAGAATTTCCTCTATATATAAAATGATACAAAAAAGTACAGTACTACCTCTCTAAGAGAGCGGTCTAGGGCGGTTAGGGGAAGTCATTCTCGAGAAATTCGTCGCCGAAGCCTTCCCCCACCGCTAGGTTAGCGCGCTCGAAAATCGCGCATGTGGTAGCGTGTATGTGTTTCTCCACTCGAACTCCATAAGAGAGCGCGAACGAAAGTGTTGAGAAAACTGTAAACGAGTTGCGGAAAGTGTACTGGCGTTTCGTCGTTTCATGCGTAAGTATATCTCATTGAATATTGATGTGTAAATCTTTCTTTTTCTTCGCGTTTTTTTTATTCTGCTGTTTGGTATATTTTGTTGTTGCAATATTATAACACATATGAAGGAAACATTTTTAAAACTTTCAATAATTGTTGAATTATCTTATTGTTCGCAAAAATATACGTAGTATATTCGTTATCGAAACTCGAACATATACAGTAGAACCTCGATTATCCGAACCAATTGGGACCGAGACTAGTTCGGATAATCGAAACGTGGGTTTTTTGGGACGAGATCATAAACAACACCTTTTTATATAAAAACAGTACATACATATATATTATAATTTGACATATATGTTAACGTTGAAATATATATATATATATATAATGTATTTGAAATACCTGAAAAAAGTTGAATGCTTTTTTTATATTTTTTAAACATAAAATCGTCCATTTTTAATTGACGAACGGCTGTAACGCGTTTTTGACCGGCTAAGTCTCGCAGCCGTTTGGGAAGGAGAGATTGCGTTGGGTTGCTCATTGTTGCTCACGGCGGTGGCAGCGAGCAACAATGTATCTTTCGCGCCAACGTTCGGATAATTGAGAGTTCGGATAAACTAAGTCATCGTTCGGATAATTGAGGTTCTACTGTACAGTGTACAAAAAAATGTAACTAACAATTTATCTTGTGTATATACTTCAAGTTGAAATATACAATGTATATATATGTATAAATATTTCATTTTTAGATATGCTGTACGATATTTGCATTTATTACTACTACTCATAAACATATCTCTAGTATAATGTAGCCTCGATAATTTTTATCAATATCAATAATATTCTATGCTGTGTTAATGTTTATTAAAATATATTTTACTTGCATTAAATTACTACTTGAAATTTAATTATGGTGCATGTTTTTTTCTCCGACTTTACGGCTTAAACGTATATATTATTATACAAAGGAATATTATCCATTTGACAATCGTGCGACGTGCGATTTTCTGAAATCGCTCGCGATCTCTTATGGAGTTGTCCGCGACAAACTCGGGAGGCCTCGGGTACACTGGACAGCTCGAGCTAGGTGGGGGAAGCCATAAAATGCGCTCAAGCGGAACGGCGGGGAAATTCTCTCTTAGCGAGGGCTCTCTTAGAGAGGTAGTACTGTATATCACGTGCATACTTGAAACTTCAACGCCCCCTTAATTTTTGGAGTCTTCGGAAGGATAGAGTGCAAATGTCGAAGCACAATTCGTTCGCGTTTAAAATGAATAACGACGAGCGGAAAATACCGGACCAAGGTCCGTTAACGCATTTTTATTTCATTTTATCTCCGCGCCCTCGCTCGTAGCGTGGCGAGGATCCTCGACGTCGAGGATCTCGATCATCGCTCATCGCGCTCCACACACGCCACTCTGCATTGCAATACATCGATTAACAGTCAGGGCTTCCGCACACACGTACACATACTCGTTCCACCATCCGTATGATGGAGGAAGCGGTATAACCACGCGTCGTGGCAAAATGAAACACCCTTGCGATGATTGCTCTGGAAAAAAGAATAGTGGATGCCGATTTTTCGGGATTTATCGGGATGTTCGATTGTTTGGAATTTTGAAGTCCTGATTTGAGAAAATCGCGATCTGGGAGCTGCGAAATGGTTTTGTTTCTATGGGGGTTCCATTTTGCCCCGATATTTATTATGTATGTACATGTATGCATATGAAACTTGAAAGTTGATCTACTTTTTTTCGACTCGTGGCATCCGACGAGTCCTGCGAGCCCTCCTTCATGTTTCAACGTCTACTTCTCCTCCTTCTCTAACCTCCTTATCTGCTTCTATCTCTTCCTCTTTAAGGGGGAAGAGACCTTTAGGCGAGGGAACATTTTGCTGATTTTCATGATTTTTTTATAAGGAAAGATTTCTTCCCCATTTGTTTGAGACTTAGGGTATGTTTTATTACTACTTTTGGCTGCTACGTAGAATTTTTTAACATTAAACTCGAAAATGGCATGACGTATTGCTAAATAACTAATGAACCAATTCTGATAAAATTTGGTAAAAATCGTTCTAACCTTATTGTCTAAAACAAGAACCTAAATATTTTTGAAAAAAAAAGTATTTTTATACTGCGAAATGTACCACTTTTATTGGAATATTTAATCTTTTGGTTTCCGAGCGTAGCGTTTCATCAATTTTCAACATATTTCACTTTTTCATGGTTCATACTCTGCGTATGAGTGTCAATGAAAGTAAAATCTTCTTTGTTTTTCTTTCGGATTAATCCCGCCGACGCTACGTGTCACGCCGTCTGACAACCGTCGCAACCCGTTTAGAAAACCGTGCCATACCTTCGCCATTTTCAATGATGCGTAAAAAAATGCCACGTAACAGTCAAAAGTAGTAATAAAACATACCCTAAGTGTCAAAATTGACGAGGAAATGTTCCTTTTAAAAAAATTATGAAATTGAGCAATTTTTTCCTCGCCAAAAGTTATTTCCCCCCCTTAATGCTCTCGGAGATAAGATGCCACTGACTCTCGCATGAATGGAGGCATTGCCGATCGGCGGGCTCTGCATCCCCCCTCTCGCTCTCTTTCGCTCTTTCTCTCTCTGTCTCCCCGTCCTTCTATTATTAGCTCGTGCATTGCAGACGACGCGGTCGAGAATTCCCTGCGATCTTGTGCGCACGCGCGGTAGATCTCGCCCCCCCCCTCTTACACTTCCGAAAGACGTGAGGCGCGCGCATCGCCGCGCCTGCCTTCTGCTCGACGCGAAAAATCATTCCCGGCTCGGTATCGACCGGTTGCCGACCGGATGGAAAGACCGACGTTTCCTACGAATTTTAGCGATCGATAGTCGAAGAATTCGTAATATTCGAATCACGTGCGCGGCACGACGTGCCGTCATAAAAAAAAACTCGAATATCGATAATTAAGGATGCTCGCGTTGGAATATGAATTGAGGATGGATGAAAAAAATCGATTTTTCTTGCTTCGGCGCCATAGCAAAAAAAATAGTATGGGGTAGGATTTTTTTTGCGTCAGACGAGCCTTATAGCGCAACTTTAAAAAGGGGCGCGAGGCATTGTTTGACCGTTCTCTGATTTTTGGTTCAAAGCATCATTTTTCACTTGTCGAATAAAAAAAAATAGTTCGAAAATGAGTTCAACAATATTGACACGTCACGAGTTTTAGTAGGAACGCAAAAAATGTGTTGTACTAGAGAAAGGAATCGCATACCGCTGCTTTAAAAAATTCAAAATTGAAGAGAATTTAATTTTTAAAGATCAATATATTGCGATCTACGTCGACAATCATACTTATTGATTGTGCAATACATTTTTAACTATTCTTTTTAATTTATGACGTGAAACATCATTATTTTAATCATAAATTAGGAAAATACCCAACAATTGATTGCATCATATTAAAAAATTAATCCGTACCGCTCACATGTTGCAAGATGTTTCGTTTGTTTTTTATATACTAACATTTTTTGCTGTTGCTCCGAAGAAAAAATAATATTTTTTTGCAATGCGAAAATGTAAAAGGAATATTATTGAGCCTGCTGGTGAGGGTGATGCATTTTTTTTGCTTAAAAAAATGCAAAAAAATATTATTTTTATACCCAAACCCAAACCAATATTATACCCAAACAAACTTAGTTTTTTGCTATGGCTCCGAAAAGTAAATTTTTTTTTTCGGATTTCCCTGTCATTCCCACAGCAAAAAATGAGTACATAATAAAACATTTTTAAAAACTGTATAATCCCCATCATCCTCGTAAGCAGGCTCGATAATTTACCTTCCGTATTTTTCACTGGTTCTTTCAATGAAGCTTAGAAAATCTTATTTTTTTCCACTCCGATGATTTCGGCAAAAATAGATTAATATAAAATTCCAATAATATTTTACATTAAATGATTACCCTAAAATGAAATATTGTAACCCTCCAATAAATCGAATTGATTTTCCATAAATCAAAATATCTTCGCAGCCATAAACAAATGGAAATAAAAATCCTCTCCATTATCCGTTGCAACTTTTCCGCACACCGCACAGGATAGAACAATTTCCCAGCTGACTGCCACGATCGAGTTAGAAAAAAAAATCGTATCCTTGGCGATCGAGCGCGCGCGCGCACGTCAGCCATCGCACTCGTAACGGTTTCTCAGAGATGAAATCGAACGGAATAAAACGATGCGAGTTCGTCCAGTATATTTCAATGAGAAAAATAATATCGTGCGGTCGGAATGCTTCGAATATCCTTTGGTTTTCGCAGTTATGCAATTTTCCTGTACACGAGAACCACAAACCACCGAGCGTCTCGCATCGCGCCGGTATTTTTTCGAAGCATGCGACGCTCGATCGTTGACCCTGAGAAGTATCGCGAGTTAATAACCTCAAAGATATTACCTATAATAAGTTTTTTTTTCATACCTAATACTTTCTATTAATAATGTACTCGATGCATTTCCCCCTAAGATCATTACTGTACGTATTGCTTTTGAAAATCTTTCTAACGACGCGAACCGTCCGATCGAAACGAACTGTATAGCTATTCCTGTTTTTCCGGTATATAAATAGATACCCACATATAAATATAAATATATGAGTACATGTATATATATATATACATATATACATATGTGTGTGTGTGTGTGTGTGTGTGTGTGTGTGTGTGTGTGTGTGTGTGTGTGTGTGTGTATATATCTATATATATATATACATATATATACATATATATATATGTATGTATGTATGTATATGAGGTATTCCACGTGAATCCGGTGGACTTTTTCCCTGACCCCCGCCAACTCCATTTATTATTTTTTATCTGATTCCATTGACTATAAAAGACACCCTGAATTTTTTTAACACTTTTTGAAACAACGCTTAGTAAAAAAAAAGTTGACCGAAAAAAACGCCCCGATTTAAAAATATGAAAAAAAAAACCCAAAAATGCGTGATTATATGTAAAAATGTTCATGCTATCACCAGCAGTGGAAGTATGATTTTTTCTGTGCTTTCTGAGCGATTAACGTTGAAAAACATCGAAAAATTCAAGAACCGCTCACTTCGGGCGGATACTTTAATATTTTGATAACTACAATGAATTTTTTGGCTTTCTTTAACGTTAATCACGCAGAAAGCACAGAAAAAAATCGTAGTTCCACTGCGGGTGATAGCTTGAAAATGTTTACATATAATCACGCATTTTTGTGAATTTTTTCAGATTTTTAAATCGGGGCGTTTTTTCAGAGAATTTTTTTTTATCGACTGGTTGTTTCGAAAATTGTAAAAAAAATCAGGGTGTCTTTTAAAGACAATGGAAACAGATAAAAAAATTAATCAAATTGGTGGGGGCCAAGGAAAACGTCCACCGGATTCACGTGAAATACCTCATGTATTGTAAATAGCCTGTTAAAAATTGAGTTACCTATAATTTGACCTTTTTTTAAAAATATTACAGCGAATGCAGGTCTTATAAATAAAGTGGACATGAGTTTCGTTATAAAGCATGCATTTTACTATGAATAGATGATCACTAATAATTCTAGTTTGCAATAATGAAACAAAATTTCAGTGTTTTTCAAATTTTTTAAATTTGCTCTGCAATTTTTCAATTTTATTTATTTTGAAAAAAAAAATTATTTTATATAAAATAAATCAATAAAACGATAAAAACATTTCCCGACCAAATTTATATTGAAAAATTGTTTCATTGTTGCTGTAATTATAAGTGATCATTTATTCATAGTAAAATGCATGCTTTACAATGAAACTCATGTCCACTTTATTTATAAGACCTGCATTCGCTGTAATATTTAAAAAAAAGGTCAAATTATAGGTAACTCAACTTTTGACAGGCTGTAACTTTGATACAGTTAGTTTGACAAAATTTTGACAAGAGACCTTTTTTGTAGAGCGTTCAATTTCCTACAAAAATATGTATTGAGATATTTGGTACAATGCTTTGTTAGCTAGTTATAGAAATCAGAAGCAGCAAAGAAAATGTTTCCTATGTTATTCTTATGGGAAATCGAAAAGTGCGATGCGCCACCCCTTAATGTCAATATTAAAATCTTAAATTTTAACTGGCGTCTTTGTATACCTAAATGAAACTTTTAAACCTGTTTGGAAGAAAATTAAAAAAAAAAATTTTTTTTGAAACATCCTAATATATATATATATATATATATATATATATATATATATATACTACACAATTTTGGGCTATGGCGATCAGTAGAAACACCCCAAACTATATTTGACGAATGAAGGCAGAGGACTTCATTTCACTTCACTTCAACTTGCATGAGAATGCAAGTTGACGTGTAGAAAAGGGCCGCAAAGTATCTACTTGAAATAGTGAAGATGGGGAAATTAAATAATAGAAGCAATGGGAAGCACAGGTGAGGAGGCATCTGGCAAGTCGTATGGATTGGAAATGTGAGGGAGATGGAAATAAAATAGAAAGAGGCATAAAAATTAACATTGAACTAGAAATTCAATACGATTGGAGCAAAATTGATGCGTCAACATACTGCAAGGAACATAAGCGTAGGAAAACAGGTATACACATGGAAAGATATTGGGAGGACAAGATGATTAGCGGATAATTAAAAGAAACGTGGGTGATGAAAAGATTTGGCAATGTCGGGAAAAAGGGTATGTAGATGCCAAAATGTAAAACATTCAAGTAGGCAATTGAAAATTTGAAACATATTTGCCTCACACAAACTGGAGTAATGGTTGAAAAATAGCAGGTGGTTGGAAATTGACTGGGAAATAGAAACGCAACTGAAAATGCAGCTGGCAAAGCAATTATGCAATTACATCGGACAATTTGAGAAACTACCAACCAGGATAAATATAAGAAAATCAATGTCAAATAATTGATGTAAATGAGAAAAGGGGGGCATTTATGTAAACACTCTTAATACTACTGATACTACATCATTTGAAAAATATATACTAATTTATTCATTTATTTAATTTCATTATTAGTATACATGCATGTTATATCTACATACATCTATATATTATGCAATCATGCATACTAATAATAAAATTGTATAATAATAATACATTATATTAAATAAAAACGGAAAAAGTAGTAGTAGTAGTTTTGTTATTCCGGGTATACCCTTTGAGGGTGTTTACACAAAAGATTCCGCCCTACATATGTTCCCCCTTACAATATTTCCTGATTTCTAACTTATAATGTACTCTCGTTTTGCCTTTTCTTTCCTCTCGCATTCGTTTTCTCATTTGAAACTTTTTCAATCAGTTTCTCGAATTGCCTAATAAATGTACACAGTTCGATCATAGGCTCCGTTTTTATCACCATCTGTATCTTCGTATTCATTTTTTGCCCTTCTCTATCCCGTATCCATTTTTCCATGTTTTCTACTATTTATGTTTTAATTATTTTCCTGGCTTCTTTGCAGTACGTACATGCACTAGGTGTTCAACTTCTTTTTTGCACACCCTGCAATTGGTGTCATTGTACTCCTTATTCCCATCTTGCCCGACATTTCCACACCTTAAGGGGAGGTACCTGGGAAAAGGGGGAGAAAAACAGGTAAACTTCGGGAATTTTCATCTCAAAAACTGATGTTTCGATTGGATCCGGGTTTTTATTGGAAAATATGTATATTGAGGTATGTTCAGGAATTTTAAAAAATAAATTCGTTGACTGGAAGCGATTCAAACGCGATTATCTCGAACCATAGTTTCCAAAGTCGGTGCCAGATGTATCTCGAAAATGGTTTGTCCGATTTTGTCCAAATTTGGATACAATATTCTTCGATAATTTTTCTCGTTCGCAACGTAGGATTTTTTTTTTAATTTTCATTTTTGACGGAATTGCGACCGTTTTAATTTAACATTCGTTTTTCGTTCGTAATTTTCGACGATTTTAAATTGCATACACATTGCATGAAAAAGCAATGGTTCAATCAAATGAAAAACCCCTGCATGAACGACAAAAACTATCGAAGAATATTGTATCGAAATTTGGACAAAATCGGATAACCTGTTTTCGAGATACATCTGGCACCGACTTTGAAAACTATGTTTCGAGATAATCGCGTTTGAATCGCTTCTAGTCAACGAATTTATTTTTAAAAAATCCTCAACATACCTCAATGTACATATTTTCCAATAAAAATAACCCGGATTCAATCGAAAAATTAGTTTTTGAGATAAAAATTCCCGAAGTTTACCTGTTTTTCTCGCCGCTTACTCAGGTACCTCCCCTTAATCTCGCTAAAGCTCCTTTTCTTTCTCCTGTTATATTCACATTGTCCCAATGAAAAGTGGAAAAGTATTGAAATTGTTGTATATAGTAAAATCACTGTACATATTTTAATTTTAATTTTTCATTATTTTAATTTTCATTTTCATTTTTTTGTTTTCACCATTCTTGTCTTGCTGGGCTTTGCATTATACTTATTTTGCATATATATGTGTGTATGTGTGTGTGTGTGTGTGTGTGTGTGTGTGTATATATATATATATATATATATATATATATATATATATATATGCACGCATGTATAATGATAATACATTTCAAGCAACGGGACTCATTACAACCGCTTCGCAATCAATTAACTGGAAATCGGAATGCACTGTGGGGCCGGACACTTTCACGCGAACACCCAACTCCATCGAACTTCAATCTTCCCGTGCGCTCAAACATATACGACCTTATGATTTTTATTCGGCTAGTGACATATTTCCCAACGAAAACACAATGATAATGTCGAAAGCTCGTGAATACTTAAATCAGACTGTGAAATGAAGAAAAAAAGGAAAATGTCAACTAGATCCGTAAGAAAGTCACATACAGGGTGTCCTGTTATAAATGGATAATCCTGCATCAGTCAATAGGTCAGATCATGCACTACTAAATGCTGGAATTTCAGTTTAGCAAAAGTCCCACGGTTTTCTAGATTTTGGGCTTTATGTTATTTTATGAAAAACATCATCAGCTTTTGGCATTCGCATACCATTTCTACAAATGACATGAATCGACAATATCTCATCCACTAATCCACTCATAAAATTAATTACACATCTATTTAGTATGAATATCATGTTATTAGAAAAAAAAATATATTATTTTTTTCGATGTGCAAAATAGCCGACTACTAATATTTTCTTTTGTTATCTTTTTTAGGCGCTCCGCAGCGTGACATCTAGCATCCACAATTTTTTACCTAGATCAAAAAACAAAAGTTCTCGTCAATCTACATTAGAATAGAGAAGTACGTAAGGAATTTAAAAAATATTGTTTTATTCAAAAGTTGGAGGTATTTCAACTTAAGAAATGAATTTTCAGTGAAAAACTTCGTTATAACTGCTCATAAACTGCTCATAAAATGAAAAGTTTTCGATTAATCAGAAATTCCGTACGTACTTCTCTGCGAAGTGCAATTAGGAACATAACTTTAAAATTCGAAGTAAATCGAGTGAAAATTGTCGAAATTATTTGTCACGCCAATTGGAAAAAAGCTGTTTCGAGAAATTTCGAGTAGTCGGCCATTTTGTACATCGAATAAAAATATACATTTTTTCTAATAGCTTGATATTCATACTAAATAGATGTGTAATTAATTTTATGAGTGAATCACTTTTTCGTACGAAAAAAATTGTTAAATTCGCAAATGATTTTATACCCCTTACTGTGGCCTACGGCCTTAACATTTAAGGTTAAAAAGAAGATTATTCCAAATAAAACAAATAACCAAGAATATTTATCAAAAAAACCGGTTCAAAAAAGTTATCATTTGTAGAAATGGCATTCGAAAAACCAAAAGCAGATGATTTTTATCTCGAAAACGGTGGGACTTTTACTAAACTGAAGTTTCAGCATATAGTAGAACGTGATCTGACCTATTCGAGTCCGCGTTTTTAGGATTTTTTTTTCTTCGCGTCGAAACAAGAATGTAATTGAAATTTGACAACTGACAAAAGTGAAAAAAGAAGAGGCAATTGGAGGTGTCGATTGTTTTTTTAACTACTTGGGTATCGAGCACAAAAAAGATTTGACAAAAAGGTAATGGAGGTTGGATGCATCGAGACGGAACGCCCCATATACTAGGTCGACACGCCGGGGAGGAGTGACAAGGGGTGAATTTTGGGGTATATTCAACGAATCGACTATACGAGATACACCCTTCTGAATCGCGGAGCCCTCGCGCAAAAGGCGAACAAGTCCCGAGCAGACTCGACTCGACATACACGACAACCCAAATATACACACCAATTATCCGATCAGCTGACAATCTTCGAGCTCCGACGCACACTTTACGATCCCCTCCTAGCACGAATTTTCGTTCGAAGTCACACGAAAAACACACGCAAAAATCGTTTTCGAAAATTCACTAAAATGTTCACTCTAACTGAAAAAGAAAAAAAAACCCGCGAAATTTCAATTTTCAAACGAATTCGCGCTCTTTTCACTATCCGAAGTTTTCCACGTGTGTTGGTTTTCAGTGGCACGCTCTTTTGTCTCGTAATTCTCCTTCGATCAGGACGTCCACGTGATCACTCGAGGATTTTCCTCTCACTTCCTTTTCGACGAGTGGCACTCTTTGAAAACATTTTTAAACACCCTTGTTATTGTTTATCAGCCTCTCGTATGAATTGGCAACTTTGTCACCGGGCCGAAAAAATCGGGAGTAAGGAATTAGCGTCTTTGATTTATTTCAATTCGGCTTGATCCTAAAAGATCGATGTTCTTGCAGGCACACACATATTCTTATATAAATTATTAAGGTTTCATTTTTAATATTAACGTCAATTATGAATGCTCAATTATTGTCATAAATGATTTATAATAATAATTATTGAAAATTAATCATTTTCCATATATCCGTATATATATATATATATATGTATATTAATTATTATGTACACAGATAAGTGAAAATGCAATACTGTAGGTTCGAATCGGTCCGAGAGGTATATACGAGCGAAGCAAACATCCAACTCCACGTTTCAGGTCTCCACATTCATATTATACCGAAGGAGTTGTACAAAGAGTGACGTCAACTCTCGGGAGAGAAGAACGCGATGCCGAGAGCGGGGCGAACCGAGACACACTTTACAGGGGGGCAATGGCGGTTTTACCATCGCCTTTATCCCTCCCTCGAGGCTCACCGTACGAGCCGTTCTCTGTTGACTTGCTTGTACTTCATTCAGCCTCCTATCAAATATATATATATATATATATATATATATATATATATATACACACATATACATATTATACATATATATCTTCAATACTTCACTGAACCACGCGATACAAGTTCACGAGAAATTGGACAAACAATTTCATTTTTTAAGAGTAAATATTTTTCGTTGATCGACTCTACGTATATTATAGAAGTGCTGCTATCATAAAATAATAGAGGGGGCTGCCCATTAAAATATCTCAGGAGTACTGATATTTTTGCTGATGTCTGGAAAAAAATTAATTGCGTTGCAATAATTTAATTGAATGGTCGTAAGTAATAAAAATAATTACATATATATGGACAATACAAAAATGGTATATTTTAGTTTTTTTTGAATGCATGAAAAATTGTATTTACGTGAACAGTTTTCTAAATACTTCTACAATGGTTTTGAAGATACCTTGAAAATTATATGTGATATAATAATGCTATAATAAAACGCTGCTATAACAAAATATTAGAAAAGTGACAAGTTAAATATCTTGTAAGTACTGATATTAATTTGCTCGGTTCTGCAAAAACTCGACGTTGCAATAACTTAATTTAATGATCTTTAGTAATAAAAATAATTCTATACATAGGTATAGGTATAATAAAAATTGTATATTTTTTTCTACCCATGAAAAATCGATGATTTACGTGAACGATTTTTTTCTAAATACTTCTATAATGGTTTTGGAGTAACTTTAAATGTTATGCTTACGCAAATATACCAGGTGTGTAAGTATGAAACCGGAATTTTTGTACAGAAAAAACACGTTTATTGTAATGATATGATACAAAGTATCATATCATTACCGTAGCTACATCCGCCAGTTGTTGTTGTGTTTGAGCGTCGTCTTCGTCCAACAAGGCTTGCAGGTCAGCGTCTTCAAACTTTTTCGGTGGTCTTCCACGTTCTTCGTTCCTCACGTCAAAATCGCCACTTTTGAACCGTTTGAACCACTCGAAACACTGTTTTTTACCGAGAGCATGCTCACCAAACGCCTCCACAAGCATTCGATGCGATTCGGCTGCGGTTTTCTTCAGATGAAAACAGAAAAGTAGTGCTGTCGGCAAATCGTAATTTGTTGGCACAAAACTCGACATGTTTATCTCTAATAAACTAATGCTACTGAATGAAACTCGTGTTATTGTGAGTTGGAAATCTTTGTCGGATATCAATGCAATAACAAGACACCGCTGACGTGATGTGTCGGTAACTGCATCGACATCTAGCGCCACCTATGGGCAAATTCCGGTTTCATACTTACACACCTGGTATAACAATAACAATAATAAAATTATTATATTTATAATATAATGATAAATTATAGATATGATATGATAATGCTATAATTAAATGCTGATACAACAACATATTAGAAGGCCACCTAAAATATCTTAGGAGTACTGATATTATTTTGCGGTTTCCTGGAAAAAATATGAATTGCATTGCGATCACTAAATTTTATGATCGTGAGTAATAAAAATACTTATAAAGATAATAAAAAAATGGTATATATCTATTTTTTCCATGCATAAAAAATTGTATCATGTTTCTCTAAATACTTCTATAATGGTTCTGAAGTAACTTTTAAAATTATGCTCATAACACACACACACACACACACACACACACACACACACACACACACACACACACACACACACACACACACACACACACACACACACATATTTTTACTTTTTTTAAAACTATTATAGAAGTATATTAAAAAACCGTTCATGCGAAGCCTTTAATTTTTCATGTATTAAAAAAAACAAAAAAAAACCTTTTCCGGCGTCTTTACATTCGAAAGAATTGACCGATTTAAAAATTCTTATTTCGTGTTTTGTTTTTAATACATTTTTCATTCCACCGGCGAATTTTTAAAGTTCATTCCCATTCTTGCTCCTCTTTTATGTTCATTCTGTTTGTTGCACCGGATTTGTCATCGATCCCGTCATTTTCTCGAATACTTTGCATACGACGGGCAAAGAAAGAAACAAGACAAATAACGATAACGATGAGATAAAACGAAACGAGGGATCGTCCGAGTAGGCATCACCATCCGAAAGATGTCTGAACCCACACATGCACGTGTTTACACGTTCACACGTGTAAACACGCGCGAACACGTGTAAACACGAAAAACTTTGTCAGTTTTTCTTTGCTTTCGGGTATTCTCGTTCGATTCTCTACCTGAAAAAGTTTTACTCACTCGCTCGCAGACACATACATATATATGCACAATTGTCTGTCAGCAGATACAACTGAGAAATCTTCGAACGTGCGATAGTTGAATACTCGTTTCATGAAGCATTGTTCAATTTTGCTCTCTCTCTCTCTCTCTCTCTCTCTCTCTCTCTCTCTCTCTCTCCCGCACTCTTGTAAAAATCTGCTCTGTCAGAGCTATCTGTTCCCTGGTTTGACTCGACGATTGCCCCACTCCCAACTTCCCTTCTCTTTCTCCATTTTTTTTCATACCTTGTCGATTCGTTTTTCTTTTGCTTTTTTTTTGCCTGGGCTCATAATGATTCACGACGTTCGCTTTTTTCACTTCCAGCGAGTAAAAAAGTACGTACTCACAGTGCAAACAAACGATATCGTGGAAAATTATATTTTAGTTTATTATTATTATTATTATTATTATTATTACCGTCACTATCAGCTCATCACTCAGTTCAGAGTGATACATTATACTCGCTTTTTTTAAACGTTCAACGTGTAATACAATTATATGGGCACAGTATGGTCGAATGTGATCATAGAAAAAAATAGTGTCATTTTTTTTATTAATATTTTCATTATTATCATTCGCATAACGATTATTACTTTTTATTATGGTTACTATTATTATTATTTCTGTAGGATGTACGTAAAAAAATGAAAAAAATGATTCTCATTTGTACTAATTTATCAATTTGGAACCTTTTCGTCTCCCTTGTACTCATTCTCTCTCTCTCTCTTCTCTCTCTCTCTCTCTCTCTCTCTCTCTCTCTCTCTCTCTCTCTCTCTCTCTCTCTCTCTCTCTCTCTCTCTCTCTCATACTGTTAGTCTCAGAACGTCTATTCATCGACGTCGAGGTCTTCGTACTCAATGAGGCCTCCTGTCTTTTCTACTTACATGCACGGAGAAAGAGAGAGGGAGAGAGAGAGAGAGAGAGAGAGAGAGAGAGAGAGAGAGAGAGAGAGAGAGAGAGAGATGTGCACATATAGACATAACGCGTCTAGGACGCGGTCGCGAAGTACATGAGACGAGAAGAAAAGGCTCTAAACTCGATTAAGATCGGAACACACGACTCATCTCCTCTAATCGTAGCCATTGTCAAGACGCGCGCCAAGTGAACGAGCTAAGAGTCTCTCGAGCCTCCATCAGGCTCACGGTTTGTCACGATGTCGTGGCAAAAATGTCACGAAAATTCTAGGCAACCTTCGCCATGCGTAAGAAAAATAAAGGGCAAAAATTCGATTTTCCAACTCGAATTTCGAATGGCAAGTCGCGACGAGCGGTAGAGGATGAAAATTCGTTTACTGAACATTAATTTGGTAGGTTTATTGATGTGTTTATTTTTTCGAGTGGAAGAACTTTTCGTGATTGGGAATATTTTTTGCCGGAAGATTTTTTATGATTGCTCAACCTCGCGGCCATTTTTCGTAGGTTGGCATGCAGGATTTGTTCGTTCCGAACCTTCAAGGAGGATCGTCCTTCCGAGAATCCGGGGAAACCTGTTCTAGGACCGCGAAGTGTACTTTCTAAACTGTCTCAATTCGTCTCTAGGAAATCGAGACGGACCTCTCGTGGTCGTATCGAATAGTTTGAAGGAGATTCTGTGTCGAGGCTGATTTGTATGAAAGCGTCGTTGGTGGTCGATCTTTTAAATTGAAAAAAGAAAATTAAATTGACAAATGGAAAATCGAAAATTGGTACGTCCGTCGAGTGTGGCTGCACGAAATGTTTCTGCAGTCTGCCTGATGTGGATTTGATCGGCTTTTTATCGGATCAAAGAATAGCTCTCTTCGAATCATGGCATTGTGAACCTCATTTTTGTTTGGAAATTTAGGGGTTATGCCTAGCTGTAGAGTTAGAAAATTAATTTTTTCAAAACCGATGTATTTTGACAGTAAATCAGCTCATAAATGTTCCCTGAAAATTTTAAAGTGATCGGATAAAAATTGACAGATTTATAGGCTGTTATGTTGACACCTGTCGGAAGGCTCGGAGTGTCGTTCGAAATTTCAAACCCTTTTTTCTTCGAAGTACGTTTTCAAAGTCAGAGAACAAAATATGTCGAAAAGTGGTGCAACGATTTTTTTGAAAATTCTAGCGCTTTTTCTAGATGTAACAATATAGTTTTTGATCGAAGGATTTTTTTTCCGATGTGTAGTTTCGTATTGATAAACGAAAAGTGCACATTTTTTTCGTAAAAGACAAGACTCTCACGTTGAACATGCGCCATTTTTTAGATTAATTTTATATAATTTTAAAAATTGTTAAATTTTTAAAATTATAATTAGTAAGTATTAAATATAATATTGGAATTATTAAATACTAAATATAATATTTTTTTAATATATAATTTTACTTCGTCTTCGTCTTACTTTTACTACTAAACATATAATTTTACTTCGTCTGTAAACCTGGGTATTTCGTGTCCGAGCCAAAACTACTTTCCTACCGAGTTGCTTCATTTATTCAACAAAAAATATATGATTAACATTATTTTCCTATAATGTTATCATTGATATAGTAAATTGAATGTTTCGAACACTAGCATACATTTTTTTCAAAAATTTCCGAATGTACTACCTAGGTGAAAGAACGGCAGGACTTGAAATACCAACGTTTACAAACGGAAGGTACCGGAAAAACGTTTACAAACGAATTGTTAAATATTTTTACCCAAAAAAATGACAGAGTGTTCTTCAGATGATACTTTTTCAAATAATTAATTTTTGTGTAAATTTATGATCACGGTTTGCTGAAAAAAATCGCGAAAATGAGCTGATTTCGACTGTTACAACGAGACCTAATCCGTTAATATAAATATGATTGGAAATTTGATATACCTACATACCTATAGACAATTCATTTCACCGACTTTTTAAAATATTTCTCAAGTAACGTTCCGATTTCTTGAGTAATGTTCCCCCTTCGATCGAGTTAACATTTTGCACAAATCGTCCTTTCAATATTTTATGACAACCCCAAAAAAGATTTTTGGCGCGCGCAATTGTTTTTGGCTTTGTTCGGGGTTTTTGTTTGGTCAAAACGGGGACTGCGATAACATATATAGGTATGAACGGAGACGTAGCAGATATAGATTCAAAATAAAATAAATAAATAAAATAAAATTCAATATCTCGAAAACGATTGCGAGTCGCTAAAAATCCCTTAAGAGGTTGTCTTAAGGGGTCTTCTCACTTTAGACACTAAAAAGGCTATTTTCATGAACTTTTTTTTAGGTTTTTATTATAGATATTGATATAAAAGTTGTTACACTTAATAAATACACTTTCGAAATACATTAAAAATTTTTTTTATTTAAGTCACTATTTATAGACGAAAATGGTCTTTAAAAAAATGTCCTAAAAAAATTGTAGGTCTGCGCTGTTGATGAAATCTCGGAGATGGATGATCCGAAACAAAAAAATCAAACGGTTCTAGATTCAGTATGTTAATGGCTATAGTGCATATCACACAATTTTTGATATATGCTAAAATAACAAAATGGCGGACATTTTTCGAAAAAAAACGTGTTTTTTCACCATTTTTGGCAAAAAATAGCACATAGGGGAGACCGGGGCAAAACGGGTTTGGGGCAAAATGGAATAGTGAAAATCAACACTGCTGGAAAATACGTCATTGGGGCAAAACGGGACTGGGGCAAAATGGGCCGGAGAAAATCAGGCTCCTCAGAAAGAGGCGGTTGGGGCAAAACGGGATCGGGGCAATATGGGACAGTGGAATAATTCGATGCAGAAACGAAAGAAATGCAGGGGTAAAAAATGAGGGGTAATAAATGAGTAAAAACAGGTTTTATTGAATGTTACACGATATTTGGGTCACACTCTACTTACGATACTATAATTTAACGGTGGCAATGTTTAATTTTTATTGCTTGTTTAACTAAGCTAATTTTTATCGGCACAATTGTCGCAAACGTATTCGATTAAGTTATCGTCAGCATGGGCACATAAATAGTGGGCCCATTTCTCGCATGAATTACAACGAATCCAGGATTCCTTGGATTTCGAATATAAGCCCCCGCAGAAAAGGCTCCCCATGAAATCGACGGATATGTGTCGACAAATATATCGGTCAGTCCGTATTATCTGCGTATATGTGGACTGAAACGAACCACAAACACCATTTAAATTAGATTATGTTTCAACAGCTCTTTCATAGAGCCGAAGCATGAATTTTCCTGTCATCCGATTTTGCCCCAAATTCAGCGGGCTGCGACACTTCATTTTTGTGTGTCCCATTTTGCCCCGATTCCATTTTGCCCCAATTTGATATTCCACTCCTCTCTGTCCCAGTTTGCCCCAAATCAAGCACCAAGAAACTTCATTTTTTTGCTATCCCATTATGCCCCGATCCCATTATGCCCCAGTGCCGTTTTGCCCCGGTACCGTTTTGCCCCGCTATACCATTTTGCCCCGGTCTCCCCTACCAAAATTTAAAAAATCCTTAATATGCGTTATAGCTATAGTCGTAAAGAATTTCATGTCGATCGGTTCAGTAGTTTCGAACATTTTATCATCAAGCCATCGAAAAACGTTGTTTCGAGAAAAACGGGTTTGAAGTTTGTTTGGGTTGAACAAATACATAATTTTTTTTTAATGTAACAAACTATAACCAATTTTATATCAATATCTATAATAAAAATCTATCAAATTTTTTAATGAAAATAGCTTTATTCTTTTAGGGTCTAAAGTGAGAAGACCCCTTAAAATATTAAAAGGAAGTTTTGTGCAAAATTTCAACTCGATCGGAGGGGTTGAGGGAGTTTTCGGAACCTTGCACTTAAAAAAAACTTTAAAATTAAATATCCCAAAAACTATTGCGAGTCGCCAAGAATCCCTTTACGGGTTATCTTAAAATATTAAAAGGAAGGTTTGTGTCAAATTTCAGCTCGATCGGAGGGGGGATTTTCAGGACTTTATCCGATTTCTTAACATTCCGCTTTTTCGACCGGGTCCTGTTCATTCGTCAATGCTGTCTACCATCGTTGTGAAAAAAATAAGATCAGGCATTACCGACATTGACAAAACTTTTATTTTGTCAAATTCAACCATTCCATGACCACAGAATTGGAATATTGAATTTTTTCGACAGGTCGAAAATAAGACGAGAGAAGAAATCGGATCCGGGGAAACCAAGTCTCGATATTCGGTAAGGATGAAGATTGCATCAAGATGGCTCAAATTACCATTCCGTTTTTCGACTCGTAGAGATCCTTTTTGGCGCGTTTTTTTTTCGCGTCCTCTCACCTGTGCAACGACGTGTCTAGCCTGGGGCCCCGGGATTATTTTCCTCGGGACTGCCGCACGCTCGACGTCGATCAGTCGCATGAGTCAAAGCAAAATGCGTCAGAGCCCCACAATGATTTCTGAATAATTGTTTTTTTCCTCCCGTTTTCCTCGCTCGCAGGACTTTTTAGGCCGTGAGACACACGCGAGAGCGTGTCTCAATATTTCTAGCCATTTTTTTCCGAGGATGTTGGATCGTTGCACGGATGTGAGAGCGCGTAATTGTTCAATTAAAATCTCGTAGAAGCGCGAAAAACGCTTCTCGGAGATTCGACTCATCGACGAGTCTCCGCCTTGATCGATGGAACATTCGGAATATTTTTGCCGATCGTTTGCCGCATTTGAACAGTTTTGTCACCGCGAAACTCGAATGGAAAAATGGTGGCTGAAAAAACGACACGAACGACGTCGACGCGAGTGTTTTAGATCGACGAAATTGATAGAACGCGACGAATTATCATACGCGTCCTGCTTCCTCGCTATACCAGGCAGTTTGCACCGGCTGAGGTTCCGCATATTTCCATTTCAGTTACCGCACACTTCCTTTACGCTCGCTGGTTCCGCAATTTCGTAAGAGAATTGCGGAAATAAAAAAAAATTGTCTGCGCCGAAATGAGTAGCGAGTAGTGAGCGCGCAGGAAGATCATTTTCAGGCTTCCGTATCCACTGGGAAAAGGGTTTTGATTCAAAAAATTATTAAGGGGGAAATTATATATATATATATGATGAGAAATTAAGAATTGATATGAATTAATTATAAATATAAATTACGAGTTTATGAAGGAAATTATAAATATATACACTAGGCCAAAGAATTAAAGGATATTGAAAAAGTCCGCCAATTTGAGGGTCATTTTCAAATAGGTGTAACTCCTCGAAAAATGGTTGTACAGCAAACTAGAAACAACTAATTGAAGGTGTGAATCTCTAGTTTTAAGATCTTGAGCTCAACAATTTTTCGCATCAGCCAATTTTTAGTAGCCATAAAAAAACCAAAGTAAAAAAAATTTCAAAATTTTTGCTCATCTTTCACACTCTGCACGGACTTTAATAATTTTTTTCGAATGATCGCATTGAAAGGATCGTCTAGTTGGATTCTTCCCCTTTAATTTGAGCGGTGGGAGAGCTCTGTATGATTTTTTCTCGCTGAGTTATCGATGTTCAAAGCAAAAATAACACTTTTGACTTTGATGACCGATTACTCGGAGACTAATGGTCGCACAGAAAAAAACCAGAGGGTTTTGGAAACTTTGAAGAAATTTGGAAACTTTAAGAAATGATTATTGTACCTTTGGCCAGCAAAATATATATTGAGAAGTCAATAATTAATATTAATTAAATATAAATATAAATTATGAGATTATAAAGAAAATTATAAAGAAATATTAAGAATTTATTATTATACCCTTAGGCCAGTCAATAATTTGTTGATTTTCATGATTTTTAAAACCCTTCGACTGCATACGTCCGCCACGAACCTCTGACTGCACATGGGGTCGGTCGGACTCCAGACGTATTTCAGATGGTTGTATTTCGGTAAATATTAATTTATTCAATTTTTTGGTAGATACGTTTTTTGTAGACAATGATCCTTATTTTATGGCCGAAAGTTTATTTTTAAGAGAAACAAAAATTAAGTGTCCACATATTCGTTCAAAGTGGAAGATGCAGTGAAAAATACGTACTGCCACGAAGAAGAAAATGGGGTCGAAACGACCAAATGTGCAGTCGAAGGGCTAAAAGGAAAGATTTCTTCACTATTTTTGAGACTTAAGGTATGTTTTGTTATTACTCTTGGCTGTTACATGGTATTTTATTTATTTATTAATCTTCAAAAATGGCAGAGGTATGGCACGGTCTTCTAAACTGCATTTTCAAAACTGGCGTTACGTATAGCTTAAAAACTAATCGACCGATTGTGATGAAATTTGGAGTAAATTTTTGTAACCTTATTGTCCTTGTTGAAAATTCAAAAAGGAATTTTTTATTGCAAAATGTAGCCATTTTTTCAGAAAATTCAGTCTTTTTGTTTCAAAGCCTACCGCTTCATCGATTTTCAAAATTCTTCACTTTTTCTTGGTTCATATTATGCGTATGAGTGTTAATGAAAGAAAAATCTTCGTTAGTTTTTTTTCAGATTAATCCCGCTGACGCTACGTGTCACGCCGTTTAACAACATCCGCCGCATCCTGTTTAGAAAATCGTGCCATACCTCCGCAATTTCTAAAGATTAATTTTAAAAAATACTATGTAACAGTCAAGAGTATTAATAAAACATAGCTTGTGTCTCAAAAATGGTGAAGAAATCTTTTCTATTAAAAAAAATATCATGAAAATCACCAATTTTTTTCTCGCCTAAAAGTATCAACCAGGCTGGAATCCAGGAAAAAGGTGAATTTCGAGAATTTTTTGTGGATTTCCGGTTGACGGAATGAAAATACCGTTTAGAGGAGTTTATTCTATGTAGCTTCAAGTATCTTTACAATTTTTTTCGGAAGATTTTGTCACGAAACGGCGGCTCTGAAGGTCGATGAAGGGGGTCACGTTTGTGTGATAGTTTCCCGCGACTGGCAACATAACACTGCGACCTCTATTATCGGCACAGCGGCGGGATAAGCTCCGCATCAAAGTTGCAAAAATGGAGGTTGCGCCCCATGGGTTGAAATTCCGAACTTTGAATGTTCCGACGGTTTAAAATTCCGAATTTTAATATTCCGAAATTCAAGATGGAGCCGGGTTGAAATTCCGAACTTTCGATGTTCTGAATGCTCCAAACTCCGAAAGAATTTTACACGAAAGACCAAAACTCCAAAAACCTGATCACCGTCAAAATAATTCGGATATGGAAGTTTTAAAACGTTCAAAATTTTCAATAAATCGACGAACTATTTAAAGATTTTTTTTTAATGAAGAAGTGATTTTGCGTCAATTTTGAAATTTGTCTAGACAATGTTATACGTTCTATATCATTTACAGTCAACTGTGTAGACTTTCGCTGGCATGATCTTGACATGGGGGCTGGGTTGAAATTCCGAGCTTTGAATGCGCCGACGGTTTAAAATTCCTAATTGTAAGGTTCCGAAATTACAAGGTTCCTCAAGATCATGCTGGCGAAAGTCTACACAGTTGGCTGTAAATGATGCAGAACGTATAACATTCTCTAGACAAATTTCAAAATTAACGTAAAATCACTTCTTAATAAATAAAAACTCTTGAAATAATTCGTCGATTTATTGAACATTTTGAAACTTTATAAACTTCCATAGTCGAATTATTTTAATGGTGTTCCGATTTTCGGAGTTTTGGTCTTTCGGGTAAAATTTTTTCGGAGTTTTGATCTTTCGGGGTAGTATTCTTTCGGAGTTTTGAGCGTTCCGATCATTCAAAGTTCGGAATTTCGACCCGGCCCCGCACCATCCACTCGAGCCAATTATGCGCAGCGGATGGAACTGATAGCTGTACCCCTCAAAGCCCGTTTTTATCGTCTAGCATGCTTCGAGCCTCACGCTAGGACCTGGCGTCTCCCACCATGCGTTACACCGATCGACTTTCGGCACACAGTGGGGGGCTGCTGCATTTGTGGAGGTTCCGATAATAGAGGCCGCAGTGTACATCGCCAATTCTGCACCGATTGACTTGAATTTTTTTTTTAACCTTCTAACAAACTTCCGCGTCAAAGTACTCGGGAATTTGAAATGTGTTGAAAACTCTTTTCGAAAAATATTATTTTCTGCGCCTTTTTTTTACCGAAAACGATTTACTTGAAAAGCTGCACTATTTTATCAAAAATTGATATTTTTCGATGTTCTTACGTCGACGGAAGATCTTATCTACAACTCAAATTATTTTCAATTTTCGTTTCAGGTAAAAAAATGGAGTAGTGCTCTTATAGGCCGCCGAATACCATCAGACAAAAGTAACTCGCTTCATTCAGCTTCAGCACTGCCATTTCGTTGAAAAATCTTGTGAAAAAATTTGTGAAGATACTTGGAGATATGTAGAATAAAGGCCATTAAATGGAATTTTTATTTCGTCACCTTGGGACCCCATAAAAAATTGTCGAAATTAACCTGGAAGGCACTCTGTACCATTTTGACGTTTCTGCTTTTTTCAGACGTTCCATGGAATTCTACAAAAATCAAAGATTCCCCTTCGTCATGACCTCATTCGATTTCGAACTTAGAAATTTATCGCCTTGACAAAGTTCTCAATTTTTTAAATAAAAACCACTAGGCGATGCAGAACGATCTAAAAAACGTTTTCTCTCATCTCAACTTGACTTTTCGCTCAAATTTATTGTTATTACTGCGCTGCCTTTAGAGACGTACGTCAAGTAAGTTTATACGGACCGGGCGAATCTTTATTCGCGAGATGCGATGCGTGCACCGGTACCAGTGTAATCAACATATTAGACCGAGGACAGAAGAGAGACGCGTATCGTATACGTTTGATGTCGCAATTCCGACAAGTTCTCAAGAGAATACACACACGTTAACGAACGCATACAATGTGGGGAACTACATCTCGAGACTGTTCCTCGAGTGTCTCACGGTGCTATCCCGAGACATTCTAGACGTCACGAAATATATATATATATATGTACATGTATATATATTCATATACACATATCCATTCGTCTCAATTCCCTATTATCATTGCTCGCGTTTTGTCTAAGAAAATAACAATGGCTGGTCTCTTAATGGGATGGACACGTTGCTACATCCTTTGAGGGGAATTCTCTTTTTCTCACAGACAGGAAAAAAACAAAAACATTTTTTTTCTTAATCCCACCGATTTATCGATTAAGTTTATTCATTATTGTTATTCTGACTGCTATCGTTATTGTACTTTAAATTAAATCACTTTAATGAATAAATTCTATTTAATATATTGATTAATAAGTGATTAAATATTAAATTTAATAATATTCATAATTATTATTATTGTATAACAATATTATACTATCGTTATGGGCAAGGTGGGGAAAAGATGGAGTAAGGCGGGCATGTAAAAAGGGAACTCCACCCCGTACGATAAAACTAAAAATATTAAAGATTAAAAATGTAGAAAAATAAATACTACGATTATATGATAATATTTATAATAATACATTATTATTATATAACAATACAATATAATATTGTATTGTTATCTGTTAATCTGTTAATCTGTTAATCTGATATAATAATATTATTATTATTATATCAGATTTGTTCGCGTAATTTCTTTACCAAACAATTCAAAATTGCGGGACTTTGAATCGTTTTGAAAAAAAATGGCAATGCATATTTTTATTTAATCAATAATGAAAAATAATAATAATTTAAAAATCAATAATGAATAATAATGGACAAGTAAGTAATTTAGGATACGGATAACTCCAATTGACTATTAGATTGTTGCAATAAACATTATTAATATTACGTATTAATATTAATAATGTTTATATATTACATATATTAATTATAAGGGCAAAGAAAATTCACGGCGAGCTTCTCAACTTTTTTAAATATTGCTTACAGAGTCGTTTTCTGTTTTCCAACAATAATTCGTTCGGTGGCGAAATTATTTTCGACGCTTATTCTTTCACTCGGCTTAAGCGCTCGGAGTGTTTGAAGTGGAATAATATACGAGGGCATAGACGGAAATCCCTCACGGAACAGCCTCAAGAGCTCGCGAAGTTCTTGAGGTCACGATTCACTCGACCCGCCACTTAACTCACGAGTTTGAGCTTTAGCGAAAAAAAGCTCTCTACCGGACCAGGCTAGTGGCTCCGAAGAAAAGAGCATTATTTCCGGGTTTAAACGAGCGAGCGCCACTCGAGTACTCGCGAAAGAAGCCCTTTCGAGGATAATACGAATATCACGAGTATGACGATCTTTTTCCTCCCTTATCTTACAATTTATACTGCAAAAACTTTTTTCAATACTCGTTCAATTTTTATGATTGAAATCCGATTATTTAAGGCGGGACACCACTGAGACGGGTAAAAAAATATCGATGTTTTTTTCATTTTTTCAAAGTACACATAATCTCGATATGTGAAAAAAATTCAAGGTAAAATTTTGAAAATTGACCAAGTCACAGGCAATTTAGTGAGAACAGGTAGCGCAACTATTTACGTATAAAAAAACGTTCAATTGCGTTTTTCTTGAAACGACTTTTCTTGAACTGGCCGGAAACATAACTGTAGCTATAATTTTTTCAATTTTCTATTTAAAAATACCAAAATTTCAGTAATTGTATTAGCCATCGTTGTACGTAGCCAATTTTATTTGAATTCAGTATTTCTTAAGGCCTTAGGCCACAGTAACAGGTACAAGATTATATGCGAATTTAACCATTTTTTTCGTGTGAAAAAGTGATTCACTCATAAAATTAATTACACATTCATTTAGTATGAACGTCAAGCTGTTAGAAAATATATATTTTTTTATGTTCAAAATGGCCGACCTCTCGAAACTTCTCGAAGCAGCTTTTTTTCAATCGGCCTGACAAATAACTTCAATAATTTTCACTCGATGTACTTCAAATTTAAAATTTATGTTCCTAATTGCATTTCGCAGAGAAGTACATACGGAATTTCTGATTAATCGAAACATTTTCATTTTATGAGCAGTTTATGAGCAATTATAACGAAATTTTTCACTGAAAATTCATTTCTTAAGTTCAAATACCTACAACTTTTGAATAAAACAATATTTTTTTAAATTCCGTACGTAATTTTCTGGGTATTCGAATGTAGATTGACGAGAATTTTTGTTTTTTGTTCTAGGTCAATAATTGTGGATGCTAAATGTCACGCCGCGGAGCTCCTAAAAAAAGTTAACAAAAGAAAATATTAGTAGTCGGCGATTTTGTACATCGAAAAAAAATATATATTTTTTCTAACAGCTTGATATTCATACTAAATAGATGTGTAATTAATTTTATGAGTGAATCACTATTTCATACGAAAAAAATTGTTTAATTCGCACATGATTTTATACCCGTTACTGTGGCCTAAAGCCTTAAGCCCCCGAATGTGAGTACAAAGTTCGTCAAAATTACACTTGTTTTTTCGAACACCTGCCATGTTGTGAATTTTTGTTTACTCGGAAAACGGCTACTTCTACCGCGAACTACATTTATGTAGATTATGGAACTCATTTATTTTTATTTTTAGAGCAACTATTGTCGCTTTATCGTTCCGGCTGTTGAACCGCATTTTTTATACAAAGGCTCTATTGTACCTCAATAACGTTGTTATTTTTCAACAAATTTACACGATATAATTTCAATGTATATTTAATAACATAACTTTTTTTCCGAATCCCAAATAGATAATCTAGTAGGAAATAAATCGAAAAAAAACGACCGTTTTTTAGCCCGTTAGAGTGGTGCCCTCCCTGAGAGTGTATCAAAAAAGTAAATTATTAGTCGGTCAGCAAAAACTGGTATTGCGAATAGAATGACAATTATTATTGAGAAAATAATAATAATCATATACTATAAAATATATATATAATTATTATATATCATAAAATAAGTATAATAATACTTGTTTGTATATATAAAAATATTACAACATAATTAAAATGATTAGTTATAATACAAAATAAATGATTAAATAATAATTATAATATAGTAATAATAGAAATTACGACAAAAAGATTATAATAAATATAATAAGTTATAGGGATCCTTCACTTCGAATGACTCACTGACCGCCCTACCACCACTATTTTCCTACAAGTATCCTTTTTTTTGCTCCGACGAAATTACGTCGAACAAAGCTACTGTTAGGGCATTCTGTATAACTTGCGTAAGATCGCGTAAAACGAGCGTCGAAGGGCGAATATTAATGAACGGTGAATGGAGTATCCTGTTTCGCCGGAAATTCTAGATTTTCACGCGAGCCGCAACTCCTCGAATGTGAGATCCGGTTAGTGATAAACACTGCAGGTCTAATCACGGCGTCTCGGACGCGATGATTATATATACGTTTCTGAGCTTTGCGTAATTGTTCTTGCGCAACTGTGATTTCCCTATTATACGTACGATGATTATTGAATAGTTATCGTCTGAAGGAAAAGAAGAATTTTCAGGTGTGCGTGTGCAGAAATGAACCTTTAATAAATGAACTGACGACTTATCGACGGACCTGGTCATCTATGAAATTAAAAGTATGTGTGTGTGTGTGTGCATACACACACACACACACACATACACACACACAAAATTTCCGGTTCCAAACTCTTATTTTTATTTTACACCTGATTTACCTAAAAATTACTGCTCCGATCAGGTATTGAGTATGATAAAACTTTTAGGGTTCAAAGGGGGACGTCAAAAAAACATATTTTTTGGTCCAGAATTCAAAATGGCATCTTTGAGATGGCCGACAGTTTTTTTAAATGGGATCATGAATTTATTTTTTCACCAAAAATGTTGTCAGGCCAAAACTAACAACTTTTGTAGGAAAAGTTATTTGGTAACGTTTATAATTTTTAGGTTAGAATACCATTTTTTTTTACTTTTTCAGCGCTATGCAGAATGTATCACGAGGAGGTAAAGTCTTCAAAATCCCCAGTGTAAGTGCGCGCGTGTATGTGGGTATGAGTTTGTTTGGATTTGTTCGACAACCAAAACGAACCCCAACAAGGGTTAAATCTCTGGCGGCTCGTCACTTCCGTTACCAAACAAACTCAAACAATCTCACACGTACACTCACACTTGGATTTGACTGATGAAGTTGTCAGTTTTGGCCCGACAATTGTTTTGGTGAAAAAATAAATTCATAATCCCATTTAAAAAAAACATGTCGGCCATCTTAACGTCGCCGTTTTGAGTTTTGGACCGATTTTTTTTTATCGTCCCCCTTCGAACCCTGAAAGCTTTATTATACTCAATACTCGATAAGAACGGTATTTTTCGAGATAAATCAGATGTAAGATTAAAATGGGACACCCGGTATATAAATATAAATAAATAAATAAACACATATATATATATATCTATATATATATATATATATATATATATATATATATATATATATATATATACATATATACATATGTAGATATATAGATATGTATATATATATACATATATATATACATATCTATATATATATATATATATATATATATATATATATATATATATATATATATATATATATACATATATACACACACACAATTATCTTAGGTGTACAAATAAGATCTCGGCCTAAGAATCAAAACAGCAGTATTGAATTTTGAGTGAAAAAAAATTCCCCCAAGTCTCGTGTCATATAATACCACCCTAGTAGTCAATTTTTCCAGACCAACAGCTCAACACAACCTCAAAATATATATCCTGAATACAGCCAGCAAAATGAGCTGCAATAACGCGCGTATTACGCACTGTATGCTTTCCACGTTCGAATTGAAAAAAAATCCTTCCGAGTGTAAGGAGATGATTTTGTAGGCATTGGGGGAAGATGCCTTATCCATCAGTACCGCGAAGAAGTGGTTTTAAAGGTTCCGGAGTGGAAATTTCGACCTCGGGGACGGCGAGAGAGCAGGACGAGCAAAACATTTGAAGACGAGGATTTGGAGCAGTTGCTGGACGAAGATCCTTGCTAAACACATTCGGAGCTTGCTACCACATTAGGAGTTATCAAACAAGACGTTTCCAGTCATTCAAAAAAGCTCATTTTGCTGCCTAACGAATGCCAGACCACACACAGCAAAAAAGGAACAGGGTCGCAGAGGTTCGTTGGGCTGGGAAGTTTTTCCACACCTGATGTATTCACCAGACTTGGCTCCATTGGATTCTCACTTGTTCCGATCGCTCCAATGAAATTTGGCTGATAGCCACGTCAAAATGTTCGATTAAGTAAAAAATTTCATGTCTGACTTTATCGACTCAAAACCACCGTCTTTTTATCACCGAGGAATTTGCAATTTGCCTGACAGGTGGGGGAAATGTGTAGAAGCAAACGGAGATTACTTGCCCGATTGAAATTCACAAGATTTTAAGTAAGTTAATCACTATTTTCGTGAAAAAATGCCGAAAACTTATTTGTACACCTAATAAACAATATACATAAATAACAAACATTAAATAAAAATCATGTCATATCTACAGGGTCATTGCTAGCAAAACGTTTATTTTTTCAAAATGCGCCACATAAATTGGCCCAGATATTTGCGTTGAAAGTCTGACGCTGAGTACTCAGCGTCTTGCTTACTTACTGTACCATTTACAGTTCTTGCGCACTGGCAATTTTTTTTCTACAAGTACAGTACTACCTCTCTAAGAGAGCGGTCTAGGGCGGTTAGGGGAAGAAATTCTCGAGAAATTCGTCGCCGAAGCCTTCCCCCACCACTAGATTAGCGCGCTCGAAAATCGCGCATGTGGTAGCGTGTATGTGTTTCTCCACTCGAACTCGATAAGAGAGCGCGAACGAAAGTGTTGAGAAAACTGTAAACGAGTTGCGGAAAGTGTACTGGCGTTTCGTCGTTTCATGCGTAAGTATATCTCATTGAATATTGATGTGTAAATCTTTCTTTTTCTTCGCGTTTTTTTGATTCTGCTGTTTGGTATATTTTGTTGTTGCAATATTATTGCAACAACAAAATTGGTGATCAGCCCAGCACATCAGTAGATCACGAAAATGAAGCCGTCTCTACGATTCTTGCGGACGTCAACAGGACTCTATACTCTGATGTATAGTATATATGTTATGATACATACATATTGTATATGCTGTACGATATTTGCATTTATTACTACTACTCATAAACATATCTCTAGTATAATGTAGCCTCGATAATTTGTATCAATATCAATAATATTCTATGCTGTGTTAATGTCTATTAAAATATATTTTACTTGCATTAAATTACTACTTGAAATTTAATTATGGTGCATGTTTTTTTCTCCGACTTTACGGCTTAAACGTATATATTATTATACAAAGGAATATTATCCATTTGACAATCGTGCGACGTGCGATTTTCTGAAATCGCTCGCGATCTCTTATCGAGTTGTCCGCGACAAACTCGAGAGGCCTCGGGTACACTGGACAGCTCGAGCTAGGTGGGGGAAGCCATAAAATGCGCTCAAGCGGAACGGCGGGGAAATTCTCTCTTAGCGAGGGCTCTCTTAGAGAGGTAGTACTGTATCAAATAATAAACGGAAATTGTTCAATAATTTTTTCGATTTGCAAAGCAGGTCTCCGTTCATAATTTTTTACCGAAAACAAATTATATAATTCTTATTATAAGTACACAAAAAGTTGTACTTACAATTTCTCACTACAACTTGTAAGTACACTTACAAGTTGTACTTACAAGTCTCTTACATCATTGTACGTACTAATCATCAAGATTAATAATATAAAACGGACAAAAGACAAGTTCATTTTATTTTCGGTAAATTATTAATTGCAGAAATTAACCCGATTACTTTATCGCCCAATTGAGTTTATCCAAAGTCAAGACCCATCTAAATCGCTTGTCCGTGCCCGAGAACGCTAGATTCACGGCTTTCATTAAAATCATCAGGCTGTTTAAAGACGAAATTTATAGATATAAACCACTTATTTCGAAGTGTACGTACAGGGTGTCCTGTTATGAATGGATAATCCTGCAACTGTCGTTAGGTCCTACTATATGTTGGAATTTTAGTTTAGTAAAAGTCCCACGGTTTTCGTGATAAAAATCATCTGCTTTTGGTTTTTTGCATGCCATTTCTACAAATGATAACTTTATTGACCCGGTTTAAAAAAAAAAATACTCTCGGTTATTTGTTTTAGCTAGAAAAGTCTTCTTTTTAACCTTCAATGTTAAGGAAACTTTATGAAAAATGATCTTATGCAAAATTTTTATACAAACCGATTCGAGCATCTGACTCTGATAACCAGCGATGTAAAAAAAATGTACTACGCATATCGTGCCGATTACTTCAAAAAGTTGCTTAGTTATTGTCGATTGATATCATTTATAGAAATGGCATGCGAAAAACCAAAAGCAGATGATTAAAAAAAATAACATAAAGCCCAAAATCTCGAAAACTGTGAGACTTTCCTAAACTGAATTTCCAGCAAATAGTAGGGCGTGATCTGACCTATTGACAGCTGCATAATCATCCATTCATTACAGGACACCCTTAAATGGTCCACCCCGTAAATTTATATACAGGGTGGACCATTTAACGTGAACACCCCAAATATCTCCGTTGCCTTTAGAAGGACGAAAACAAACCCAAACAAACCAAAAATATTTTGGTGAAAAATAATTTCAAGGTCATGATATCACAGGGCGTTGGATTCGTCTGAATATCAGCTACAACGTCTTAAGGGGTTAGGCCACAGTAACGGGTATAAAATCATGTGCAAATTTAACAATTTTTTTTTGTATGAAAAAGTGCTTCACTCATAAAATTAATTACACATCTATTTAGTATGAATATCAAGCTGTTAGAAAATATATATATTTTTTTTTCTCTCGATGTACAAAATGGCCGACTACTAATATTTTCTTTTATTATCTTTTTTTTAGGCGGTCGCGGCATCCACAATTTTTTACCTAGAATAAAAAAAAATTCACGCCAATCTACATTAGAATACGTAGAGAAGTACGTACGGAATTTAAAAAATATTGTCTCATTCAAAAGTTGTTGTTATTTGAGTTGAGTTGTAGCTATTTGAATGAATTTTCAGTGAAAAATTTCGTATAAAACTGCTCATAAAATGTAAAGTTTTCGATTAATCAGAAATTCCGTACGCACTTCTCTGCGAAATGCAATTAGGAACATAACTTTTAAATTTGAAGTAAATCGAGTGAAAATTGTTGAAGTCATTTGTCACGCCAATTGGAAAGACGCTAATTCGAGAAAAACGCGTTTAAAGTTTTAGGTACTCTATAGCCGTGCCAGAGGTGGGCTTACGTTATACGCTCAAAGTCAGTGAAAAAAAATTCTTGCTGTAAATGGAATAGTAACTTATTCTTATGATGATAACGCACCGTTTTAGCCGAAAAAAAATCGATTTTTTTTAAACTCTACTGTGGGCTTACCCCTTAATAAAAAAAAAACGTGTTCCCATTTAAAAAACCATTGATGACCTTGAGAACCCAAAAACTATGACCTTGAAAAAAATGAAATTTTCACCACTGTATCAGCCCTTCGAAATCAATGAAATTACCTTCTGACATTTTTTTCGTCACTCTGAAGGCAACGGAGATATTTGGGTGGTCACGTTAAATGGTCCACCCTGTATATATATACATATACAATGTTTTATATATATATATATATATATATATATATATATACATAATAGCGTATAGGTAAAAGAGAGAGGACAGGATGAATTTACTGGCGGGAAGTGCCCTCGTTATAACACCAGCCAATTGTTTAATCTCGCGATTTAAAGAGCCAACTCTCTCGTTCAACGTTCCACCCCTCGTCCTGCTCCCCAATAATGCAACGGTACTCTTCGCAATTTCTTCCATCCCGGTTACAACGCATGGTCATGTACCCCTCCGTACTATGACACCACGTGAAGCACGGCTATCGAGTTTCACGAGCACGCATACGTTGCTATCACCGCGACGTACCCTGACTTCGCGTATATGCGGAGTTTCATACGCGTACGTGCCTCGACGTCGTAGTTTCTTCATCGTTCGAACTCGATACGAGACGATGAGCTATCACGACAGCTTGTGAAATGGACAGGCACAACCGCGGAAAGAATAATCGTCGATCTGTCAATACTTCGGAACTCGAGAGCTTGCTTTCGCGAGCTCGGTCTAGTACCGATTTTTTTTCAGTCAGAACGACGTGAATATTTTTTTATATCAAATTTCAATACTTCGAGTCCCGTAATTGGTTTTTTAGGATAAGTTTCTTCGGTTTCGGAAAACAGAGTCACGTATCTGGATTTTTCATTATTTTGTTGAAAGTTTGCGATTTGTTGATTTTTTGGAATCGTTAATGTTTTTTTTTGCCGTGAGTTTTTAATATTTTTTGGCTCGGCTGATTTTGTAAGAATTTACATTTTTTTTTCTTCAAATTTCATATCTTCGATATTCAATGCACTAATATCAAAAAGTATCGTTAATGTTGTCAATATTGAAAAATATCATTTTTTCGTTGAATTTTTGAGTTTTTTTCCCACATTTTCCACGGTTCATTTTTTTTCAGGATCGTTTCTACCATTTGCAAGAAATTGGAGCAAGTGCAGAGGGGAGTAAAGGTCAGGTCGTATGAAGTACACGCGGCATGGCTCCTTTGTGTCCCGTTTAGGACGATTTACATACGTTTGGACTCTTCAATGGTACACGTTAATTAACGGGAAGTCTCGATTAGAGACCTCTCGCCGTGTCGGGTCGATCTCCGTGCTTACGACAATTGTAACGTGACCTCGCGAAATCATTTTCATCTCGTCGTTTCCGCCTGAGATGTATGGCACGAACGTGCCGGGAAATTATTCCGAATAAATGCCGCACATTGGAAAAAACATTTGATTATCTCAGACAAGACAAAAATACGGAAAACATAAGAGACGATTTTTTGCAAAATAAAGTGAACCTTTGACAAATAACTTTTTCTCATTTTGTATAAGATATTTTTATAAATGAAATTAACAAAAGAGTATATTTATCTAATATTACGATAAAAATAATCATAATTGTCCTAATAATAATAACAATAGATTAAATGATTATTCTAATAATTATTAATTGAATAAAATTATATTAAAATAATTTTTTTCAATAATCATACATTTTTATGTCATTAATAATAATACTAATAGTCATAATAATTATAACAGTGATAATAATAGTAAAAAGTATCGAAATAGTTGAGTGTGTCGCGTGTCATCGAGAAGAATAAACTCACCTAAACTTGTTCCCGGGGCCTGGGACTTTGGTTGCAATGATTGCTCTTCGGAGGATCTTCGCCGGTGACTTCCGGTCTCGGTGGTATCCGTGGTGGCGTCGATAACCTCAGCATTCGGTCGACGTCCAGTATCGTGCTATTCTCATTTCCCTCGATCTCATTGATGACGAAACTCGTCTTTTTCGGCGAATCCGATTTTTCTCTGCCCGCGTCGCTGATGCTCGAGCGTCTCGGCAGAGCGCATGGTTGCGTCGGTTCGTACGTTCTGTCCGGCGAATTCGCGAATCTCGGGCGCCTGCTTTTTTCACCGATAAATAAACGTTGATAAATGCTGATTTGTTTGAAATCAAATGGATACACCGGTGAGGGTAATTATTGAATGCTAGAAATATTTAATTTGACCCGAAGTTTATTCATTAATTGAAGGAAGTAATTAGGAGGTAATTAATTGAGGGAAGTAATTGGAAGGAAAATAATTGAAGGAAGTGATTGGGAGGCAATTCATTCGGAAGCAATTAATTGAGGGAAATAATTGGAAGGAAATTAACTGAGGGAAGTAAGCGGAAGGCAATTAATTGAGGAAAGTAATTGGGAGGCAATTAATTGAGGGAAGTGATTGGTAGGCAATTAATTGGGAAGCAATTAATTGAGAGAAGTGATTGCGAGACAATTAATTGAGGTAAATACTTGGGAGACAATTCATTAAAGGAAGAAATGGGGAGGCAATTAATTGAGGAAAGCTATTTGGAGGCCATTAATTGGGATGCAATTAATTGGGAGACAATTAATTAAGAGGCAATTAAAGGAGGGAATAATTTGGAGGCAATAAATTGGGAGGAAATTCATTGGAAGCCCATTAATTGGGAGGCAATTGATTGAGGGAAGTAATTGGGAAGCAATTAATTGGGAGGCAATTAATTGGGAGGCGATTAAATGGGAGGCATTTGATTGGGAGATAATTCATTGGGAGGAAATTAATTGGGAAGCAATTCATTGAGGGAAGTAATTGGGAGGCAATTAATTGGGAGGCAATTAATTGGGCGATAATTGATTGCGAGGCGATTAATTGGGAGGCAATTAATTAAGCGAAGTATCAATCAATCAAATCAAGTTTTGTTTACACAACTTTTAACAGTATTTTACAAAACAATGGAGCGAAGTAGTTGGGAGGAAATTAATTGAGGGAAGTTGGCCAATGTAGACAAGTAATCAGCAATCACGTGTCCCGAAAGAAAAAATGTAGCTGCAACTCTAAAGATGAAAAATCGACCCTTGACAAATAGAATACTAGGGATTCCTTGACACAGGGAGGGTCGTAAGAAAAAAAAAATTCGTATACACAGGATTATACAGGCTCACAATCATAAGGGGCTACGTGTTTTTTAAGGGCCTGGCGCGGAGATTGGACGACCGAGAAAAATATGATGTTTAATGGTTTTTCAAGTCCTCTTCGTAGAAAATATGGCGTATTCTTGTGATGAGTAGTATATGCCAGAAAAAAATGAGCGTTCTGAAAAAAAAACAAAAAATAATCCATTTTGAGATCAGCAGAATGAAGATAATTTAATTCCGAATACGAAACACTCATAAAAAACTTTTTTGAAATGCAATTAAAATCCATTCGTCCGCTTTGAAATGCATGTTTGACATTTTTATTTTCGCTGGTGGGATGCACAGAAAAGTTTCTCAGAAGTGTCACGTATGTGGAATTAAATTTTCTTCGTTCTACGTGCACAAAATGGAATTGTGATTTTTTTTCAAAAATGCTCAAATTTCTCTGACAAATACTTGTCATCCCAAAAATACGCAATATTTTCGTGGAATATTGGAAATCATTTTTTTTCGCAGTCACCGAGTATCAGCGCAAGATCATTAGAGTAATGCATGGCCACCTCACAATTGTCACCAGTATGCATATTTTTTTTAAATTTTCTTATGAAGATTCGCTCTCTGCAGAGAATCCTCAGTGCTTTTTTTTCCCAAGGCAATAAAAAATTGCGTTGCATTACTTCCTTTGATTACTGTCGTCGACTCACTAATTAAAGAAAGTTATCAGTAATTACGCCACCTCAAGTTTTTACTACCCTCATAGCAAAAAACACCAAAGATCTTCTGCAGAGATAAAATAAGGAGTTAGCGAACAATACCGGACTCGTCCACACTACATCATTTGTTAATATTTTTCGTGTTTTTAAAGCACGCCTTGACGAGCTCCCGAAATATTTTCAGCCAAAATTGGCTCTAAACGCCTCAAAATTGGTTATAAAGTGCTTTTTCGAGCAAACCATCAGTTCCTAGGCAGAAAAATAAATGTTATAAAAATGAAAATTTAATTTGACGTAGTGTGGGCGAATAAAAAAATTGAAAAAATGTATAAATATATATATATATAAATTTATGAAAATTCTCGAAGGCAAATGTGCGAATGGAAATAAATTTCAGTGCGGAATACTTCGCTATTGGTAATTAGTATGCCGTGTCAAAATAAACACGTTTGTTTGTTTTAACTTTCACGATGATGTGTAGGAAAGTAAGTCAATGGGTAGATGGAATCTTGATTACCTTGAATCGAGAATCGTCCGAGATGCCGATTTCTTCATAGCCACGTTTGTCGGGGGATGATCCAATGCCGATTTCGAATTTATTCTCATTATGCTCTCGACGATATTTGTCTTCGAGTCGTTACGTCGCGATTCCAACGTTTGTTTCGACGTTTCGCGAAAGCTTGGCTTTCTGTCCTCTTTGGATTGTATGTTCTGACGGCTTTTTCGCAAACTCGCGTTCACGCCGTCCAAGGCACGGTTGTAATCCTCCTGATTCTTAAGATCCTCTATCGTGCTGATGGCGCAACTTAGATTTGCGTGATATTCCTCAGTCTCGTTTGTCTATTCCATATCCAAGGGAAGAACATTGATGGTCAAAGTGGAGAGATTTTTGTGGCAATTCTTACGAGTCTCTTGGGATTCTAAAGGGTTAGGCCACTTTAGAGGTCGAACAAATATACTTTTTGGATTTTTCTTTCTCAGAAAAACTACAAAATAAATCGAGATTACAAAAAGGGTGTTTTTCACACATATCAGTGACTGTAGGCAATAATTTTTTTGAAGCCATTAATTTCAAAATGGCGGATATGCAGCGTTTATCTCAAAACTGCATTTTTTACGTTGGCTGGAAACATAACTGAGACAATTTTCAACCGATTCACTTGAAATGTTGAATATATCTCCAAAAATACATTGTCTATGGAAGTACGTAGGATTTTTTTTTATATTGCATAGTTCATATGTCATTAACAATTATCTGACGATTTTTTTGGCAAATTTTTCACTTTCCAAAAATTTGCCTAAAAAATCGTTAATAACAAATGAACTATGCAATATAAAAATCCCACGTCATAGACAATGTATTTTTCAAGATATATTCAACATTTCAAGTGAATCGGTTGAAAATTGTCTGAGTTATGTTTCCGGCCAACTTAAAAAATGCAGTTTTGAGATAAACGCTGCACAGCCGCCATTTTAAAATTAATCGCTTCAATAAAATTATTGTATACAGTCACTGATATATATGATAAACACCCTTTTTTGTTATCTTGATTTATTTTGTTGTTTTTCTGAAAAAAAAATCCCCAAAAAGCCTATTTTTTCGGCCTCTACAGTGGCCTGAGGCCTTAACGTTTGAATTAAAGATTCGAGGTTAATTCAAGGTTTTTGAGGCTTGGGTTGAGGTTCGAGAAAATTGTCGATTCGATGGAAAAATCTTTGTGATCTCAGTCAAATTATCTGATGAGCTTGTAATTTTCAAAACACGTTTTTTTTCGTTGTATAGTTTTTTAGCCTAGGCTCTTAATGCGCGACACCACTGTGACGAGTAATAATGTGGATTTTTTGAAAATTTCTGACTGTATACTACATATTCAAGAATATGTGGAATAATGTTCAAATTGAAATATTGAAAATTGACCAAGTTACAGGCGGTTGAATGAGAACATGCAGCACAACGAGCGTGCGATTCTGACCCCCCCTCCCCCCGCCGATCGAGCTGAAATTTTGCACAAACCTTCCTTTTAATATTTTAAGACAACCCTTAAAGGGATTTTTTGCGACGCGCAATAGTTTTTGGGTTTGGGTTTGTTTGTGTTTATTTAGGTTTGTTTGTATTTGTTTGGGGATTTTTGTTTGAACAAATGAACGAAGACGTAGCAGACATAGATATAGTAGACGCGCGTCAAACAATAACTTAAAAATTCAATATCTCGAAAACTATTGCAAGTCGCCAAAAATCCCTTCAGTCGTTGTTTTTAAATTTTAAAAGGAGGGTTGGTGCAAAATTTCAGCTCGTTCGGAGGGGGTGGGGGGAGGGGGGATTCGGAACCTTACCCTTAAAAAAACTTTTAAATTCAATATCTCAGAAACTCTTGCGAGTTGCCAGAAATTCCTTTAGGGGTTGTCTTAAAATTTTTAAAGGAAGGCTTGTGCAAAATTTCGGTTCGATCCGAGGGGGGGGGGGGGGGGGGGGGGCTAAAACTTTCAATCGCATTTTTCTCAAAACAACTTTTCTCGACCTGGCCGGAATTGTCGCTCTACCTATAATTGCCCGAGTTTCAATTTTGAAAATCCCAAATTTCCAAAATAAGTAGCCATCCTTGGATGTAGCTGTTCTTTTAAACTTACTATATTTAAGCCCCTGGATATGAGTAAAAATTTTGCCAAAATATAACTTTTTTGAACACCCGCCATTTTGTGATTTTTTTCTTCGAGAAAACAGCTGGTTACAACGAAAACTACATCCATGTAGATTATAAAACTTTTTCATTTTTATTTTTCAGACCAACCGTTGTAAAGTTGCTCATCCGGCCGGTGGACTACATTTTTCATACACTGGCTCCATTATACCGCAATAACGTTGATCATTTTTATTTCTTTTTTTTTAAATGAAAATTTACACGAATTAAGTTCGATGTATGCGTAATAACATACTTTTTTCCAAATCCCAAATGAATAATCTAGTAGACAGAAAAAAATCGGAAAAAAACTACCGTTTTTCGGCCCGTCGCAGTGATGCCCTCCCCTGACTTTAGTTTGTAGAGAAGATTTTGTAAAAATTAGGAAAGTTGGCCGACTTATAACGATTTTTGCCCGTGCAGAAATTTTGACCGGGATACCCTATGTCCGATCAAATCCCGATCAGGATTTGTCATGGATTCCCCAAAACCGGATCCCGGTTAGAATCCAACTTGTATCAGTATCGGCGTATGTACGACGACGATGGCATCATTTTAAAAATTTTGGCGTCACGTGTATTTTCTGTATTACTATGGAATTCCTATCTATAGATTCTATCTATAGATTCCTATCTATAAAATTCCTATCTATAGATAGGAATTACATAGTAATTCCGAAAATACACGTGATGCCAAAATTTTCAAAATTATGCCATCGTCGTCGTACATATTCCGATACTGATGCAAGTTGGATTCTAACCGGGATACCGGTTTTGGGGAATAAGCCTCTGTTTATCGACATGTCGGTGGGTATAAACATGTATTTAAGACAAATTAAAATCAAATTCACAATGATTGGATTAAAATTTACACCAACCGTGAGTTCTTACGTATTTCGAGAGAAAACATTTCGTCGAGGCAAAGAAATTTTTGCAAAAAAAGTTGTGAGTTTCAAATATTACATTATAAATATGAAAAAAATCACAAAATGAGTTGTGAATTTCCTCAAGTTGAAGAAAATAAAAATCGAATTCACGACAGTTATATTAAAATTTACACCACAAGTGTAAACGTATTTTGAGAGAAAACATTGTGTTGAGGCAAAGAAATGTTCGCACAAAAAGTTATGTGCAAAAATTTCTTTGCCTCGAGGCAATGTTTTCTCTCAAAATACGTACGAACTCCCTTTTGGCGCAAATTTTAATCTAATCATTTTGAATTTGATTTTAATTTGTCTTAAATACGAAAAAATTCACAACTAATTTTGTGAATTTTTTTGTATTTATAATTTCTTGTCAATACATTTGCATTCACAGATTTTGATGTGAATTTTTTTAAATTCACATCAAAATCTCGCGATGAGCGCGATCTGCCATTTGAATCTTTGGACAAATTTTTTTTTATTGATAGTTTAATGCACCAAAACTTTAGAAATGTTATTTATTTTTATAATAAATTTAACATGTCATAATTCCATTTTTGACATTTTATTTCAGCCTGTATTCACCCGTGATCCTTCCCAAATTCCTCAATGATTCCATGGGGAATCTATTTAGAGTCATTAAAGGATCCGGTTATGGATCCCTAATGGAATCCAGTTTACGGATCTTACATTTAGTCTTCGAATCTGATCCGATATCGGACTAGGTCCCGACTGGGAGCCCGGGATACAAGTCAGAATCCAGCTGTATCCCTGCCAAAATTTCTGCACGGGTAGCGTGGCCTAAGGCCTCAATCATTATAATATTAAAATATTCAAAACCTGAAATTTCGAAAAAAATTCTCTGACGAGCGTATTGGGAGAACGAGGTCGGGATTTTATGTACAATTTGTACATAGTCTTGCGAAGATTGAGTTTTTTCAATTGAAAAGTATTGATAAGCAATGGAGTTATTATTACGCATAAGTTTAAGCTCATGCAGTCTCGTTGAGACTAAATTCATACACGTCAAATATCGATAATTATCCTTGCTCGTAAAATACCACCGTTCAATAATCAGAAATTCAACTCGCGAGCTTTAACAATTATATTTGTTATCAATTGTATCGAATGTGGTGTTTTTCGGTGGTTCTGAAAAGAGGGTCAAAAATTTACCTCATCCTGAGTATAAAACGTAGCGAGTCTTTGATCATTCGGCGAGGAGTGGCTGCTGACGCTCTCCCGGCGTGGCAGGTCGTCGGGGCCGGTGATCGTGACGGGTATCGGCGTGGGTGGTGTCGGTGCGTGCATGTGGAGGCCACCCGTCGACGATGCCAAACTCGAACCGGAACTCGTGGTAAATGAACTGCTCGAGTCGTCCCGATAAGCTGGGAACGTCGCCGAGCTCATTCGTTCTTCGCGAACATCGAGATAAACAAAATGAACGAATGAATTATCACCGACTGTTGCGCCTGGGTATGCACGAGTGGGAGAGAGAGAGAGAGGGAGAGAGAGGGAGAAAGAGAAGGAAAAACATTGACTTCCTGGTTGTTCATCGTCTTGTAGTGTCAGTGCAGATTCAATAAACTCGAATAGAAGTCAAACGGGGTCAACGACGTCGGCATTCTTTTTTCTTCCATGCCCATGCGCACCGCCACATAGCAAAGAAATTTCTATCCCACGTGACTTCGAGCCTAGCTCTTTCTTACGATTACAATCAGCCGTGAAAAAGGTGGCAATTTCATCATTTTCCCAAAAATTCCATTTTCACCAACTTCGGAAAACTTCTCACACTTTTACAGCAAAATGAATTTCCAAGTCGATTAGCACGAGGGCACGGGGAAACTGTGAAAAACCTGTGCCGATAGGCCAATGGTGAGAGTTACGCCAAAAATATTTGAAATCGTGATTTTTCGTAATTTATGGTGCGCCTGTCAATGGAGCTCCGAAGGAGAAAATTGAATGCGAGAAAAAGTGGAATGGAATTTCGAAAAAGTTGAAAGAAAATTGGATGCAAGGAAAAAGTGAAGTGGAATTTTATGGGGGGCGATTAGCACGAGGGCACGGGGAAACTGTGGAAAACCTGTGCCGATAGACGGCCAATGGTGAGAGTTACTCCAAAAATATTCGAAATCGTGATTTTTCGTAATTCATGTTGCGCCTGCCAATGGAGCTCCGAAGGAGAAAATTGAATGGGAGAAAAAGTGGAATGGAATTTCAAAAAAGTTGAAAGAAAATTGAATTCGAGGAAAAAGTGAAGTGAAATTTTATGGGGGGCAATAACATTTAGGAGAGAACAAAGTTTTTGTTTTTTTTTTTCAAAGGAAAGATTTCTTTACCATCTTTCAGCCTTAGGGTATGCTTTATTACTGGTTTTGGCTGTTACATGGTATTTTTTTTATTTATTAATCTTCAAAAATGGCAGAGGTATGGTACGGTCCTCTAAACTGCATTTCTAAAAATGGCGTGACGTGTAGCTAAAAATCTAATCGACCGATTTTTATGAAATTTGGTATAAATCTTTCTAACCTTATTGTCTAAAACATGAGCCTAAATGTCTTTGAAAATAAAAATGGAAAGTATTTTTTTTTGCAAAGTATAGCAATTTTTTTCGGAAAATTCAATCTTTTTGTTTCAAAGCGTACCATTTCTTTCATTTTAAACATTTCTCACTTTTTCTTGGTTCATATTCTGCGCACGAGTGTTAATGAAAGAAAAATCTTCGTTGGTATTTTTCAGATTAATTCTGCCGATGCTACGTGTCACGCCGTCCGACAACATCCGCCGAAACCCGTTCAGAAGACCGTGACATCCCACCGCCATTTTTAAAGATGAATACAAATAAAAAAGTACCATATAACAGTCAAAAGTAGTAATAAAACATATCCTAAATCTCAAAAATGGCGAAGACACATTTCCTTTTAAAAAAATAATAAAAACCAGCATTTTTTCCTCGCCTACACGTATCTTCCCCCCTTAATAGGTTTTTGTGCTAAAAAAAGAGATCAGACTCACCTCCCTTCGCGTGATGCAAGGCTTTGATTTGCGCCATTTGTGCCGCCGAACACAAGGGTGTATCGACCTCGTAAGTGTTATTGAAAAGTGTGTAGTTCACCTCGTACTCCCCGGTTTCTTTTCGAAACGTTATTATGTGCTCGAACCTGTGGCCCCAGAGAATCTCCGAGGGCAGGTAAGAGCTTCGCGCCTGGGTTGTCATTCCAGTCGATTCTATCACACCTGTGGTTTGAAATTAATTTAAATAACAATTGTTCTTGCCAGTAGAATTCTTTTTTATCTCCGAAGAATATTCTCAATATGTTTTTTATTTTGTCTCTTTCCATTCGGATATATTTGTTTTTTTTTTCGAAATTATTTCGAATCTTTTCGTCGAGATGTTAACACAATCAATTTTTTTTTCTCGATTTTTTTTGAGGTTTGTGTATTGCATTTTTTCGTTATAGTTTCGGACTTTTTTATAATAACGGGGTAATGGGAAATTTTTGATAATTTGTTTGTTTGTTTGTGTAACTCGTGTTACCTTCGAGCATGACGATTATTTCGAATCTCTCGCGGAGCATGTCGCTGGCCGAGAGATTGTAGAGGGGCGAGTGCTCGTCGATTTTGTGGACTATCGTCGTTGGCCAGATGAAGAAGATTTTATCCTCCTCCCCGTCGCCACCGACTTTGAGCTCCGTCTGGAAGAAGGGAAGCAACTCGCCCTCCCTGGTCACCTTTAATAATGAATCAATTCAAAAGTAATTAATTTAGTCTTCTGGACTCTTTGTACCAGTTTTGAGAAAATGTATAACAATAATTGTAAATTTGTAGGGAAGAAATTGAGATTTGTTTATACTTGAGGAGCCTGCGTAAGTTTGAAATTTGAAAAGTACATTTTTTCGTTGTATAGTTGATCTAGGGTCTAAACTTTAATTTGCACCAAAGATTTTGTAAAAATTTCTATGATTATCCAAGTTATGGCGATTTTTTGTGAAACGTCAGACCACCCCCTGCGAATTGCTCTTTTTTTCATTGCGTTTTTCTCGAAACTATACTTTATGAAACTGTAAGCCGTATCTGCAAATCTATTCGTCCGATTCACATTTAATTCGGACGGAGAATAGTTTATAACATTTTGTATTTGTTAATAACGAACCATTTGTTAATATAACGAACGAATAAAGTGGTTTTTTTGTTGTTGAAAATCGAACTTTTTTCCCACAACTGTCATTTTCGTAATTTTCAAAATTTGAAAAAGTATGCAGTCATACAAAAGTTTTATCTTTATACTGAAAGTACATTTTTATTTTTTTTTTATTTCAGATGACTCTAGTTGCCAGAACCACCTACACCGATTGGCCATGCAACAATCGCCGCACTTTCTTTACATAATAATAACTTGATTATTAATGAATATTTTTTAATGAAAAAAATCATTCTTGATGGATTGATCAATTTTAGAATGGAAAATTATAATGTAAAATTGAAAAAAATAAATTTTTTAATGGAAAAAAAATCAATCCATGCATCAATTGTATGTTAAATCTCAACCTTGTCATCCCAATACTCTTGTAAGGAAAAAATATTGACTATTTACTGGTTTTTATTTATCGTTTAAAATAATTGAAATAACTAGTTACCAGTTGATAATGTCTCAACTATTTGGACTATTTCAGTAAGTATTCATTTTCTACTAATAATTTCCCAACTATTGGATCTGTTTGAGCAACTGTTTATTGCCAATCAATTCATTCTCAGCTAGTCAAGTATTGTGTCCCAATTCTAAAAAAAAATTAACTTAAATTTATTGCTTCAATGGTAATAATAGATATTAGGCTGTCAATTTTTTGTTACCAATTTGATTGCATTTTTCGAACCTTTCGCTTGATCATTTGGGCCCTGACGTGGGCTTCGATGATGTGGCTTTTTCTCATGTCACCGACTCGAAACATAAGACAGGGTTCACCATCCCTCTGGCAGATGACGGCGTTCCTCGAGAACAGCAGCGTTTGCGTGCGCTTCTTTGGTCGCGAAAGCTTCGCGAAAACGATACCGACCATAAAAGCTTGCAATATTACACCGGTCATCGATTGTATGCACATGATGAATATTGCCTCGGGACACTCTTCCGTGGTGTGTTTCGAGCCGTATCTAAGAACAGATATCAAGTTTAATCAACTCCAGTTCAAGTTTAATTACATGAAAATTATATTGCATCTACCTAGGTGGGTCAAAAAATTGCATTCTTCATAAATATTTTTTTTCGATAGTATCACTTTTTAACTGTATTGAAAATTTCATTGAAATATTGAATTCAAACTTCAAACTTTAAACGCGTTTTTCTCGAAACACTGTTTTGATAGTCGGTGGACATGATATCTCAAGAACCACTTAATTGATTGTTTCCAAATTTACAGGAGATCAGACGAGAAACATTTAAAGGTCGTTGACGATCTGACTTTTTAAAAATCGATCTTCACCTTTTAATAGTTACGTAGAAATGACGACTTTATTCATAGGTTTTGCATGCTCGAGTTTCAATTCAACGCCCCGTTGTTTAAAAAAATGATTTAAAAAATCAAAGATCGTCAACGACTCGTATTTTTTGTTAACTTAAATAACCCGTTTGATTTTTAGATTTCGGATGGACCGTTTAAGCTCGAGAGTGTCCACCGCCAAACGGCGCGATAAATGTCATCATCTGCTGGCGGTTATGTTTTGTTTAGTGATTGTTTTTAAACCCTCTCAATATATGTACCTGTGTGTTAAAAATTAGTTTCTTTTTTCACCAACCGTTTCCCAAAAAAATCCGAATTTTGCGATTTTTTTAGGCCTTAGGTACATCTAGCCCCTTAAATATTTAAATATATTCCAATGCCAGTATTGAATAAATCAAATTGATATTTCGATTCCACTCAATATTTTTTTAGAATCGCTCGTACTAGGGATTTTCCTTATCGACCGAGCTGGATAAGGAAGAAATCGTCGCAACCAACGGTAGGTAACACTCGAATGGTAAAAAATTTGAATTTTACAATCGCCTTCATCGACAAATATAATCATAGGCCAAGGGAAGTCTATTGGGAGGCATGACTCGTCGATTACGCGACTGTCAAATTATTTCTTGTTCTTCTCTCTCACGTAAGTATAATGCCGCTCACCCTATCGTGTGTTGAGTTTCTACGGAAAATAGGAAGCAGCTTGTGAAGCCGTGAATGTCCTGGACGCAGGGGACGAAAGTGCTGTTACTATGTTCCGTGTTCCGTGGATCCAAATCCCCGTGAGTGTATACTATTAGCCACCAGACCATCGCGAAACCGAGCCAGGAAAGTAAGAAGTTCATGGAGAACACCAGCAACGTCCAGCGCCACTGGGCATCTACGAGGGTCGTGAATATGTCCTGAAAGTATCGAAACGGCGTTACAGTAAAATATAGTCATGATTATTATCTATCCCGATAATATTTGTAGTTTCATAATAACTAGGCATATATATACAAATAAGAGGATCAGGATAACGAAAAGCCCAAGTAAGAGTATATATATATATATATATATACATTAGTACATGTGCAACTTTGAAACTAAATACAATCATAAACATAGGGATAATTATAAGTATGACCATAAATTGAAGTATAAAAAGTATAAGTAATAGTATCAAGATAAGCACAAGTATAAGAACAAGCATATATATAAGTATAAACCCAAGCACAAGTACAAATACAAGTGCATGTATAAGTATAAGTATCGGTACGGGAATAAGGATAAGTGTAACTACAAGTATATGTGGAAGTATAAGTACAAGTATATGTACAAGTGTAAGTACAAGTACAACTGCAAGCATCAGTCCAAATACAAGTATAAGTATAAGAATAAGTATAAGTACAAATATAAGTACAAATGTGAGTACAAATTGAAAAACAAGTATAAAGATAAATATGCGTATACAGATGAGTTTAAGCATGAGTTATGAGTATAAGTACAAGTACAACTATAAGTAGAACTAGAAGTTCAGATACAAGTAGAAGTACAAAGATAAGCACGAGTGTATGTACAGGTACAAGTATAACTACAAGCATGAGTACAATTACAAGTATAAGTATAAGTATAAGTACAAGTATAAGTAAAAATGTAAGTACAAATTGAAAAACAAGTATAAAGATAAATACGCGTATACAGATCAATTTAAGCATGAGTTATGAGTACGAGTACAAGTACAAGTATAGTTATAAGCAAAAGTACAAGTATAAGTATAAGTACAAGCACATATAGTATCAGTACATGTTCGAAAATAAGTATAAGCATTAATATGAGTATAGGGTTAAGTATAAGCATAAGTAATGTTTATAATTAACGATTGTTCATTTCTTGCGATAATTGAATCTCGATTGCGGTAAAAAAATATTCAAATTACCTGCAAATATCGCCGACGTCTCTTTGCGACGTTGCCCTGAACTACGTTGCAATCACCGTGCTTGAAAACAACCCTTTTTCGAACCCTTCTCGAGCTGAATCTCGTCTGTCGGTACCTGAAAATTCAATAATGACGTTCATTGCACACAAGCCCAAAAAATTAATTACATCTTCGAACGAGTACATATGAAGTTTATTTTTTTCTTATTTAAAACACACACTCTCTTGCTCTTTCTCTCTTGCCAACTTTTCCAAAATGCGGAAATGTTTCTCAATGAAAAAATAATGTACGTTCACCGTTCAATCGCTTATCCACGTCCACGTGGCAATGGAATCACATTTTCGTTACGGAATCACACACTTTCAGCTTTTGTCTGGACGGAAATAATCTTCCGGCAACACTGCCAAGAGTTTTGATGAACGCGATGGAAGCGCCTTCATCGAGGCGGAAGGTCGCCCGCTCGGATTTTCGTTCTCACAAGATCTCCGTGAGGGGACGCGGGGAATTCAGCAAGTAAATTTTCACGATACCATAAAACTTTCTCGAGTGCAAGGACCGTGTACTATTCGCAATGAAGTGAAACGGTGATTTTGTCGAATCGTCGAAAAGGATCAATATCAGCATCGCGCACACATAATCACAATTTTCCGCGCGTTTTGAGAATCTGCTGAAGTCAACGATGAATTGTACACAGGTGAATAAAAAGTACCGGACGTTGACGACCGTTTGGATTAAAGCTCATTGAAGAAGAGGGAAATATAGGGGGTGGATGGTCATTACAGCAAAGCAGAGGATCCGACGTCGTAATTTAAATATTCAAATTGGTTTCGTGGCTCTCTGACTTCAACGCAACAAGACGCCTACATAAAACGTGGAAATATATGCAGGGTATTTTGCGCATTGACTGACACGCATTTTTGGGGGATTGGGGGGGTCATTGGCTACTTTTTTCATCCTTAGACCCTATGTCCTAAGTGTCACGGTGATTGAGATATGATTTTTTAAAGTTTTTCTTTTAATTGCCGGAAATTCCGCCTTCAAGTCGTCATTACTTTTTTGTTTGTGGTTGTAATAGCACGAAATAACTTTTGTTGTATTGTGCAATGTATGGTTAATATAAACGAATTATTATTTGAAACAATTGGTTTCAAGATAATGACTCATGAGCTTCCAAAATCTTAAGGCCTTATATACGCGAAAAATTTCAAAAAATTTCATTTTTTAATTTTTTAAAAATTTTATTAGCCTGAACGGTTAGGAATATTTTAAGGTATACAGAATTGAAAAAATTTCAAAAATTCCAAAAAAATATTGCATTTATAATAGATACCGCGCGGCGCGCCCGACCGCCAACTTCAAAGCCGTTTTTTCACGATTCACTTTTTTGAACCTTGTGAAAGTTCTAACTCTTGAATGAACGTTCAGATCGCTTTGAAATTTTCACAACATATTCTTAGTATCATCACCTATCGTGTGATCTACAAAAACAAAAATTTCAATGACACAAAAAAATATAAAAAATAAAATACCGACAGAAAATTGAGTAAAAAATGTTAAGTTACGAATTTTTATTATAATATATTTTTTTAAATAATATTGTTGGTTTACACTAAAGATACATTCATTATGCAATTATAAATATGGTCATTTTTTCAGACACCCACATCGATGCCGAGAACTTTCACCATTAACGCACGCGCAAAAAAATACATTGCTTTATTATGTTATATCTCCGCCGTTTGTTAATATTTATAATTTCTCTTTACGCATACTTAACCATGTGCATAAATGATCTGTAAAAACAATGTTGTCAACATATGCGTCATTTTTTTTAACCGCGTCTAGAAAAGTACCTTCGAAAATGGGCGAAATCGCGTATATAAGGCCTTAATATAAATAAATCATTATTTGGTACTATTGGTTTTAATATAATGACTCATGAGGTTCCAAAGTATTAAAAAGGCGTAAATGTATGTAAAATGTCAACTTCTAAGTTCATTATAAAAAAAAACTAAAAGCTATTTTAAACTTAGCTTTGTTTTAAAAAGTTCTCTAGTTTATAACCTTCCCAACGGTATGCTACATGTCATAGAAATCATTCATTATGTGGTCAAAATATAGAGAATAAGTTTTTTTTATAATTAATTTAGGAGTTGACATTTTTCATACATCTACACTTTTTACGACTGGAAGCTCAAGAGTAATTTTCTTCAAACCAATTGTATCTAATAATGATTTGTAATCAATATACATTGCGGAATACAACAAAACTTATTTCGTGCTATTACAACCACAAATAAAAAAGTTATGACGATTTAAAGGCGAAATTTCGGGTAATAAAAAAAACGAAGAAAAAAATCATATATCAATTACTGTGATACTTAGAACATAGGGCCTTAGGGTGAAAAAATTAGCAAATGACGCCCCCAATCCCATAATTTCTCAAAAAAATTTGTTGGTCCATGCGCCAAACACGCAAACACGCACGTACGCACAACATACACAAACATACACTTATGTACATACATTTGTATTTTTAACGTATTTGTATTTAAGTTTAATATAGAGTTGCGTCTATATAAAAAAATTTTAAGTTTTTGGTCGTGCGTTATGATATTCCTTTCATTCATAATACTAATAACAATAAAAATAAATAATACACTTTATCAATATTGAATAACGTTTTACTCGATCACCGCAATGATAATCATGCTCATAGTAATAATAAATTATCTTTTACTCAATCACAGCAACGATAATTATGCTGATAATAATAATAATAATAAATAAATAAATAATTCATATTCTCAATGAGAAAAAAAGGGTAACTTAATCACAGCAGTAAAAATCATGATAATAATAAATGTGACAGAGAGAAATCCGTGAAATTTGAGGTATCCGAAAAAAGCGTTTGATGTTTTTGGCAAATGTTAACGCTGCCAGAAATCTCGTCGACGATCTGTCGTCCTTGAACGTCTGCGGCAGAGGGCCCTGTTCCGCAATTTGAAGCGTCAAAGAAGATACTGCTGCCATTTCCCATGTTACGTATTTTCCTTTCGTTCATCTCAGCTCACAATTTTGGGATTTTTCGTAAGCCACACGTTTGGGACACTAAACGACAAATCGAACGATTCGATAGGCTTAAAGCCTTAAAAAAAATGCAATTGGTCGAAAAAATGTTTGACCAGTGACGACGGAAACGAGTGGAGATCAAAATAAATTAGAACGCCAGCAATAATCTTCTAATAAAATCTTGCGATAAAAAAGTTACTTCAATTCTCTTTTAATGATTTTATGAATTATTTTTTCACGAAAAATTTAATAATGGAATTATAATGGGTCGTTTTGTATTATTCGAAAAATTGAAGTTCATTGAAAGATTGAATAAAATAAATGTCTCGCACACTCTATCACCGTAATTTCGTGTATTTACAACTGTAGGAGAGCGAAGAAAATTACGTTTCTTTGAAGAAGCGTAAATAGAAAATGAAATTCAAACGGAGTTATTTCAAGCCCGAGCGATTTGGTGCGGAAAATTAAATGGACAAGGGTGGCCGTTCTTCTCAACTCATTCACAACCCCGAATTATCGACGAGAAGGTTTTAAAATAAATGTCCGAAGACTCAAGCGAGAAGCGTTGAGAGCCGAAAAATAATTATTCTTTAATCGAATCAACGCGTGTAATTCGATTGAGCTTTTTTTTCCTCATTAATTGAACAAATTTGTTGGTTCGGCGCTCATAAACTCGAAGCAAAATACGATAAATTCATGGAGGACGTCCGACATTATTTATAGATAGGGGTGAAAAAATTAGCCTCTGTTTATTCGTCCAACTCGGAAACGCGTGGAGGATTTTGTAAACGCACGGAATATATATTTCAGCTCGTTTATATCCTCTTTTATATATCAAAGTGACGTTAGAGAATCACCGAAGATTTGAAAAGACGAATAACGCGTGTGTATCCCTTGCGTGTCCACGAGTTTGTCGTTCCGGCATTTCTTGATTCACGAGCCACACAGATGCGAGCGCATTTGTTATGACGTTCTTGAAATTCGAAGTGGCGGCAAAACTCACAGAGTTGCTTTTTTTTCATCACCATAGAGTTAGGTTCCGAAACGAACAGCGCCGGTGCCGTCAAAGCTCATGGAGAATAATACAAATATGAGTATAAGTGCAGTGTAAGTACAGTTTGAAGAATAAGTATGAGCATGAGTTAGAAGTATGAGAAAAATTATAAGTACGAACAAAACTATAAGTAGAAGTTGAAGTGCAACTATAAATATAAGTGCAAGTATGAGTACAAGTACAAGTATAAGTATAAGTACAAATATAAGTACAAGTATAAGTACAAATACAAGTATAAGTACAAGTACAAGTATAAGTACAAATACAAGTATAAGTACAAGTACAAGTATAGTACAAGTATAAGTATAAATATAAGTACAAGTACAAGTACAAGTACAAGTATAAGTATAAGTACAAGTACAAGTATAAGTATAAGTACAAGTATAAGTACGAGTATAAGTACAAATACAAGTAAAAGTACATGTAGATCAGTTTCAGTACAAGTTCGAAAATGAGTTTGCAGAATCCTCCAGGCGTTTCCTAGTTAGACGAATAAACAAAGGCAAATTTGTTCGCCCCTACCTATAAATGATGTCGAACGTCGTACAGAAATTCTCCCTTCTCTTCGGATTCGTAGAAGAATGATCGAGTATCGGAAGTCCCGAGGGAAATTAAAGTAATTCGATAGTACTAGGAATAATTGAGGAACATCGAATGCTCTCGAAAAAAAATACAATTGTTTACAAATTACACCAAGGTCAGGTGTTTTGTCTTAAGGGGTCTGCGTAGGTTTGAAATTCGAGATATACGACTTTTTTATTGTATAGTTTTATGGCCTAGGGTCTTAATTTTAATTCGCAACGAAGATTTTGTAAAAATTCTAAACATTGATCAAATTATGACGATTTCTGTGAAGGGTCAGATCGCCCTCGAGATCGTATCTCAATATCCGTTCATCCGATTAACTTCAAATTCGGACAGAGGATAGTTTATAGCATGTTCTATCTACCTATCCGTTGATAGCAAATGATCAAAGTTGTTTTTGGTCGAAAATGGAACTTTTTTTCTTCAGACTGCCATTTTCGCAATACTCAAAATTTTAGAAAAGTCCCCGGGCATACGAATGTTTTATAATGATACTAAATGTACATTTTTTAGTTTTCATTTCAGATCACTTTAGTTGCCAGAATCATCAGCACCAATGACACTTTGTTTATATTATAATAATTTCTAATCTTTTCAAAAGTTTTCAATTTAAAAAACTTAAACCTGGCAAGCCTATGCATAAATTGTGTGCAAAATGCCAATCTCGTCACATTAGCTTCTCATCAGAAAAGAATATTGCAAAGCGAAATGTTTTTTAGGCTCCAATCGGCAAGCAGTCGCCCAAAAAAAAGTTTCATTTTTTAAGTGGCGATCGCAAAATAGTACGGCTTAAGGGGGGAGATACCTTAAGCCTAATACCTTAAACCGGAGATAAGGAAAAAATTGGCTGATTCTCGTGATTTTTTTGTAAAGGCAAGATTTCCTCACCTTTTTCGAGACTTAGGGTATGTTTTAATCCTATCTTTGGTTGATACACGGTATTATTTGAATTTATTAATCTTTGATAATGGCGGACATGTGGCAAGGTATTCTAAACTGTAGCTCCAAAACTGGCTTAACGTATAGCTAAAAAACTAGTCAACCGAATCTGATGAAGTTTAGTACAAATCTTTCTAACCTCAATGTCTAAATCATGACTCTAAATGTTTTTAAAAATTCAAAAAAAGTATTTTTTATCACAAAAAGTAGCATTTTTTCGGAAAATTCAATCTTTTTCTTTCAAAGCGTATCATTTTATCAATATTCAACATTTCTCACTTTTTCTTGGTTCATATTCTGCGTATGAGTGTTAATAAAAGAAAAATCTTCGTTGGTTTTTTTTCGATTAATCCCGCCGACGCTACATGTCACGCCGTCTGACAACATTCGCCGTAACCCGTTTAGAAGACTGCCAGGCCTTTGTCATTTTCAAAGATTAATAAAAAAATCTCTCTATATATATATATATATATATAGATATAGATTATATTATACTTTTTATATATATATAATATATAATATATAAAAAGTAGTAATAAAATAAATAAATAAAAATAAGTCCCAAAAATGGTGAGGAAATCTTTTCTTTAAAAAAAATCATGAAAATCAGGAAATTTTTCCTCATCCTAAGGTATCGCCTCTTTAAAAAATTCTAAAAAACCTCGTTTTATTCTCACCCAAACTTAAAGCTTCTCCCCTCCTGAAGTTAAAAACCTCGTTTCGCTACTCGCTTTCAGCGGTTATCATTTGATCCAATTGAACGGTGAATAAATTGCGTAATTGGCGGCTGAACAATCATCGAATCATACGAATAATTCAACTGCGGATAAGCATCCATATTATATGCGATCGGAAAAGCTAACTTCCAGTCTTCATTGATATACGTCCATATACGTTCACCCGCCATTCGTCAACCCTGACACATTGACCCGGTACGAGAATAGGCGCCGATGTATCTACCAGGGCCTCGAATATACGGAAGCCTCGAGGAAAATATCTGTGTCGAGCCTATTTGCCATCTGTTTTTTCATGCGAATTCTTACAGTGAAACTTGTCAAAGGCAATTGTGTAGAAGAAATCGCAACGTCCCGCGAGAACCGGACAAACATTTTTTCCTCGTATTTCTTTTTTTTTCAATTTCTTTTTTCAGGGATTTTTAGTTCGTTTGAAAAAAAAATCGCCACCCAAGGCTGGACCGTCCGATGGGTGTTACGAAATTTTTGCTTAGACAAAATCTCGCAAGGTTGTTTTGAAAATCGTTTATTTTAAGCAGAGAGAGAGATGGAGTGGGGTATATATATATGTGTGTCTGTAGTGAAACGTATTACAATTCTTGACCCTCGAAGGGGCTTTCCATGAGCCATCTACATAATAAATTATTTTATATCTGCATATATACTTGAATACTGCCAATCGATGCCTCGATGAGGGTTGTGAAATTGGCACTCTTAGAAAGTCGAGAAAGAGCCTTAAACGTCACAAGCTACGAAGTTTAGATCGCTCGTAGCTATAAGTAACGGAGTTCAGTGATCCGACCGGGGAATAAGAAAGACGTCGATGCAACGAAGCACACGTGACTGTGTGTGTTCGTATGCATTAGGGTGGCACAAATTTGAGCTCTATTTTTTTTCCTTCTTCTCACCATCCAATTATCTTCTTTAAAGGAACGAGAAGATTGTCGCGTAATCTGCGAGCGGTCAAAAAATATTTAGAGGTCGCTCAAGCAAACCAAAAAATCAAAATTTTATTAAAAAATCGATTTTTTTTCGTGCACTTCACACCCATGAATTTTACGCTTTATAATTTTTTAATTAATTTAAATTTGAAAAAAGTTCAAGGGCTTCAAAATTTCCAATTTTCGCCATTTTTTTGTACTCATCTCACTCATAAATTTGACGCGTGGTAAAATTTTCAAAACAATTAATCGTTTTTCTCTGGAAACAGATTTTTCAAATTTACCTCACACTACTAACCCAAGAATTATAATCTTTTTTCTCATAAAATAATTCTTTAAAGCTCTTGTACGTAAACAAAATTACAGGTCCCCCGTTTTATCGGGTTAGAAGTGTGAGGTAAATTAAAAAAATCCGTTTCTACAGAAAACAATTATCAATCGTTTTAAAATGTTTACAAAGTTTTAAGTTTATAAGTGAGAAGAGATAACAAAATTCGGGGATATTTGAAATTTTGAAGTTCTTGAGCGACCACTGAATATTCATTTGTCAGCTAGAACTTTCGCGAGCTTAATTTAAAAAATTCTAAAGCATAAAATTCGTGAGTGAGAAGTGAACGAAAAAAAATCGATATTTTAATGAAAATTTGAATTTTTGGGAGGCTTGAGCGACTTCTAAATATTTTTTAATCGTTCGCAGTTTTTTCGAACAATTGTTTTTCTTCTTTAAAGTAGACAATTGGATGATGAGACAAAGGAAAAAAGATAGAGCTCACATTTTTGCCCTCCTGGTATGCATATATGTGTATGTATTTAGATACCGTATTAATTTTCGGTGTATTTAAATACAGCGCTTTGACAATGTTGGCATAAAAATAAACAAAGTCCTAACTAAGGGACATACTGTGATGGGCAAAAAATCGATTTTTTGGTATTTTCTCAAAGTATACATGTTCAAGAATATTTTTAAAAATGTTCAAGTTGAAATATTAAAAATTGACCGAGTTACAGGCGATTTAGTGAGAACTAGTAGCGCAACGATTTACGTATACTAAAACTTTCAATCGCGTTTTTTCGAAACAACTTTTTTCGACCTGCCTGGGATCATAACTCCAGCTATGATTGTCCGATTTTTTATTTAAAAAAAAAAAACAAAATTCCCGAATTGCAGTAGCTATCGTTTTACGGAACCGTTTTATTTCTTTGAAATTTTGTATTTTTTAAGCGGCCGAATATAAGTGAAAATTTCGCAAAAATTACACTTTTTTAAACGCTCACCATTTCGTGAATTTTTTTGGTTCCAAAAAAGTTAAGTACAACAAGAACTACATTTGTATCAATTGTAAAACTTTTTATTTATTTTTCAGACGAACCATTGTCGAATTATCGATCTGGCCATTGGACCACATTTTTTATACTGAGGCTTTATTATGCCTCAGAAAACGTTGTGACTTTTTAATTTTTTTAAATACCAATTTACATTAAATAAGTTCAACGTATGTTCAATAACATAATTTTCTTTCCAAATCCTAAGTAAATAATCTAGGAGACGAAAAAATTAGAAAAACGATATTTTTCGGCTCGTCACTCGTGTCCTCCCTTCATGTTTATTTTCCATACCATACACTCGTACCAAAAACTTCATTCAACGCTGATAAGTCTCTCATCGCACACGACAAAATAAATTAAAATATTCATTTTTTATTGCGTAGTTGAAAAAAAGGTGAAATCGTGCTCTACAACAACCGACGAATTCTTATGCCAAGTTTCTTTGGAAAGATAAAAATTTTAATTGTTCTCGGGCAAAATAAAATGGAGATTAATGTTCACCGTTCATTGGCGTTTTGCACATTTGATCGTAACACTATTGGATGCTCTCGGAGTATATAGCTCTCTCGGTTTTACGCACGTACACTTCAAACAGGTTAACACAAACAGTTTTCGAAATACCAAGCGGCCGGGGCGATAACTTTTTTCTTCACGAACGATTATAAACAAATGTGATATTTTGGAAAAGTGTGTGTAGCGTCTGGCGCGGTGCGAACGCAGACGCGATCTATTTTATCTTGTTTAGATGACGTCAAAGATCGACGCTAGGCCGGGATACGTGGAAAAAGTGTAATTGATCGGGACGAGAAATTGATAACGCTTCTGTTCGAATGATTTTTTTCGATGAGGACCGTCGCAATTTTTAATTTTCGTCACGGTCTCCGCGAACCATTTGGATCAAGGCGGGACATCACTGTGATGAGTAAAATATTTTTTTTTGTTTTTTTTTTCTCAAAGTATAAATATTCAACAACATGTGGAAAAATGTTCAATTTGAAATGTCGAAAATTGAGTAAGCTACAGACGATACTAATTGCGTTTTTCTCGACCTGGGTGGAACCATAACTCTAGCTATAATTGTCTGATTTTCATTTTCAGAAAAACAAAATTTCTGTAATTGCAGCTATCGATGTATACAGCCGTTAAAAAAATATTTTTATAATATTTAATAGTATTTTTTAAGCCCTCGAATATAAGTAAAAATTTCGTCTACATTACTCTTTTTTCAACACCTGCAATTTGAAGAAAAAAATTCTTTCGAAAAACGTCTACGTACAACGAGAAATACACTTATAAAGATTATAAAACTTTTTTATTTTTACTTCTCAGACCAATCAGAATATAAGTAAAAATTTCGTCAAAATTTCTCGTTTTTTTCAACATCTGCCATTTTGTGAACATTTTTTTGTCTTCGAAAAACGTCTACGTACAACGAGCACTACATTTATGTAGATTTTAAAACTTTTCCATTTTTACTTTTCACACCAACCATAATATTATATAAGTAAAAATTTCGTCATAGTTACTCTTTTTTTAACACCTGCGATTTTGTGAAAAAAAAAAAATGTTTTTCAAAAACGTCTACGTACAACGAGAGCTACATTTATATACATTATTTTCTAGATATACATTTTGTATAATAATCTATATTTTCTATATACATTATTTTCTAGATATAGATTATTATTTACATAGATTAGCTTTTCTTTTTTTACTTTTCAGACGAACCAATATCAGGTTATCGATCCGGTGGTTGGAACACATTTTCACACGGAGGTTCTATCATACTCAATGACGTTAATTTTCATTTTTTTTTCGATAAAAATTTACGCGACAGAAGTTCAATGTATGCTCAATAACATGCAGTTATTTCCAAAATCCAAATAAATAATCTCGTAGGAAAAACAAATCGGATAAACGACCTTTTGTCGTCACAGTGGTGTCCTTAAAAATTGCCAGGGGAGTATTCTTCTCTGTGAGAAAAAAATTGTTTTTTTAGAAGTGTTTTTTAATGCTTTTGGAGCTTTTTTGGAGCTTTTGGAAGCTCCAAAAAAATTGGACGTTAGTTCGCCACCCAGAATTTGTACGGGAGAATTCCAACGAGATCTACGAATCTACGACAATTACCGACGAAGGGGATGGAACATTTTTCGAACATCGGGTCCAAGCATTTTCGTCAGCTCTTCTATTTCTTCTCGCGATCTAATTTTGTTTTCTATTAATTGAGATTGGCCGGCCGAGAGGGCCATGGCGCGTGTCTGTGCGTGTGTGAGCCGGAGTGAAAAAGCTGTTAAAATAAATAGCAGCGAATGGGGAAAGGGAAGAGAAAATGCGTACTTGAGACACTCTTCCCGCCAAGCGGACTCTCCGGAGGTCGTGGCCTTGACCACCAGCATCGAGACTTGTGATATAGCGCGTCGAAGTCCGGAAAAGGTCATTCCGTCACCCAGATGGTGCCGCGGGACCGCTTGCCCACCACCGCAAGCTGCACCCTCCGTTCTCTCGTGATGCAGCTCCATCTCACGTCAATATTTCATAAAATCGTACACGCGGAACAATACGAACAGGTGTGCAAGGGTGCGCCTTCTGCCTCGTGTGCGTATCTTTTTGATTCACCGACTTACGTATCGATGATTAATTCGCCATCAAGAGGCCGTGAGAAAATAATAGTCACCACGGTCTTCTTTGCCTTGGCAAATTTCCACTTGATCATTATTATTGATGTCCTCATTTTTAGGGAATTTCTGATTTTTTTGTAATATATATATACATGAAATATATTATAATATAATAATGATAATAATATAATTATATATTTGTCATTATATTATTGTAATTACATTATATAATATTATAATTATAATAAAATTATGTATATATATATACATGTGTGTATATACCACCGTGGGAAAATATGGGAACACTTTACGATTTTTCGTTCGCGTTGAAAACTTGCAGATCTTGGTGAAAAAATAGCCACAAGGGAGTTCGAGGTACCATTCAAAAGATTTAAAACAAAACAAGCTTCGCTGTCGATTTTTTTCCCTATTTTCCGCTATTTTTTATTCACTGACCTTGAACATCGTTGGTATTTGCAATTTTCCTACACTCGTAAATTGGCGAAACATTTTGTGGGAAATGGAAATTAATATTCATTTTCAGATGGCCACAAAGAACTGCAATTTACCTCCAATCTCTCTCAAAACTATTTTTTTCGGCAAGTTTGCTCAGCTTTTCGTGAAATAGTCAGTTTTTCGAAAATTTCGCTGTAGCTTTAATTCTACTTGGGGAGTAAAAATGATCGAGAGAGAAAAAAGATCTATAGGAAAAAGAAAGAAAGAGTTTAGAGTTCGAAAAGAGTGTGTATGTTGAAAATTGTTTTTTTTTTACGAAGGCTTCCGCTCGAAAAAGTGCATTGGGGGTGTTTGTGCCTCGGCCGGTAGTGTGCGAATGTGTAACGAAAGAAATGTCACCCTTTCTCACCCTCCTTTAACGTCTTTTACGCCTCCATTCTCGTACCCCCTCGTATTTTCGGCACCGACGAAATTTCGGGTTTTCCCGACCAAAATTTTCAACTTCTTCATTAACCGTTTCTATATTTAATACTTTCGTGTGTTTGCATATATGTGCCGTTGATCTCGCGTCGGTGTGATATTTTCGAATATGCTCGCGGCGCGACTATACGGGATCTTTGACTGACGATTTTCCGACACGATATATCCGCGGAAACTTGCCGAGAGAGATGGGGATAGCACGTGATAGAGAGAGAGAGAGAAAGAGAGAGAGAGAGAGAGAGAGAGAGAGAGAGAAAGAGAGGGTGGGACATGTAGGAAGAGAGACAGAGAAGGCGCAGTCGCAAGCTTGACTGAAACACGGTAGCGCGAGCTTTCGAGAAGAACAGGCACAAAACATGACGAAGAAAGTAATGGTGATCACAATGACGATGATGACGATGCGGCCGGTAGCCTCGTGGACTCGATAATGGCGCTTTTTCTAAATTTAGCGAGATACGTTTCAATATATCGGACATTACACACACATACACACTGACACGTTATTATTATTTCTAAGAAAATGGCAGTTGAGAGTGCCCGAGAGAGTGAGAATAAAAATTTGTGAACGATTTCCGAAAAAACTATTCGAAAGAGTGGGAAAAGAAATCGCAATATCCGTCATTACTGTTGTCACTAAATGCTCCAAGATAATAGGGGATGCACGTATGTGCAGTAAAATAAATTTTAAGAGATCTTGGTAAATGTACGAACGTTTCGTTGACGAAAAATCTTCGATCCCTGAAGACTCGAGGGGTGGAGGCATTTTTAAGCCGACACACCACTGTGACGAGACAAAAATATGATTTTTTTGCATTTTCTCAAAGTATAGATATTCGAGAATACGTGGAAAAATGTTCAAGTTCAAATATTTAAAATTGACCAAGTTACAGACAATTTATTGAGAGCAGGTTGCGCAACGATTTACGTATACGAAAATTTAAAACAAAATACAAGATTCCCGTAATTGCAGTACCTAACGTTGTACGCAACAATTTTTTTATTTGCAATTTTTTAAGCCTCCGGATATAGGTAAAAATTTCACCTAAATTACACTTTTTTCAAACATCTACCATTTTATAACATTATTTTTACATAATTACGATCCAGCCGTTGGATCTAATTTTTTTACACAGACTCTTATATATTATACCTCGAAAAGATTATTAATTTTCAATTTTTCGAATAAAAATTTGCACGAAGTAAGTTCAATGTATGCTTAACAATAGACCTTTTTTCCGAATCCCAAATAAAAATTCTAGTAGACAAAAAAAAATCCGATAAACGACATTTTGCGGCCCGTCACAGTGGTGTCCTCCCTCAACATTTTTGTCGAGGTTTTTTTTATGCAATTGTAAATACGGTTTAATTTTGTTTTTTACGATGCACGGTTAAGGCGTGGGAATGGCCGAATAAAAGTTGTATCTGAATATGTATGTATGTATATGTGTGTTTATATATACTGAAGAATATATAAAGAATATATTAATAAGAATAAGCGAATAAATAAATATTAATAAAGAAAATATAAGAATATATAATAATGTATCAAGAAAATATACATATATATATATTTTAAAGCTGCATATATACGTAAATCGATCTTCATACTTTTCGAATGACGAAGAGGAGATTCGTTCCCATATTTATCGCATTGACGGTCGTTCGATTATCATTATCGTTACTATCATCATTCATTTATTCCCCACTACTAGAGCCAAATATCGCAACGAGTCCAGAGCCAAAAAAAAATCCAAATTAGTCTTTTACACCACATTCGTCAGTCACGAAAGGATTTTGATTCAAAGCACCAATGAATCACGATTAACTTTTCGATCGTGTAACACACAAATACACACTCACACCACAATAATATTGTCCTTGGTGCAAATGTCGTGAAACCTTGGCTATTATTAATTCGATGGATGGGATGAAAAAAAAAGAAGATATGTCTGCTCCCTTCCAATTTGATCGTTTTCTTTCGGGGATTTTCTGCCTACCGCAATCGCGCAAGTTCCACGGTGTGGCTGCCAAAGGGATCCAGTCTTGGAAACGAAAATTCCGTGTACGATCGAAACGGCCGGATCTACTCGTTTTATATTTTTTTTTCTCGTTTGGGTTTCACTGTTGACACATGTCAGATGTTCGCTAATCCAAACGCCTCTTCGTAGAGGGGAATAAAATAAAAAAAATTTCGATCTAACTTTCGTGCGACAATCACAAGGTGCACGATATTCTGACTGGACTTACGCCCTTCTTCTTACACAAGTCCGTGAAAAAGTCTCTCTCCATATTGGATTAGAATTATCTTGATTCGAATCATTATCATGATTGTTTCCTCGTGCGTTACACTTGGTCGATCAATTTTATAGAAAGGCTGGCTGCACATTCGTGTTTTATTGGAGGTAAAAAAAATATAATTTTTCGGGTATTGGAGTCACTTATGTGCGTTTTGATTCGTCACTGATTCTCGCTTTATTGTCACGATTTTTCGATGAGGCAGCTATGAAAAATCGTTTTTCCGAGACACACGTGGATCGATAGGACGATCGCGACAGTCATCGCGCGCGATTGTCGATCTTCGCAAGAGTGCCACTGCGCGAGAGGATTCAATGGCCGAAAAACGTAATAAATGCGGCGAATTGGGATGCGCGTTTCTAAACGAACCGAGAGCTCGTTGCGAACTGTCTTGCTGTTCCAATTTTGCTTTTGGCGAGCTCTATCGTGACGTTTCTTTGTGTCTACTATGCTACTCACTGCTACTACTTGTGCACTCCGCATACACCTTATTTTCTTTCGATACGTCACGCTGTTCTCGCCTTCCGAGACAACTCGAGCGATTGGTCAAGTTTCGTGCGAGTTCTATCGAGCCAAATGATGATTTCGATTAATCGTGGCACGCGAATCCTATTCCACGGTTCCGTCTCCTAAATTTAAATTATAGAAACCATATATATATATAATATAATATAATATTATAATCAATATAATATTAATTATAATATTATATTAATATATAATATATTAATTATATATTAATTTAAAGTATATATATATATATAAAATTTAAATTTATGTATATATATATTTGAAAAAAAAAAATTGTTGTAGCTTCCATTTGTACAGAGTACTTCCCCTTATTACATTCCCCACCATATTCCATTTTACATCCCTAATCGAATTTATATATACAGCGTGTACCATTTAACGTAACCACCCTAAATATCTCCGTTGCTTTTAGAGTGACGAAAACAAACCCAAACAAATCCAACAAATCCAAACAAAACGCAACCAAACCAAAAATATTTTGGTCAAAATTAATTTCAAGGTCATGAAATCATAGGTCGTTGGATTCGTCTGAATATCAGCTAGAACGTCTTGATAAAAAAAAAACATGTTCCCATTGGAAAAACCATTAATGCCCTTGAGAACGCAAAAACGATGACCTTGAGAAAAATGAATTTTTCATCACTGTTTCAGCCCTTCGAAATCAAATTGCTTCTCGACATTTTGTTCGTCACCCTAAAGGCAACGGAGATATTTGGGGTGGTCACGTTAAATGGTCACCCCTGTGTGTGTATATATACATATATATATATATATATATATGTGTGTGTGCTTGTTAACCTTGTTCCTTACTTCGTGCTTTTGCATAGCCGTCTTTTTTCCGCAGCATCACAAGAATAACGTATAAAATCAAACAAACCGAAGAATGTTTAGTCTTGCAAAAATTGAGTTCGGATTAAAAAAATACAGAGGTTCAATTTCAACAAAACTGGGAACTTTTTCGAAAAGGAGTACAAAGATTAATATGTAATTGTCCAATTTCAAAACGTGCTTTTTTGCTTGCTTAAAAAAGCTTTATACTTATTGCTATTTTATTGTAGGATTATTATTACCATTTTAGTATGAATAGTAATTGTATATCATTACGTTATCTTGTCAATATTCATTATAATTGTATAGCATTACGTTACCTTATGAATATTTATTAAATTTGTTTCCTGCCACTGTATTATTATTCATTACTATTATTTTGTTTGTACACGCAAGATTTCTTAAACTCTCGTCTCATCCTCTTTCTCTCTCTCTTTTCTCATTTTATTTTGGTTATCTCTTTTATTCTTCTTTTTATTTTTATTTGCATTATGTTTTTCGTCTCGCATGAAGAGTACGACGATCGTATTCCAGAGGACGTTTTGGTCCTAGAGCACTGATAAACCTAATCTAATCTCTATCTACCCCCGATCTTTTTTCACCGAAGATATTACATAACATTTCGAAAAAAAAAAATCAATGGGAAATATCTTTCGATATCGATTCCAGAGCTTCCGATAATTAGACCGAAGTATTTTCGACAGTGACGATTATGACGGCCGAATAGCGGAGGAGAAAAAAAAATTGCGGCAATGGGACGGAATTGGGAACGGGTTGTTACTATTTTCGTAAATATTACACATAGATGACTCGGACGAGTACGCGAGTGCGTGCATATGCGTACGCGTGTGTGTGTTCGTGTCAGGCAAAGGCAGCCGCACTTTGCGATCCCGTTCTGCTTTGCCGATAAAAATAACTATATATATGTCAGAGGAGAACATGTAGACTATATTGCAGAGACATTTTTTGGAAGTGTCAATTTCGTATGGATGTATATACAGGGTGTTGGGAAGGCTGATGTAATGCCTTAAGGGGGTGATAGGTCACCTGCTTGGGAACACATCTAACCGAGGTTACCTTTGTCCAAAGTCTAAGGATTTCGAGTTATCGTGGTAAGTATGTTTTTTTGGAAAATTCCCAAAATTAGGTACAAACTCGTTTACCTCTAATGTTAATGGTATTTTTTAAAAATAACATTAACATAAGAGGTATTTTTTTTTTTGACAAGTCTTTAATTATTCAACACGTCACATTTAGTTAGTTGTGTGGATAGAGATGCTTGTATTGGTGTTTGTCGATTGGATACACATTAAGCTAAAACGCAAATAAGTTTTTAGTTACAAATTATTGTCTTTTTGAACATTATGAACGAGTTAGTACCTAATTCTGAGAAATTTTCCAAAAATCATACTTACGATGATAACTCGAAATCCTTAGACTTTGGAGTAAGGTAACCAAGGTTAGATATTTTCCTAACGAGGTGACCTATCACCCCCTTAAGGTTTTGCATCGATCTTCCTCACACCCTGTATATGGGCGATTCTCCCAAAGTGATCACTTTGCAGGAGAACGAAATTTATAAACAAAAATATTTAATTTTTGTCCTTCAAAAATTGCAATTTACTTTGGTTCAAATCGATATAATGTAATTCACTATGGATCACACTGATTTTTCAGTTTTGAGAGATTCATCATGATGGAACGAAATTGCAGGGCCAGAGGAATGATGCAAACCTTTTTCGATCAAGTTTTTATTGGTTTATTAACATCTACTTTTCCTTTTTGTTATAATATTGATCTCGCTTATTTGTTTCAACTTATCTCTTCCTCAGGATCCCGTTTAAGGGGTTACCCCCACTTGCGATTTTGAAAAAATCGATTTTTTTTATTGCATTTTTTTGAAGTATAAGTATCTGAGAATATGTCCTGAAAATTTCAAGTCGATCCGAACAAAATTGACTGAGATATGAGCGTTGAAAAAGAAGAATTCGTTCTTCGTGTAAACTGAAATTGAAACTTTAAACGCGTTTTTCTCAAAATGGCATTTCTGAAGTCCGTGACCAAGATTACTCGAACACCAATGAACCGATCTTTTTGAAATTTCGCAGGCTTATTTAATACATAAAAATGTAGTCTTTAATCGTTCGATTTTTTTTTTCGAAAAAAATGGCCGTTTTATAGCCAAAAAAAGGCCGTTTTTTTTCGTTAAAATCGAACCATTAACTTTGACTGTCCGCCATTTTGTGAAAAATGAATATTTTTTAAAATCCTTCGCTTAAAGACTAGTTTATACTTATATTTGACTAAATCCATCCGCATTTTTTTTTCAGATGATCCACTTCGCCGCAATGTTGGTCACCGCAAACCGTGTATGTAAAAACATTATTTCATTGACGGCCATTTGCCACTAAACAATGTAATATTTTTCAATACAAATATTACTGAATGTTCTTTAAGATGTGTTCTTTGAGATGGTATATTGATCGATTAAAAAAGTTTTGTAGTTTTCTGTTAAAAAATTCACGAAAAAGGCCTTTTTTGCGCTACAAGTGGGGGTAAGGCCTTAAGCCTTTCGTATCTCCGTTTTTCAGCTTCTCTTTCTTTCGGCAACGCCATGGCAATAATCTAAAAGAATCATTATATGCAACCTCATGCATATCCACACATGCGTAACCAAGATGGTGTCATTCCTCTGGCGCAACTATCATGCCTCTGAGTCTCACATGTCGGGGCGAACCCAGAGGAATCGTGCCAGAGGAATGACGATTCAAACGGGTTTTATGCACGGCGCGGTATGCTGCGTTTTTGAAACTTCAAAATCTGGCGGTGAGTAGGCGTCTAAAAGTTCCACTTGAACAGGTAAAGAGTGACCTATTTTATCGAAAAATTATACAGTTAAGACTGACTAGAGGAATGACTCCCTCGCCTGTGATACCATCTTGCACACAAGGTCTGTAGAAAAAACCGTAAGCTACAAAAATGATGCGACACAATCAGTCTCTTCGGAAATGCATATCTAGAAGGCTCATTTCTGGCAAGCATGAACAGCCAGCGCCATCCCCCACAGAATATATGAACTGACAGCTCTTCAGAGGTATAATGGAGAAACACGGTTACAAAATTTCGTTATTGATTGTGAGATACCTATGCTTATTATTTCTTCATTTTCCATGGAGGAATTAAATAAATGTTCAATGGTTTAAGGAATGTTTTTTCCGATTTTTTTTAATTTTGAGTACCCCATCACCTTGCTGTATATGAAGTCTGGTAGTTACACTCCAAAGGAATGATTCTCATACTCAAAATACAGAAAAAAAAGGATAACGACGATTTTTCTGTCAAATCTGCTTTGTAGAAAGATGTCGAAATATTTCAACCTGATGTATTGAAAAAAAAACCTTTAAAGTAGTCGAATACCATTAAGGAGAGATATACACCTAGATGGTCGAGGTCGAGGATTTAGAAGCTGTGAACATTCCGTCGATCGTAGAAGACCCTGATAAACTGCAATTGCTACGAGGAATTTTTGTTACTAAAATTTGTTATTTTTTGTTTCTGGTCTGAAATAAAATTATTATTTTTAGTAAAGAGGTAATTGAGTCAGTTAATAACCAATTTTACAAATTGTAAAATTGTAACATTTTAGTTATTGTAAAAAACATATGTTTTTTACAATAAAAATTGGTTATTAACTGACTCAATTACCTCTTTACTAAAAATAATAATTTTATTTCAGACCAGAAACAAAAAATAACAAATTTTAGTAACAAAAATTCCTAATGTTGAGTTGTTCAAAATGAGCTTAATTTGAAAAAAATAAGAAATAAAATTTTTAATGGCAAGAAAAGTGGCAAGTGTTGCACCATTTTGAAATCTTGATTAAATGCGCCATCTTTTGAAATAACTTGCCAAGGGTAGTGTAGTACATTTTTTTTTCAAAATGAAGTGTCAAAGTTAAGTAACAATATTTTTGTGAACCATGACTCACTAAAACTTAACTTATTTTATTAAATTAACAATGTTTTTTGCATTAATTTGTAGTTGCGATTAATAGCATCGTTAATGAAGATCACGAAATTAAAAAAATCACAGCGAAATTGTGACATTGGTGATCACAGGACTTGAAAATGCGACCAAGGGTGTCGAATTTCAACTTTTTTTTTTAAATGTCTATTATCACTGAACTGAGTGATATGGATTTTTATTTTATTTTTCCCAGAATTGGTATAACTTGGCCTTTCATCCGGTCTCAGATTATCGTTGAGTTTTGGGACACCCTGTATACTTTTAGATAATTAAAACCCCAATCCGAAATTTCAAATAGTTTTCCTCGAAAAAATTCACAAAAATGACCTTTTTTCCGGCTCCTAGGTGTATATTTCCCCTTAAAAGAGTCAGATTACATGCAAAATGATCATTTTGACAGAATTACCCCCCCCCCCCCCCCCCCACACACACACACACATACATTGTGCAGCTGTTGTCTATCACTATCGTTCGCGATTTGTTTTTTTTCCCACTTTCCCAGTTTCAGGCAATAAATAAAAATCCAACAATTCCAATTTTTCAGTCCTATTTTGTAAATTCATACATTTTAATAACGATTTTCCTACGCCATGGTAATATCGAAATTTTCGAAAAAATCGAATGACCAAAAAGCATGTACAATTGAAAAAGGTAGTGAATGAATCGTATCATCTGTACAAAGGTTTCGTCTTTTGGCAATAAATAATCGAGGCTGCTCCGAAGCGAGATTCATTTCTCATTGTATTGCAAATTATTTTGAATTATTCAAAGCAACAACCATAACGTTACTAGAGGCCATGGTGATCAATCGTACATTGAAATACTGGTGCTACATCCGTAGGCGTTTGTTCCGGGACCGTTAGGGGAATACGAGCTTGACAGCGTTGCCGAGGTCTTGAGCTGATAAGAATGCAACACAGCTAGCTTGTATATTAGCGAACGTGGGAGGGCCGCCATATTCTCCATGCGACTACGTATGTGTTTGCTCGCACGTATATGCGGATGACAGAAACATTTTGCGATTTTAATAGGCCTAGAAAATCTGGTCGTAAATTCTGTCTAGCTGTAACCGGTCGCCGCACAGTTACGAATTCACGTTATTTGATTCCGGTCTTTGCGCTGTTTCTATCAATCATTCCTGATCCCTATATTATGGGAGTTCATTTCGTTCGAGCACGGGATAGAAAATGTGGTCGGAAAAATTTGATTAATGTGCGATAGGGGAACATTTTTTGATAGACGAAATGGCTGCTTTTATTTAGGCAAAGATAGATGAATGAGGAACACTCGAGAACGAGGTTTTATTATTTTTAGATACTTTGGGGGAATTGTTTAATTGCGGTGGGCTGAGGGATCAATCGGTTGACTAGCCATTGAAGTTATGATGAGGATGAGAAGTTAGGTAGAATGTAATGAGATTCATAACTAATCTAAATTCTTCCAAATATCCAAAAAATTATAGTAGGAATGAGAAGTTAAGTAAAATATAATAAGATTTATAATTAACGTAAATTTTTTATCAAAACAATTATAGTCCATCGTTCGGTTATTACTACTATGGATTTTAGTCCCGGGTATGGAACAAGTTTTTTACAATAACACATTATTCATTACGCCTATTTCAAAATTAATACATTTTTCTTATGTATCCTCTATCTATTTTTGTTTTTCCCTATTTTTTTTTATTATTTTACAATAGCATATTTTTTTATTACGCTTATTTTAATATTGATATATTTTATTCTAATCTATTTTCTATCTATCTTTCTATCGTGTAAATTATCTAAAAATTTATCCATTTTTTTACATTTTTAACGCATTTATTTTTCCGTAGAAATATAAAATGTTACCATGAAATATTCGAAGCGAAAGTTTGATAGTGTTTCGAAATAACCATACGGATTTTTTTTTACCATTCGTTTAAAAGTCTAATTGATAATAAATTTTGCAGTGAGAACTTTCAACTACAATACATTTGTGTATTTAATTTAATATATTGAAAATAATGTATTTTTAACGCTTTTATTTTCCTTTTTAGAGAATTTTATGGTGTTTCGAAATAACCACACGCAAAATCATTTTTTCAACATTCGTTAAAAGTCTCATTAATAACGAATTCTTTAATGACACTTTTTAACTAAGATACATTTATGTACTATGATTCCATTAATTTTATTTTTAAAAAGACGTTTTGCTGTTTGAATTGTCTTCAATAAGTGAGCATTCAAATGGTTAGAAATGATGGAAGACACGAAATGGACGGGTGAAAAAAAAGTGCGTGTACCTGCTCAACAGAGGTCCCGATTCACCCTTGAAGCTTATCCTGCTGAAAGTTCGTCTCTGAAAGCTGCTAAGCACGCCGAGTTTTTCTTTGCTCGGGTGCTTGACAACGACGGCGCCTTCCTCGACCGCCGGTGCATCCTGCTCGTCGGCGTTGCACAATTTCACGGCAATGGCGGCAGCCGGCACGCTCGTGTTCACCAACAACTCGCTCCATTGCCCGGAGTTCGTGGACGACAGAGCGTCCAAGTTATCGTCGATTCTGTTGCGGCTCGACAATTTCTCCTCCGTCATGAGCATTTCCACCGATCGCAACCACCGATCACGCACACTTTTCACATACACAGCGAACATTCATCTCACTCTCTGTCTCTCTCTTTATCACTATTAATTTGTCACAAATGAGAAAAAAAAAAATCGGTGATGCCGATTCACGTGTCGCCGATCATTTTGTCCTTTTTTACTGTCTCGCAACGTTCGCATCCACTTTGGTTTGCAGATGTCATCGCAAATATTGTTTTCACTCAATTTTTTTCGGTGCACTAATTGTTTTCATTTTATTATTTCGATGTGCCGATTTTTTTTTTCAATTGAGTTTTTTGACGCACAAAATGTTTTTCATTCGATTATTTTGTTGTGCCGATTTTTTTCAGTCGATTATTACGGTGCGCCGATTTTTTTTTGATTATTTCCGTGCGCCGATTTTTTTTTTTGATTATTTCCGTGCGCCGATTTTTTTTTTGATTATTTCCGTGCGCCGATATTTTTTTCATTCAACTATTTCGGTGCGCCGATTTTTTTATTCGATTATTTCCGTGCGCCGATTTTTTTCATTCGATTATTATATTTCGGTGCACCGATTTTTGTCATTCTATTATTTCGGCGCGCCGATTTTTTTCGTTCGATTATTTCGGTGCGCCGATTTTTTTCATCCAATTATTTTAGTGCGCCGATTCTTTGCATTCAATTATTTCGGTGCGCCGATTTTTTTCATTCGATTATTTCGGCGCGCCGTTTTTTTCCGTCCGATTATTTCGGTGTGCCGATTTTTGTTAATTCGATTATTTCGACGCGCCGATTTTTTTTCAATCGAGTTTTTTCGACGCACAATATTTTTTGCATTCGATTATTTCGGTGGGCCGATTTTTGTCATTCGAATTTAACGATGCACATTCTTTTATTGCCCTACTTCAGTGTGCCGATTTTTTTCACTCGATTTCTTCGATGCACGACGTTTTTCTCTCTCTCGATTTTTACGGTGCACGATGCCGTTCTCGGGGCCAAGAGCGTCGTTATATTCAATTCTATTGCTACATGTTTCTTTTGGTAAGCAGGCACACGAATTTTCGTCTAGTATGCATCTGGCCTGGATTTCATTCAGAGTTCAACGATCCAGTGCTAAAAGAGAGTCTACATAATTTCCCCTCGCTTCTTCTCATAGATTGAGCGAGAAAGCCATCCGAGTGTGTGGACGCGTGAGAGAGAGAGAGAGAGAGTGAGAGAGAGAGAGAGAGAGAGAGAGAGAGAGAAATTCGCTATTGCACACACGATTCCCAAATTAGTTCTCCCGTGTCTCGTTCGCGACATCCCAAACCCCTTTTCGTATCCGCAAGCATGTGTGCTCGATACCACGCGTCTCTAGAATTCAAACGCGTTTGAAATTTCACTCCCCGCGTACTCCTTTCGATTTTAGCCCATCTCTCTCAAAAAGAAGAAAAAAAAAACATTCTTCACGTCTGTATCAAGCGGCACTAAAAAACAATCGCCAACTGTTCCGTCAGCGCAAACACATCACTCGTTTAAAAACCATCGATTCCGCCGAAGCAAGTATTCATCGCCGCATACGATGGACAATGAGCAAAAAAAAATCCTTTCACCACGTCACGTGCGTTCCCTATTTAAATTCTGCGCCAGCTGAATAAACTTCGCCTCGCTGTAGCCTCGCTCGAGTTACTTGGAATCTAGCGCGAAACGCAGGAAAAAAAAATTACCCGCACACGAGTTTTCTATTCCTGAAAATTCATCGGGAAATTGCAACGAAGAAAATTCAAGGAAAATCCGCCTACTTTGCACTATTTCGAGACACTGCACTTAAAAAAAAAATGATTTTTGGTTTGAAAAATACGTTCAGCGTGTTAATATCGAAAATTTGGCTAACCGGCGCGAACAATGGAACACGAGTGTTCGCGTACGAGTGTGTCTCGTACGAGATCTGTCAACCCCCAACGAGAGCCACTTCGGAGCTTCGTGGACCGGCGCTCCCGAGCTTCGCGAGCAAAAATAATCTTCTGTACGTCCGTTATATATAACATAGACGGAGCTGTACAAATCTCTCTCTCTTTCCTTCTCTCTCTCTCTCTCTCTCTCGCTCTCTCCCTCTCTCTCCCTCTCTCTCTCTTCTCTCTCTCTCTCTCTCTCTCTCTCTCTCTCTCTCTCTCTCTCTCTCTCTCTCTCTCTCTCTCTCTCTCTCTCTCTCTCTCTCTATATATATATATATATACATACATGAAGTTCAGTAACGAAGGCCGAAAAAGCGCGACACCCACGTGTTGGAGTTCGGCGAGTAGTTTTCGAACTCACGTCTTCGCTAACGTACAAAACTCGACTAAAATGTTGACGTCGCAAAAGACCGGATGAAAAGTTCAAACTCGGCAGAGAGAATCGAGCGGTTCAACGTGAGCTGTCGATTATTTCGCCTGTGAGCAAACGCAAACAGCCGTACGTACATATACGCGTAAATATATCGCACACCGAGTAATGCGAGCGATAAGAAGCCCCCCTTCGCGCCGCCCCACGCGCATGGAGTTGAAAGCGCGAGTGATTAGCGGGACTTCGAGCCCCCTGACGTTGCCAAGACGAACCTCGGACCGCGATCCGACAACGGAGGATATGCAAATATGCTGCTCGAACTTGATCGCCGTTACCCCCGGTACGCCTCGACAAATTTTCAGGACGATACCGTGGTCTCAGTTTGCTCGTATGGTTCGTATGCGGCGATGAAACGAGAAGAGAAAATTCAACCCACGGTTACACGGTTTTTTTTGTTGTTAAGATTTGGACGGCCATTTTTTTTTTGGGAAATGGAACTTTGAGCTCGATGCCATTTTGTCTAGCGAGAATTTTGAGTACCCACAAGCCGGACTTCCGAGATGAACATTTCACAAAGCTTATGGCGAAATTTTTTAATTTTTTCTTGTTGGTTTTTCTTGGATTTGATGGTGCGGTACTTTTGTGTCGTTCTGAAAATGATTCCGGCGGAGTTGTCTGCGATAATTTTTCTGTTTTATTTCATTCGAGCGCGCAAGAATTTTGATGGGCAATTACGGGTTTTTTTGTTGCTAAGCCTTGGGCGGCCATTTTTTTGGGGAATAGAGGTCCGCGCTCGAGGCCATTTTGTCTGGCGAGAGGTTTGAGTACCCACAAGCCGTACTTTCGAGGCGAAATATTCACAAAACGAATGGCGAAATTTTGAATTTTTTTGTTGTGATTTTTCTGGGATTTGACCGCGCGGTGCCTTTGTATCGTTTTGAAAATGATTTTGATCGAGTTGTCTGAGGGAATTTTTCTGTTTTGTTTCATTCGAGCGTATACGGATTTTGATGCGCAATTATTTGAATTGGGGAAGGAAAGCGAATTCAATAGTCGCACGAAATCTACGACCGTGAACTTTATTACCCGTGGAATTGTGCTCGGTTGTCGACTCCCACTGGCGCGCTAATTCGATGATAAGTTATTTAAATGCGATGGAGAAAAATTGACGCCGATACGATCGCATATTGTTGACGCTCGGGTGCTCCGATGTATCATCTCGCGTATCGGACGAAAACGGTTTGCATTTGTCGCTTGGTTACCCCGATTACTCGACGTAAAGATTATTCCGCCAGTTTGTAAGCGTATAGAAAATTGAAGAAAAAAAAAAGTCCGACTAAACAAATAGCGGACTTGGTTTGCGGTTTTGCACAGCAGCGTTATCAGTGTCGCGAAGCGCGCTCGTATAATTATCCGAATCACTGCGTGAAAAATAACTCATCGTACGACTGCCAATCCAGAGCTGAGCGGTCACCCATCCACGTATCGGCCCACACAAACAGCGCGTCCGCTACTGTCGACAAAAATGTCTTATCTAACGAAATTTATGTCAGCTAATTTTGTACTTCGATCGTAGGGTTGAAATTTTGCGTTATAAAATTTTTGATCATAATAAAATGCTATTAAATACCAAATTGAATATAAAATAAAATAAGATAGTATTGAAATAAAATAAAATCCAATACTTTTAAATACTAAAACTGTTGATTATATTTGCATCACCAAGTGATGCTTCGTTTCGAAAAAAAAGTACAGATCTTTCTCGTAGGTATTCGAACGAAAATTTCTTATCTAACAAAATTTGCATCAATTCATTTTGTACTTCGATCGTAGGATTGAAATTTTGCGTTATCAAATCATTGATTATAATTAAATGCTTCTAAATACCAAAGTGAAAATAAAAAACAATAAAGTACTATCAAAATAAAATAAAATACTATTAAAATTTAAAAAAATTCAATACTTTTAAATATTAAAACTATTGATAATATTTACATCGCCAAGTGATGCTTCGTTTCGAAAAAAGAGTACAGACCTTTCTCGAAGGTACTCGAACGAGCCACGGCAGCAGCATTCCTCACTAAGAGGATATCATCAATAGTATCAATCATTGATAAGTTAAAAAATGACAGTATCATCCAGCGATAACGTATCCTCTTATCAGGGCAGCTTTTTGCGGCGCCGTTACGTGTGGCACTTATCCGCCACTGATAAGGAAGAAAATGGCCCAGAAACCAGAACGAGTAGAAAAGGCTGCGAGGGTCAGACTCCGGTGATTTACGCACCGAGTAATTGTTTCCAAGGACATTCAATTAAAAAACCGATATGTAACGCAACGATAACAAGCGTGAAATTTAGTGGCAATTATACGCTTGAAAAAATAATCGGACCAAGTGGTAATTGCATGATAAATTGGACAGAGAAGAGTTTTTTTTCCCCGTTGCACCAATGCACCCTTCCCGGCAGGAATTTCCATTCCAACTTTTTCCGTTCGTTCCAAATTATAATTTACCCCTCGAAATTATAATTGCGCAACATTTGATGTTTTATCGATCGATGCGGCCGCGAACGCGATCGGACATTCGTATGTCATCAACGCACCGATAATATTCGCCCAATTTCTAATTCAAACGTTTGACGAATGGACGTGCAATTAATGCGTTTCGCTATGAAATTTCCTCTCCGATATAGCGTTGCTGTGAGCCGTAAACAAATCATGACGTGACATCACATTTTGTAATTATCGTTTCAAATGCGACGACTGCAGCGATTCGTCGAACGGTCCCTTCGGTTATTCCGGACTTTGCTGTCAGCAGGTTGATTATTTTGGATTTTGACATCGAATCATTCAGCAATAACGCTGTATCCTCCGAACGAACTCTCGTGGAAATTGAAACCAGTTCTTTGTGAGACTAGAAAAAAAGTACCGGGTTTTCCGAACGAGTGGATCAACAAATACATTAAAAAAAATCCATCGAAATCCCACCGATGGATGCGAACTACTCAAACGAACCCAAAGCCATTGGTTTTTTTTTTTTTGGTCGCACGAATTCGGACGATTTTGTTTTAAGCTGCCTCGTCGAAATGATGGAACGTTACAGCTTTTCAAGAGTATACGAATGGGGCATGCGTAAAAAAATAAACAAATTGAAAAAACTCCGTTGGGTGTATCGTGACGAGGGACCTAATAGATATGCTTGCGTAACGTAATATTTCAGACTGATATGACGGGTTATGTGGCACGAATAATGCAGACTTGGAAATCAAGCTGTGCATCTCATGAGGGAAAAGCCATCTTCGCCTATGGTACGACGCGTCGAGCATCCTCTGCATATCCGAATAAGACGGGGGAGGAGGATTGAAGAGTTACAAATTGGCGTGCCAATCGCGTACGAGATATCACAAAATCATCACGCACTTTCCCATTAAGGGCCTATGCCAGTGTGAACGCTGAAAATTCGGGTGATTTTCGGGAATTTTTTGGAAGAAAAGTACTCGATTAAATGTTTTGGAAAATTCAGGGACCAGTCCACTTTGGAGCCATGAAAAAGGCTAATTTGGCGATTTTATAAAGGTTATGAATATAAAAGTTGTTGGGCTTGATAAGTAAAGTCTTGAAATACATTTAAAAAAAAATTTATTCATTTTTATTCATTTTTAAGGCGTTACCCCCACTTGTAGCGCAAAATGGCCTTTTTCATGAATTTTTTTGAAGAAAACTACAAAACTTTTTTAATCGATCAATATACCATCTTAAAGAACACATCTTGAAGAACTTTCAGTAATTTTTTTATTTAAAAATATTACATTCTTTAGTGGCAAATGGCCGTCAATGAAATAATGTTTTTATATACACTGTTTGCGGTGACCAACATTGTGGCGAAGTGGATCATCTGAAAAAAAAATGCGGATGGATTTAGTCAAATATAAGTATACACTAGTCTTTAATCGAAGGATTTTAAAAAATATTCATTTTTCACAAAATGGCGGACAGTCAAAGTTAATGGTTCGATTTTAACGAAAAAAACGGCCGTTTTTTGGCTATAAAACGGCCATTTTTTTCGAAAAAAAAATCGAACGATTAAAGACTACATTTTTATGTATTAAATAAGCCTGCAAAATTTCAAGAAGATCGGTTCATTAGTGTTCGAGTAATCTTGGTCACCGACTTCAGAAATGCCATTTTGAGAAAAACGCGTTTAAAGTTTCAATTTCCGGTCGTTTACACAACGGATTCTTCTCTTTCAACGCTCATATCTCAGTCAATTTTGGTCGGATCGACTTGAAATTTTCAGGACATATTCTCAGATACTTATACTTCAAAAAATTGCAATAAAAAAAATCGATTTTTTCAAAATCGCAAGTGGGGGTAACCCCTTAAGTACAAAAACTATAGTTCAAAGTAACGCCTCAAAAATAGGTGGGCTAGGTAGCTCCATCACAACTCGGCAACGGCTTGTCTGAAACAAAAAAATCATAGTCCATTAGATCCAGTATGACACCAGCTACAAAATAACGCTCAGATATAAAGTTTTATCAAAAAATAAAAAAATGGCAGATGAAAAATGAAAAAAGTTTTTAAAAACGCGTTTTTCGGAATTGTTCGCAAAAAAAAGAGTAAACATCAAAATGTAAAAACCATCGAGAGTCAACTTGTTGCGAATCATGTTTACAATATGTGGTTCAAATTTCAAGAGAACCGGTTTATCAGTTTTAGAGATACGATGGAGCTAGATTTTGAAAACGTTGTTTCGAGAAAAACGCGTTTGAAGTTTATACTATGATCGGCCGAGCGCGCTATACGCTCAGGTAGACGAAATGAGGTCCTGACGTTCAGTTAAAAAAAATACTTAGAGCTCGGATTTTCATAAAATTTTAACACAATATTTCTGAATGTATGTACTTTCGAAAACAGTAAAAAAATCGATTTTTTGAAATGTTCAAAGTGGACTGGTCGCTTAAATATATATTTGGCTATATTTGACCTATGTTACATAATTTTTCCATAGCAAAATATTGACATCCAAGCGACTTATGCTCTGCCTTCGGAGGCGCCAAAAAAAAGTTCTTCCACTGCTGAGATGATTCCGGCCGATTGAGTAGCCGAGATCGAAAAAGGAAAAATTTCGTTAAACTAAAAGATATTTCCTGTACAATGACGTAGAATTTTCAAGAATATCAAAATCTAAGAAAATGGCGTAGTTATGAAAAAAGTCTGTTTTCTTGCCTATAAAATGGTCGTTTTTTTCAATGCCAAATCGTCAATTTTCATCCAATCAAAAATATCCTACGTCATTGTGGAGTAAATATATTCAAGAGTACTCAGTTCAAATTTCAACTCAATCGGATAATTGGTCTTTGAGTTGCAATGTCAGCAAATTTGAAAAATCTTATTTCGAGAAAAATGCGTTTAAAGATTTAGCTATCGATTTTTGCAAGATAAAATGATTAAAGATACGGCCTTGAAATTTTTACAGGATATTCTTCAAAGTAAAAATTGTCGAAAAGGCAAAAAAATTGACTGTTTAAAAGTGTCACACTGATATAGCCCATTAACCCTGACGACACAATTTTCAAAAGTATAAAAGACTCACCAACAAATATGTGGTAATTTTGTTACAAATTTCGTTATGAGTGGAGATAATGATCTCGTCGTTGATGCAGCTAAATAAGGTATTTAAGGAGGTATTGATGTGGAAACTGCAAATAATCGTTTTTTTTTACTTATTGTTAGAGTGTTAACGTTCAAGAATATTTTACGACTAACCGGACCCGGAAATTCTAAGAATTGACGAAGTTACACCTATTTTGGTGGAACAGTGTACGTCGGGTTTACCGCGAGCCGTCCAGTTTGAATGCGATTACCTCGAAACTACAAATCTTGACATGACGGGATTGATATCTTGAGTAACTTTCACACTATTGACTTTAATTTGCACAGTTATCGTTCAAACAGTAGTCATTTTCGGTTCGCAATCGCATTTTTTAATTGGATGAACTATTTGTTAATAACAATTACTTCGGCATGCTGTTTTTCAAGAAAATAATGAGGTTTTCTTTGGAGAACCTGTCATTTTTCGTATTTTTCGAAATTTTGAAAAGTGGATCGTGAACCCATAGCCAGTTGGATATATTTGAAGAAAAATTGTTTTGGTTTTCGTTTCAGATTACATTTGAGCCTGGTAGAGATCCCGCCGTTTCGGGTCTCGCCGCTGCAGGACTGCAACGTCAACTGCAGCACGACGAATACTTTGAAAGATTTTCTTCCGAAAAAATTACATTGTAACTACAAACATGTGTACAACATGCTGGGAAAAAAATAATTAATTCCGACCAATGTGTTATTAGAAAAAAATGCATCATTCTGACCCTTCAAATTGGCCTTCCAGAGCGGGATACCCCGTTAAAAAATGACGAATTTCGTTATGAATGGAGATCATTATATTGTCGTGGATGCAGCTAAATAAGGTATTTAAAAAATATTGGTGAGAATGGATAACTGGTAAAAAAAATTGCTTTTCGTCACTTGTGATTTTGAAAAATTAGTTACTGAATTTTATGTAATTTTACATAAAATTCATAGTCAAATATCGTTTTTGTAATTTAGTACCATTTAGTCGGATTTGCATATGTTGTATTAGTTATCTATTCACATGAATACTTTGTATAAGTAATATTCGTAATGTTCTGTTTTCCTAAAAAAAAGCGACTAGAAGCTGCCGAATTTCTTTTACAGTAACAATTTTCTATCGTCATTCCCGTATTTTCTTTTGCGATAACAATGTTCAATTATTATCCCATACTTTCTCTTGCAATAACAATTTTCAATTGCGGTTCCTGGACTTTCTTTTGCAATAAAAAGTTTCAATTGCGGTTCCTGTACTTCCTTTTGCCATAACAATTTTCAATCGCAATTCCTGTACTTCCTTTTGCCATAACAATGTTCAATCACAATTCCTGTACTTACTTTTGCAGTAAAAAAATTTTAATTGCAGTTCCTGTACTTCCTTTTACCATAGCAATTTTCAATCGCAATTCCTGTACCTCCTTTTGCAATAACAATTTTCAATTGCGATCCCTGTAATTTCTTTTGTAACAACAATGTTCAATTGCAGTTCCTGCACTTCCTTTGGTCATGACGATTCTCAATCGCCATTCTTGTACTTCCTTTTGCAATGAAAGTTTTCAATTGCAATTTCTGTACTTTCTTTTGCAATAACAACATTCAATCGCAATTCCTGCATTTCCTTTTGCCATAACAATATTCCATCGCAATTCCTGTACTTCCTTTTGCCATAACAATTTTCAATAGCAATTCTCGTACTTATGTTTGCAGTAAAAAAAATTTAATTGCAGTTGCTGTACTTTCTCTTACCATAACAATTTTCAATCGCAATTCCTGTACTTCCTTTTGCAATAACAATTTTCAATTGCGATTCCTGTAATTTCTTTTGTAACAACAATGTTCAATTGCAGTTCCTGTACTTCCTCTTACCATAACAATTTTCAATTGCGATTCCTGTAATTTCTTTTGTAATAACAATGTTCAATTGCAGTTCCTGCACTTTCTTTGATCATGACAATTCTCAATCACCATTCTTGTACTTTCTTTTGCAATAAAAGGTTTCAATTGCAATTTTTGTACTTTCTTTTGCAATAACAATATTCAATCGCAATTCCTGCATTTCCTTTTGCCATAACAATATTCCATCGCAATTCCTGTACTTCCTTTTGCCATAACAATTTTCAATAGCAGTTCTCGTACTTATTTTTGCAGTAAAACATTTTTAATTGCAGTTCCTGTACTTCCTCTTAGCATAGCAATTTTTAGTCACAATTCCTGCACTTCCTTTTGCAATAACAATTTTCAATTGCGATTCCTGTAATTTCTTTTGTAATAACAATGTTGAAGTGCAGTTCCTGCACTTCCTTTGGTCATGACAATTCTCAATTGCCATTCTTGTACTTCCTTTTGCAATAAAAGTGTTCAATTGCAATTTCTGTACTTTCTTTTGCAATAACAATATTCAATCGCAATTCCTGTATTTCCTTTTGCCATAACAATATTCTATCGCAATTCCTGTACTTCCCTTTGCAATAACAATTTTTAATTGCAATTCCTGTACTTCCTTTTTCCATAACAATATTCAGTCGCAATTCCGGTACTTCCTTTTGCAATTACAATATTCAGTCGCAATTCCGGTACTTCCTTTTGGAATCACAATGTTCAATGGCAGATTTCGTACTTTCCCTTGAAATTACAATTTTTTTTCCCGTATTCAAAATGTTTCAAATAAACCTCGCCTCGTTACCAAAATGAGCTGAATATTTCATCGTCCGCGTGGGGGAAAAAAACGATGCTCTTCGATCAACGGCCGAAAAGCTCAATCCTTTATTTAGCTTGGAAATAATTCCAACGAAGAGAAACAAAAGCTGATGTGCTTTTTAAATTAGCCGAGGCACGCTCATTTTTCTTTGTGTTTTTTTTTACCCTTAGGGCCTATTTAACCCTTACCAAGAATTCATACTTTTTTAACTTGTTAGGCTCGTTTTTTTCACCCCTACGTTTACGCCGGACACCCTGTTTAACTTATACTGTTTTTTCAACCCTCGGAGTTTTTTTTCACCCTTGAGGAAGAATGTACCCTCTTTTTCTCTTCTACCCTTAGAGGGTAGCGTCGAAGCGAGGGGTTCTACAGCCAGGACACCCCGTATAACTTATAGAAGTAGAAGCTAGAGTGAGGCTGGCCTGGATATCTCATGGATTCAGGTAGTGGTTGCCCGGCGGCGTTCAACCAATTAGCTAACTCTGAGGCACTTCGGCCTAGCTGTGCCACGTTCTTCCTCCCTCTCTCTCTCTCTCTCTCTCTCCCTCCCTCTCTCTCTCGCTCTCTCGCTCTCTCTATCTCTCTCTATCTCTCTCACTCTCTCCTTTACGCTCTCTCACTCCCTCTCTATTATCTCATTCTCTCCGGCTCTGTCTCACTCTCATCGTGCCAAAACCGCTAACGAAGAACGGCGTTGGGCGACGTGGGGATGAGAAATGGGGTTTTTGAGAGGGCGAACGAGGGACGGAGCCTGCTGATTCTTATGGAAAGGGCGGCAAGAGTTGCCGGAGGACCCGAAGACGAGGACGAAGAATCGAGCGAGTGTTTCCCTCGTTGAGAATCTTCAGGAAAAGATGCCCCTTGGCTAAATTCCACGTTCCCTCGATTCATCCTTCTTCCTCCACCGAAGTTCCGCACCCTCCGCCTCGTCCTTCAGCCCCGTACTAGCCCCAAATGAGCGAGTATACGTGGCGGTGATATAGTTCGAGCCAGAATTCGTTACCGTTTTTTTTTCACCGTGAAACTTCGTCGTTGTTAATTGTACGCGACGTTTACGAACGATTCCAAGGGGTCAAAATTATTGCAAGATTGTATCGAGTGGATAGTTACTCGAATATCATTTTTAATGGTTTTGCGTAGTAAACGGGGTTACTTTGACCAGGTTTTGGAAGTTTCTTGTAGGTCACTTTTTTTAAACACTTTTAATTCTATATTTTTTTGCTCCAAAAGAACAATGTGTCTTTGGCTATCAAATGTATGAGAAAGTTAAGCCCCACTATCCCCCTTCCCCCCCCCCCAAGATTTTATATATATTTTGTTAAGTGTCAAAGTAACCCCGAGGGTTTTTCTTTGGGAAGGCATTGAAATGCAACTTATGTCAAAGTTTAAACGCTTCTTTGACATCATTTTCATGAAAGAAAATGATATCGTATGCGTCATACATGGAACTAAATGAAAAACAACGATTTTTTACAATCAAATTGTCACCTTCATTAAGGGAGCAGACCACTGTGACAGACCGAAAAAGGTCGTTTTATCGATTTTTTGTCTACCGGATTATTTATTTGACGTTTGGAAAAAAGGTTTGTTATGAGGCGTACATTGAACTTATTTAAATAAAAATTTACACGGTAATAACAAAAAAAGGTTTTCTCAGAATCATGTTTTTGAAAACGGAACGCAGCAGAATTCGAACAATTTTCGTCCAATCGACTTGAAATTTTAACTGTACTTTCTTAGATTGCTTTAACAGCCAATTACGAGGGCTTTTTTCATTTAATTGAAAGTTGTTAAAAATATATCACGTTTGATATGAACATTGGGGTCGAAAAAACAAACCTTTTTTCAAACTCGTCTCTATATTTTTTAAAAATTATTTTTAACTTTATTCTTTTGACGAATAATTTTTTAAACATATTTCAATATATACCTAATAAAACAGGCGCAGACAGTATATACTTAATAAAACTTACATAAACATAGAACTTGAATTTTTAAAAAATATTTTCTTAGATGCTCGAGGCTTTATTTTTTATATAAACATTATGGTCGAAAAAACAAACTTTTTTTCAAACTCGTCTCTTTATTTTTCACAAATTATTTTTAAATTTATTCTTTTGACAAATCATTTTTTAAACATATTTCAATATACACTAGGCCAAAGAATTAAAGGATATTGAAAACGTCCGCCAATTTTAGGGTCATTTTCAAATAGCTATAACTCCTCGAAAAATGGTCGTACAGCAAAATAAAAAAAGAAAATTGAAGGTGTGAATCTCTAGTTTTGAGATGTTGAGCTGAAAATTTGTTCGCACCAGCCAATTTTTAGTAGCCATAAAAAAACCAAAGTAAAAAAAAAATTCAACATTTTTGCTCATCTTTCACTGTCTGCACGGACTTTAATGAATTATTTTGAATGATTGGATTAAAAAGATCGTCTAGCTGGATTCTTCCTCTTTAATTTGAGCGGTGGGAGACCTCTGTACGATTTTTTCTCGCTGAGTTATCGATGTTCAAAGCAAAAATGACATTTTTTACTTTGATGACTGATTATTCTGACAAGGAAATGTTGCGAGGTCGATGTCTCCGATTTCGATGAAATTTGGCATGCTTGTAGAATAAGTAAAAATAGGCGACACGTATTTTTTTATATCGGCGGAACCCGATTTTTAAGGGTTGAAAAGCACCCTCGAAAATTGGGGTGTTTTTCGTTTTTCGTCGATAACGTTTTAACGGTACGAGATATGAAAAAATTTCCAATTGTAACAGTGTTTAATTTTTCGTGTACTATACATTGGAGATGAGAACGATGCAGATACCAACAAATTTCATATTCTTTATTGCAAAAATGCAATTTTTTTAACCGTATCTCCGAGAATTTTTAATCGATTGGGATGTAAATTTGCATACACGTAGAGAATGGAAAAGTGTGGATAGGGATTTTTTCTTTTTCCGATATCTCACAATTAAGGGGTTGAAACTGCCCGTCGATTTGTTTGCCGAAAGCATCGTATAATCAGCTAGCCTTTTGGCATTTCGGTCTAAATTCACGTCAATATATGTTCGTGTTATGATGCAATTGCATATTTGTAACACTCCAGCCCCCCGTTCCCCTCTCGAAAGGCAAACGTTCAAAGTTCTTACCGTGCGGCATGGACGAAAATTTGTAGAAATAAAAATGGGTTACAAAGAAAGTACTATCAGTTAAAATAGTCGATACGCATTTTCTCGTTTTGGCGGAACGACAGTCTTAAGGGGTCAACGCACCCTTAAAAACTTCGTTCCTTCTATAGGTCGTGAACGGGCCGAAATAAAAATAAAGTTCTAAAGGAAAAAATGTTGTATTCTTCGACTACTAGACGTTCATGATGATAATGATGAGTACAGCAATAAATGGCGTGTTGTTTATTGCAATAGTTCGTGAATTATTTGTGACAAATCACTCTTCAGTTTTCCACTAATATGAGCAGAGGCAAAGATCGCAATCACGGATTGACTTCGTGCTTCGGGAAGCAACTGGATTACAATTTAGTATATTTATGAAAAAATTCTGCCCCGCCACGTACTGCCTTTGAAGATTACAACATAATCGCAAAAGTGCGTTACTCATTTAGGAAACGTTTCAACTCTATGTTTTTTATGGATTATACTTATTACAATAATGATAGTCATGATAAAAGTGTTTGAAACAAAGAGATTTCTTACACAATGCACAAGTGATAATAGCTGCTTCGCCGCATATCTCGCATGTTGGTACATTTTGTGAAAAGCAAAATTCTACTGGATTTTCGAAGTTTGGTGGTCTTTCTTCTTCGTGACCGCTTTTGTACCACGCATATTTGAAAAGGTTTGTAAACCAAGAAGAAGAAAACTGGTTGTGTGTAAGAGATTGTAATTTAACAATATTGTCTCTCAAATGCAGATTGACGTTGTAATTGTATAATATTACTGCGTCAGAAAAGTGTTTGACGAAGTTTTTCCATACCCGGAAGCCATAAACCTCAAAGGGCTGTATCATTCCAGTCGTACCTGCAGGAATTACTTATTATCATATGGTTGAGAGCCGCTCTTTGCACCGTAGTCGCTCTTTGCGAAGATTCATTTATTTCGTTCATTGGTTCTGCTGTTTATGAAATTGAAGTTAAAGATAAAGATTAAATTGCGCTGCGTTATAAGCTAATAAAAATGTTCGCCGTCATTCTGTTCATGGGTTGCAGCAGCAACCCAAAAACGCTGTAATCTCTGCAGATAATGCCTTCGATACGGTGAACGGAGTGGAATTTCTTCGTAAATATACAATTGTAATCCCGTTGCTTTCCGAAGCACGAAGTCAGTCCGTGATTGCGAGCCTTGCCTCTGCCCATATGAGTGGAAAACTGAAGAGTGATTTTTCACAAGAAATTCACGAATTATTACAATAAACATGCCATTTGTTGCTGTACTCATCATTATCATCATGAACGTCTAGTAGTCGACGAATACAACATTTTTTTCCTTTCGAACTTTATTTTTCTTTCGAAAACGAGAAAATGTGTATCGACTATTTTGACTGATTGTACTTTCTTTGTAACCCATTTTTATTTCTACAAATTTTCGTCCATGCCGCACGGTAAGAACTTTGAACGTTTGCCTTTCGAGAGGTGGACCGTTAGGGCGGGGGATTGGAATGTTACAAATATGCAATTGCGTCATAACACGAACATATATTGACGTTAAATTAGACCGAAATGCCAAAAGGCTAGCTGATTGTACGATGCTCTCGGCAAAAAAGTCGACGGGCAGTTTCAACCCCTTAATTGTGAGATATCGGAAAAAGAAAAAAAATCCGTATCCGCACTGTTCCATTCTCTACATGTATGCAAATTTACATCCCAATCGATTAAAAATTCTCGGAGATTCGGTTGAAAAAAATGCATTTTTGCAATAAACAATATAAAATTTCTTGGTATATGCATCGTTCTCATCTCCAATGTATAGTACATGAAAAAATAACCATTGTTGCTATTTGAAGTTTTTTCATATCTCGTACGGTTAAAACGTTATCGACGAAAAACGAAAAACACCCCAATTTCCGAGGGTGCTTTTCAACCCTTAAAAATCGGGTTCCGCCGATATAAAAAAATACGTGTCGCCTATTTTTACCCATTCTACAAGCATGCCAAATTTCATCGAAATTGGAGACATCGACCTCGCAACGTTTCCTTGTGAGACTAATGGTCGCACAGAAAAAAACTCGAGGGTTTTGGAAACTGAAGTATTCTCTATAAGATGCTTCTATCATTTTTTTACCAAGATTTTTTTTCTGCCGGAAAATGGATTTAAAAAATCGTCAAAGATGGCATATTTACGAATATTCTTTTCACTAAGGACGGTGAGCAAAATGAGTTGAAAAATAACGCGCATGTCAGGCACTACACGCTTTTCGCGTTCGAATAAAAAAAAATAATAATTCCGAGAGTAAGAAGATGATTTTTTAGGCATTGGGGTAAGATGCCGTATCTACCAGTACCGTGAAAAAGTAGTTCCAAAAGTTCCGGAGTGGATGTTTCGACCTCGAGGATGGCGAGAGAGCAGGACGACCAAAAAAATTGAAGACGAGGATTTGCAGTAGTTGCTGGACGAAGTTCGTTAACGGGGTATCCCTCTCCGGAGGCCCAATTTGAAGGGTCAGAATGATGATTTTTTTTTCTGGTAACACATTGGTTGGAATAAATTAATTTTTTTCCCAGCATGCTGTACACTTATTTGTGGTTACAACGTAATTTTTTCGCAAGAAAATCTTTCAAAGTGTTCGGGGTGCTGCAGTTGGCGTTGCAGTCCTCCAGTGGCGAGGCCCGAAACGGTGGAATCTCTACTAGGCTCAAATGTAATCTGAGAGGAAAATAACATTTTTTTCCTCAGATATATCCAACTGGCTATGGATTCACGATCCACTTTTCGAAATTTCGAAAAATACGATAAATGATAGATTCTCAAAAGAAAACCTCACTTTTCTCTTGAAAAGCAGCATGCTGAAGTCATTGTTATTAACAAATGGTTCATCCAATTAAAAAATGCGATCGTGAACCGAAAATGGCTACTGTTTGAACGCTAACTTTGCAAATTCAAGTCAATAGTGTGAAAGTTACTCAAGATATCTATTCCGCCATGTCAAGATATGTAGTTTCGAGATAATTGCGGTCAAAGTTTTGGTACATATTTTACACGATCTTGTGAAATATTGTCGTCTTACCGCTAGTCAGCGATTCCGGCTCCATATAAGTGTCCTTCCTCATAATCGAGATCGTGTTAAACACCTAATGTATGCAATCTGCGGGCAGTTCGGGCCTCTTCTGGGTGTTCTTGTGCTTTGATGTCCGCTTCCGTTACACGCGAATCATCCTTAACCCAAATAAACTGTTTTACTAAAATAGGTGTAACTTCGTCGATTTTTAGAATTTCAGGGTCCGGTTGGTCTTAAAATATCCTTCAAAGTCCACACTATAGTGTGAACTTTAAAGAGTATTTTCAATTTCGTTTGAATTATTTTTCAATATTTTCAATATTTTTCAATATTTTCAATATTTTTCAATATTTTCAATATTTTTCAATACTTTCAATATTTTTCAATATTTTCAATATTTTTCAACTTTTTCAATATTTTCCAATTTTTTCAATATTTCTCAATTTTCAGCATCGTTTTTTTTTTAAGTTTCCAGAGAGGAATACCCCTCACCTAACCCAAGCGGAGCTTGCTTCCATATTAGGAGTTACCCAAAAATACATTTCCAGTCGTTTAAAGAAGCTCGGCCAGATTCAAAACAGCCTTACACAGATGAAGGCCCTAGGCTGGTCATATTACTGCATGACAATGTCAGATCGCACATAGCAAAAAGCACCAGAGACGCTTGAGATTCGTTGGGCTGGGAATTTTTGCCACACCCTCATTTAGCTGATAGCCACTTCAAAATGTTCGATGAAGTCAAAAATTCCATTACCCCCTTTATCGACTTGAAACCACCATCTCTTTATCGTCAAGGAGTTCGCAGTCTGCCTGACTAGTGGGGCAAATGTGTCAAACCAAACGGACATTACTTTCCCGATTGAAATGAACCTTGATTTTAAGTAAATAAATCATTATTGTCATGCATAAAGCCAGAGAACTTATTTGTACACCTAATATAGCTGATGGTAGCAAAACACATTTTCTACAATTCGAATTGAAAATCAATTACAAGCCCTGCCCGTGCGAGCATGGTGAAAAACGAGAGAAATCTTAAGACGTTTTTTTTCCCCAAAGTTATGACTCGCAGTCTTTTATACTCCCCCCTCCTCCGATGGAAAGACGAGAATCGAATTTTTATCGAATTTAAGACATTTTTTTATGAACTTCTCAATTTTACTTCGTGATATAACCACGAGAAAGTTCATTTCTTCGCTCTGTGCGGAATTCGCCGGTGGAATTTTTTAACGACGCCAATTGGCGGCGGGAAAGAAGATTTTCCAATGAATGCTACGAGCGGGTTGAATCTCGATATATAAAGGAAAAGACGAAGAAGAAGAAGGAAAGTTGACGGTACTTTCGTAATATATATATATATATATAGGTGTAATTACGTGAGCAAATTGGGGAGATGCGGCTGCTCATTCAATTATGAATTACTCGCAAAGTCCACGGGCAATAAGAACCTCAATAATGTCAGTAATCACCACGATTTGTCCAATTACGGCACATTTTCTTCCCCACCATTCCTCTGTACCGTAGAATCAAAGGCACAAAAAAAATTCTTTCTCCGAAAAATCGTACGATCCATCCCGAAGGAATGCTCAGTAGTCGCTGTACTTTTGAATTTCCAGGATCATTTCCCAGAGCTGCATGTCCATAGAGACATTAGAGAATATAAAAAAGCAGTGAAAAAAAGGAATTTCCCAATTTTTCGATGCGCAGCTCCCTCTCCAATTGAACATTTCTCACCACCATAGAGAGTCAGAAAAAAAAATATAATATTCCCACTGCACACAGTACGGCACTGTGGATATTTTTCAATTGGAGAATGCTTCTCTCGTCACCCTTTTATTTTCTTCATGGAAGAATTAACAACGACAAAGAAGTTGGAGAGAAGAAGTTGAGACATCGCTCCCCGATACGATCCTTATTCGTATTCTTCTTTCCTGTTTTATAGACGTTCTTTTTTGTTCGTTTAGTTTCGATTAAGCCCCCAGGTGGGTTGTAGATCCTCTATTTCTGTCGAAGAAAACACCACAGGGCCATGAGGGAGGACCGAATGAAAGGGAAATACAGAGAGAGAGAGAAAGAGAGAGGGAGAGAGAGAGAGAGAGAGAGAGGGAGAGAGAGAGAGAGAGAGAGAGAGAGAGAGAGAAGGTCGGAACCGATGAGAAAGAGAGGCAAGGTTCAACCCTGGAGTCCTACTTCGGGATAGATGGTCTTCGAAGACTTGAGCCAATGTGACTATGTGCGCCACCCCGGGACCACAAACTTTCACAGTACGGCCGCTATTTAGCTCAACTAGGGAAAATTGCCGCAGGATATTCTCAGGCCTCTGTCCTGATTCAGGAGCCACGTCCAGGAGAAAAGGATTACACATACACCCATACAGGGTGTCCTGTTATGAATGGATAATCCTGCAACTGCCAATAGGTCAGATCATGTCCTACTATATGCTGGAATTTCTGTTTAGTAAAAGTCCCACGGTTTTCGAGATAAACATAATCGGCTTTTAGTTTTTGGCATGCCATTTCAACAAATGACAACTTTTTCGGACGTGGTTTTTTAAAAAATACTCTTGGTTATTTGTTTTATCTAGAAAAGTTTTCTTTTCAACGTGAAATATTAAGGAAACTTTATGAAAAAAAAGATATTTTGCAGAACTTTCATACAACCCAATTCGAACACCTCACTTTGATAGCCTGCCGTGTCAAAAAAATGTACCACGCGTATCGTGCCAATTAAAAAAGTTGTCTCTTATCTTTGCCACCCGGTATAACTTGGTAATTATTTTTGTTCCAAACAAAAGTTTGCGGTGTGAAGGAGGCCATCAAATGCGACCAATTTTGTTTTTTTCGGTCGCGGCGCTGACGCACAGTGAAGGTCACCGCCACTTTTTTAAATGGAATGGTACATTTTTTTTCAACCATCTTGTGGACAACCTCAAGGCGCATGAAAATATTTAGGGGGTCAAAGTCGTTCAAGGTCATTCAAGATCACCTATTAAAATGAAATACAAATCTAAATATCTCGGATCACTGGCAAATATTTGGTAGTGATCCGAGATATTTAGATTTGCATCAGCGATACTGACCTTGAATGACCTTGAACGGATTTGAACCCCTAATGTTTTTTATGCGGCTTGAGGTGCTCCACAAGTTGGTTGAAAAAAAGTACCATTCCATTTTAAAAACTGGAGGTGAACTGTGCGTCAGCGCCTGGACCGAAATAAAAAAAAATGGTCGCATTTGATGGCTCCCTTCACACCATACAACTTTTGTATATCTGGAATATTTTTATGTGACGTCGATAATTGTCGAGTTATTTCGGGTGGCGGAGATAAGAGGGACACCCTGTATATGAGTATACAAAAGTATATAAATGCACACGTGTAAAACTTTTCACAAAGCGTCCAACGAATAAGACAAATGACAAAGTGAGAATTCGAATTATATATCGAAAAAATATATGTTTTGTATAGAACGTCTTGGAAAATTCGTATTGTCCAACTAAAAAGCATAGAAAACATAACAAAGGAGATGAAAAATCGTTAAGTTAATGAATTCTTGATTTAAAAATCGTAAAATAATGAAAAATTAAATATATTAGCCAATAAATATAAAATATATTTTATACATTAAAAATCAATAAATTCTATGCGCATAATATTTCATTAAATAAATATGAAGAATAAAAAATTACAATAAAAATAACACACTCATTTTGCTTTTTTATCGTAAAATTAGTCTGCTTACAGCATACTGTGTGAAGGCGGTAAAGTTGCCGGTGTTATGTTTGCGCTGTATTATCACGCGAGGATACACCTGGCGAGGTAAATTCCGGGCGGAAAGGGCGCGAACTAATTGCTTTTCGTGGCAACGAGGGAGACCTCGTCTCCGTGCAAAACGTAAGCGGCCGCTTTTGCAAGCGGACGCGCAGGCGAGAGAGCGCGCGATTTCGTATGTTAATTACCTGGGTAATTATCATCTCACATCAGGCCAAATGTGCCAGCACTGGCCCTCCATCACTCTATCTCTCTCTTTGTCTTTATTTCTCTTCCGTTCTCCCTATCTCATTATGTCTTCTTTTTTGTTCTAAAATAGAAAATAATTTTAGCAGCGTCGTCTACGTGAAGATTTTTGACAATTTTGCAAGGGACTCGAATTCGTACAGAATTCACGGGTTATGCCTAGTTGTAACAGTCGAAAACAGCTTATTTTTGGGATTTTTTTTACGATCGTCATTATAAATTTCTACAAAAATTAAGTATTAGAAAAAGTATCATTCTAAGATTACTGTAATTTTGTATGTGTGAAAATATCTAATTATAATCGACTTACAGCCGGTGTCCAGAAATGAAAAAAAAATCAAACCGATTTTGTTAATATATTACTTTATGCTGTGATTGATCGAACAAATTTCCGGAATATAAAATTTCAAAAAACTGGTGCGGGTTCACAGTGCGAGTCTTGATTTTTGCGAATAAAAATGGGCATTTTTCGTTCATCAAATCGACAATAAAATCCTTCGACGCAATACTATTTTTATACATCTAAAAAAAGCTCTAAAAATTTCATAAACATCGATTTAGTAGTTTTCGAGATAATTCGCCCACCGCCTTTGAAAACGTACTTTCGAGAAAAAGTGCTTAAAGTTTCGCACGTCGCTCCGAGCGATCCTACAGGCGCCGACGTAACTGCCTATAAATCTGACAATTTTGAACCGATCACGTTGAAATTTTCAGGGAACATTTATCACATGATATACATTCAAAATATATTGGTTTTGAAAAACGTGATTTTCTTAATTTTTACAACTAGGCATAACCCCTTAACGATCGTTGATGATTAATTATTATTCGTTTGCCGAGAATAATTTATAAATTATATTTTATTGTAAAACGATAAAAGAAAATGTTTTCTCGGTGGTTAAATTTATTGAAATTTGTTACGTCCCTCAGGAAATTTGTTGTTTCTATCTTGCCATCGACGGTTTTTTAAACGATATGTCAATCATTTTTGGATGTCATGTTTGGACCACCGGGAGGGCGGGGGAGGGGGAGAGAGAGAGAGAGAGAGAGAAGTTCAAAGGGTTGGGGTGGGTTTCCAGGGAGCGTATAAATTCGAATTAGCAAACGCCATTAAAATGAGTTGTTAACTCGTCGTGTCGCGCGGTCGACGGCAGGACATGTGCTATACATCGCATCTCCATAACGGTGACGTCGCTCTGATGTATGTGAAGGTGGGTCGAGATACATTGGCATCTGCGGCCGTTCACCATACACGCGATGCACATAATGAAAACTTTTCAATGAGAGTTGTCAAACACGCCTGCGTAATTTATTGTTTTTTTTTACTGTGCAAATGTTACGACGAAAATGCGATATTAAACTGTACAAATGTGTCGGTCGCTGAATTATCGCACGTGCCGCAAAACACTCCGCAAAGATCTATCATTTTCAAAATAGCGAAATTAATGGCGGAAGCAATTGGTCTCCTCCTCCAAGTTTTTAAATAAATACGAATGGTGGATTTGCATTTAAGAAAAAAAAAAGAAGAAAAATCGTCTCGCTATGTTGGATTGGAAATCATGTGGGGATAGCTGTCAACGTGAAAAGAGTTTACTACAGATAGATGTGTGCTTGACGGAGGATTCTTTTCTCTTCATACAAAACCAGTCACGCAAAGACAAAAAGGGTAGAGCTCTTTGTATGAAAGAGGCATAGCCGTGTCTTATGATGGTCGTGGCTTCTAAAAGCAAATGCAACGATATATATATATATATATATATATATATATATATATATATATATATATATATATATATATATATATATATATATATATATATATGGGACATTCCACGCCATTTCACCTAGCCCGTGACCCCGAATATTTTTGTTTTTTCTTGTTGTTGTAAAATTGTACCCCATGAAAGAAATATTCACAACAATTTTTTATTTTTATCTCTTCTCTTTTAGGAGTTATAATTTTCCAAAAAATTTCGTGTTCGGAAGTTTTGGAAACGTTTAAACGCTGATAACTCCTGAAGTAATTGAGATATCGACAAATGTCACTATATTATTATTTTTTAAATTCTGAAGCATACTTTCGTTGAACATAATGGAAAAATTATCAATTGTCAATGTCAACGTTTTTTTATCTTCTAAAGTAAACACTAATTTTTTAAAGCTGATAGCCTTTTTCAATTTTTTTCGAATTACTCATATTTGTTTCAGTAGATTGTTATGATTTTAATCTTCAATAATGCTATTAATGATTTTGTGATTTCCAATTCGGCTTCGGCAGACCTGAAATGGTTTATTTTCGATTTGTGCGGAATTTAACTAAAACATATTATTTTAAATAAAAAAATCAAATCGTCACGAGCTAGGTAAAATAGCGTGGAATGTCCTATATATATATATATATATATATATATATGTTGATGATGATGATAATGATGATGATGATGATGGAGAAACACCGTGAGATGTGCTCGCTGGATGGGACAAGTGCTTCCGCACATGTGCACTCGAGTGCATTTCGCTCTTACACTCTGGTCTAAAAAATGTACGATTGATATAATGATGTCATTAATTGGGAGGCGCCTTGGGAAATATTTTATAAGAGCATGGATAATAATCACGATATATACGTATACACACATGTACACACACACACACACACACACACACACACATACAGGGTCTTCTGTTATGAATGGATGACTCTGCAGCTGTCAATAGGTCAGATCATGCCCTACGATATGCTGGAATTTCAGTTTAGTAAAAGTTCCACGGTTTTCGAGATTAAAAACATCTGCTTTTGGTTTTTCATATACCATTTCTACAAATGATAACTTTTTTCCCGGTTGAAAAAAAATACGCTTAGTTATTTGTCTGATCTAGAAAAGTTTTCTTTTTAACCTGAATGGTTTAGGAAACTTTATGAAAAAAAATCTCATGTAAAATCTTCATACAAATCAATTAAACATCTGACTTTGAAAGCGTGCGGTGTAAAAACAATGTACTACACATATCGTGTCAATTACTTTAAAGCGTTCTTTTAATTATTACCGATTCATAGGATTTGGAGACATGCCATGCAAAAAACTAAAAGCAGATGATTTTTTTCGAAAAAATGACATATAGCCTAAAATCTCGAAAACCGTGGACTTCTACTAAACATAAATTCCAGCATATGGTAGGACAAGATCTGACATATCGACAGTTTCAGGATTATCCATTCATAACAGGACACCCTGTATATATATATATATATATATATATATATGGGGTATTCCGGCTCGAAAAACACTACTATGCATATATTATCAACATTTTTTTGAATAATTAAAAAATGAATTTATATATATATATATATATATATTACTATTAAAGAACTATTTTTCTGACCATCGTTGATTTTAGATTTCCATAGTGGAAAACCTCAATCCTGGTGTCAAAAAAAAATCTAATTTTTTCAAATTTTACCTCCATCCCTTTTCGGGCTGCAGAAAATCGAAAAGTTCGCTCGGGCCGTTTTTGAAATTGTGAAAATATTTAGATACATTCTAGACCTGCATTGTGCATTTTTCACCGAGGCTCAACTTGTGCTTCCAATATTTACTATTTTTCTGGTGAAATTTCGATTTTGGGGATGATTGTTCGACAGCTTGGACGTCAGACCCATGTAGGTTTCGCCAATCGAACCGTAACGGCCAATACTTAGACCAATGTTGGCGGGACGATGATCGATTAACCAATTGTACGCCAATGCTCGGCTGAGCATTGACTAGCCAACATTGGTTTGCTGATACGAGGCCAATGTTCGGCCAAATATGGACTCGCTAATCATTGGCTTGTCGATACTAGGCCGATGTTTGGCGAAGTATAGACTCGCCAATCATTGGTTTGCCGATACGCGGCCAATGTTCGGCCAAACGTAGACTCGCTAACCATTGGCTTGTCGATACGAGGCCGATGTTTGGCGAAGTATAGACTGGCCAATCATTGGTTTGCCAATACGAGACCAATGTTCGGCCAAGTATAGACTTGTTCATTATTGGTTTATCAATATGAGGCCGATCTTTGGCGAAGTATAGACTCGCCAATCATTGGTTTGCCCATACGAGGACAATGTTCGGCCAAATATAGGCTCTCTAATCATTGGCTTATCGATACGAGGTCGATATTTGGCGAAGTATAGACTCGCCAATCATGTTTTTGCCGATACGAGGCCAATGTTCGGCCGAGTAACGCATGATCGAACCGCAAGTCGTATATTGACGATTCATTGTTTCGCGTTGAAGTCATTGAGAGACGAGATAAATACTTTTTACGAGTCCATTGGACATTATTCTTAACAAATATACTACCAAATCAATGCACTCATTGTTGGCCGATTCTCGAACGAGCTCATACGCGATATTCTGCCGATTTTTATGAACCATCCTACACTGACAGAAACATTCTAGTAATATTAACTAACCGCGTCTATTTATTTGTTTTTTATTTGAATTAACTAGATTTTTCGTGATATCAAATTTTTCCTATTGCATTCCATTATTGGAATTATTCATTTTAAATATATTTATTTATTCAAATTAAACTTAAACTAATGAACTAATGGTCTGTCTTTATTGCAACACACATATTAATGGGTTGTGGGGGTAGAGAAGGTGGAGAGAGACGAATTATATATATAGGTTAGGTTTGAAAATTCTATAACATGTCATTCGATAACACTCTCTAATTGTCACAATGATATTAACTAATTGATATAGTTTATGTGATACAAATAATGATGAGAATCCACTTGGTATCTTATGCCATATCTGCGATTCAAATGTTATAAGCACTCGGTAGCATAGGGGCAGCGTGTTTGGCTATGAGTAGGGAAGTTCAAGGTTCGAGCCCCATATGGGTGAAATATTTTCTTCGAACTAATCGTTTCTAAAGACCAGGTGATGACGAATTACAATACAACAATAATTAATTTTTTTTTTTGGCAGCGCAGGACCAATTTTGGTGATCTATATTGGGTCACCATTATCCGCCAAGACTCGGTCGATAATCGGGCCAAGCTCAATTGCCAATGATGGCAATCTTGAGGGGGCTTATTGTTGGCCGATTCTCGCATGAACTCCTACGCGATGCTCGGCCGATTCTCATAAGCCATTCTAGGGCCGATATTGATTGCGAATATTGGGCCGCTCTTATCATCCAAGGCTCGGTCGATGATCGGACCAAGCTCGAGTGCCAATGTCGGCAAGTTTGGCGTCGAGAATCGGTCAATCATTGGCCACTACCGATCACCCTACATGGGGAAGAGTACTTTTTCGGTCTTGCAAGTAAGAAGAAACTTCATAAATTTGGTTTCAGATGAAATTCAATTCGGGTGGGACGTATACGTAGACCAATAAAGTTCTCTTCTGCCTTGCAAACTGTCGAATAATCATTCTCAAAATCGAAATGGTACAAAAAAATAAAAATATTAGTGAATGTCAAACGTATTAGTTGAGCTTTGGTGAAAGATGCACCAAACAAGTCTAAAGGCTATCTTATTTTTTAGAAACTAAAACACCGCCCAAGTGGACTGTTCGATTTTTTGCAACCGCAGGAGGCCAACTGGTGGTGGAAAACAATTGAAAAAAATTAGGTGTTTTTCTGACGTTAGGGGTGAAGTTTTTGGCTACGGAAATCTATAATCAACTACGATGAGGGAAATAATTATAGCGTCCAGCTGAAATACCCCACATATATATATATATATATATATATATATATATATATATATATATATATATATATATATATATAAATTCATATTTTAATTGTTCGAAAAAGTATTTATAATTGATGCAATATAAAATACTGAATAAATTAAATTATCTTATTATGATTTCAACGCCTACATAATTAAATTATGTTGATGGCATTCAATTTACGTATTTTACTGCTGCAAATCAATTTACAAAATATTCGATCCGTGTTATGACATCGTTCCTAAATTACAAAATCGCCATCACAATTTCGTGAGATGAGTTTAATCGAAAATCAATCTATTCCGTGCGTTTGGCAGACAAATTTGCAACACACAATGCATACAATTGAAACGTTCAAAGGGTGGCCGCGTTCTATAACAAAAAGTATTTTCTGCATAATGTTATTTTTTTTAACAATACAATATCGATTGTGGATTCGTCAGTATATCGATTTTAACCGAAATTGTTTTTTTTTCTCTTCGTTCTCAGCTCGATTAATTCGGGTTCCTTGTACACGCAAGGGCCACGAGCTTGTGCCCAAAACGAATAATCCCTGGTTTTGAAATAACGTGTGCCGCCGATGCTCCGCTCTTTCTCTCTCTCTCTCTCTCTCTCTCTCTCTCTCTCTCTCTCTCTCTCTCTCTCTCTCTCTCTCTCTCTCTCCTTCTCTCTCTCGTGCCTCTTTTGTTCGTTCTACAGCTCCTGCATGCACAGCGTGCCAAATCGGTATTTTCAATGTTTTTCAGCAATCCTCTTTTCATCGGCCTGCCCACCCCGCGCAAGCATTGCGATATGAAATACACAGGGTGTTTGGCGCATGGACCGACACAATTTTTTTGGGTGATTGGGGGGGGGGGGGGGGGGGGGTGTGATTTGTTAGTTTTTTTTCACCCTTAGGCCCTATGTCCTAAGTGTCACGGTAATTAACATATGATTTTTTTTCGTTTTTTTTTTAAATTACCCGAAATGTCGTCTTTAAATCGTCATAACTTTTTTATTTGTGGTTGTAATAGCACGAAATGACTTTTGTTGTTTTCTGCAATGTATGTTTATTATAAATCATTATTTGATACAATTGGTTTCAAGAAAATGACTCATGAGCTTCCAAAGTCTTGAAAATGCGTAAATGTACGGAAAATGTCAACTGCTAAATTCATTATAAAAAAAACTCAAAGCTATTTTGAACTTAGCTTTGTTTTAAAAAGTTCTCTCGTTTATACTCTTTCCAATGGTATGCTACATGCCATAGAAATCATTCATTATGTGGTACAAATAAAAAGAATATATTTTTTTTAATAATGAACTTAGCAGTTGAAATTTTTCATGCTTTTACACATTTTTGAGACTTTGGAACGTCAAAAGTCACTTTTGAAAAGGAAAACCAATTGTATCAAATAATGATTTATTTATAATAAACGTGCATTATATAATAAATATGCATTTATAATAAACAACAAAAGTTATTTCGTGCTATTCCAACCACAAACAATAAAGTTGACGATTTAAAGGCGAAATTTCAGGTAATTAAAAAATAAAGAAAAAAAGATCTTAATTCCCCCGACACTTAGGACACAGCGTCTAAGGGTGAAAAAATTAGCAAATGACCCCCTAAAACCACAAAAAAATGTGTCGCTCCATATGCCAAATACCTTGTATAGCCTTCCTCTGTTCAACGATACAGATGAAATGCGCTCCAAAGATAGAGGGCACATTTACAATGTAATTCTTATAAAAGTAAAGATATAATTCGGACACACGTGCATGAACAAATAAATAAATAAATAAATACATACATACCCGTGGCTTCATTATTCTATTGCAGAATAACAAAAATTATTTTTCATAAAGGTTACTATTATGTATAAAACACAGTAAATAATATATAAATTTCAAATTTGTATATTATAGTTATATAAAATACGATAATACATGATTATGGACATTAGCCGATTTAAGCGGGGACACCACTGTGACGGCCCGAAAAAGGGTCGTTTTCCCGATTTTCTTTGTCTACGAGATAATTTAATTGCGATTTGGAACGAAGGTATGTTGTTAAGCATACATCGAACTTAATTCGTGTACATTCTTTTCAACAATAATAAACAACAACAATATTGCGGTATAATAGAGCTTCTATATGAAAAATGTGATACAACGGCCGGATCGAGAACTTGACAATGGTTGGTTTACACAAAAAAAATAAAAAAGTTTAAAAATCTATATAAACGTAGCTCTCATTGGACGTGGTCGATTAAAAAAAAATCACAGAATGGCGGGTGTTAAAAAACGTGCAATTTTGGCGAAATCTTTACTTATATGTGGGGGCTTAAGAAATGCTAAATAAAATACCACGGCCATTACCGAAATGGTGTTTTTTTTTCTAAATAGAAAATAGGTCGATCATAGCTAAAGTTATAATTCTGGCCAGGCCGAGAAAAGTCGTTACGAGAAAAACGCGATTAAAATTTTAATCGCGTTTTTCTCGTAACGACTTTTTTCCGTGCACGAAAACTTTAAAGTTTTAGTGCACGGAAATTGTGACGTTCCTGCTCTCACTAAATCGTCTGTAACTTGGTCAATTTTCAATATTTTAACTTGAACATTTTACCACATAATGTTGAATATGTATACTTCGAAAACCTAAAAAAAAAATTGATTTTATTGATCCGTCACAGTGATGTTTCGCTTGAGGCTTACGCCTAGTAGCATTTTTTGAAAATATCGATGTTTGGTTGTTCCGCGGATTCTCGAAATATAACAAATCACAAATATACTCGGAAAATGTAGTCGATGCATTCATAATTGATAGAGTTATGGGCGTTTATAGGTAGGTTCCGCAAACCGGCGAACTTTAAGGGGCCAGTCCACTTTGAAAATTTCAAAAAATCGAAAGCAAGCAAGACTCGAAGAAATCGACGATGATGAGCAATCAGAAGGGATTTTGTACGGTGCAGGAATTGCCGATTGAGTTTAAGTAAATTTACCAAAAGTAAATTCCATACACGCTTTTAAGGGGTCACTTTAGACGCTGAAAAATGGCTATTTTCATGAATTTTTTTGATAAGTTTATATTATAGATATTGATATAAAAGTTGTTACACTTAAGGGGAGATACACACCTAGGAGCCGGAAAAAGGTCATTTTTGTGAATGTTTTCAAGGAAAACTGTTTGAAATTTCGGATTGAGATTTTAACTATCTAAAAGTATATACATTCAAAAATATGTTCAATTTTCTTTATTAAAAAATATTATAAATATACAAGGATATTGTATGATCCTTGGAGCGTCGTAAAAAATCCGCGTATAAGGTACGCACTGGCGTTTCTTCAAAAATCATCTAAAAAAAATAAAAAGATGATTAAATTAGATACTATAATCTAGTACTTGTCATAGCCGATTTTGAAAATATCGATTTATAACAAAATGGCGGACGTTTGAACATAAATAGTGATTTTTGGGCCAAAAATTAGTTATTATTTTGCCTATAAAACAAAAACTAAGTAACGGAAAAAAAATTCTATGACAAGTACTAGATAATGGTGTATAGAATAACCACAAAAAACCTCAAGGCAATCGGTTCATTGGTTTTCGAGAAATTTTGTGTACCGATTAGAAAAACGTGGTTTTGAGAAAAACGCGTTTGAAAATTTGGGAATGAATAAATCATGAAATTTGTCAACTGACATGGAATCATCGATACCAGGCCCATAATGTAGGTCTTCGGCGCTCGACGGAATGTTCATAGCTTCTAAATCCTCGACCTCGACCATCTAGGTGTATATTTCTCCTTTATAAATACACTTTCGAAATACGTAAAAAAATAGAATGTATTTATGTAACCCAAACAAACTTTAAACGCGTTTTTCTCCAAACAACGTTTTTCGACGGCTTGTTGATAAAATCTTGGAACCTACTGAACCGATCCTTATGAAATCTTAACCACATATTCTTTACAACTATAGTTATAGCGCATCCCGTGCGGAAATTGAACAAGGGCTTTGGTTGGGCCCATATAGAATTTCCCTAACTTTGATAGGGCCCTAATCGGGTAGCCTCGCATGGCCCCTTAGTGGCCGGTCACACTTTGCTACTGAGGGCCATTAAGGAGTAAGGCCACTGTAACGGCCCAAAAAAAAAGGTTTTTTCACTAATTTTTTGCTCCCGAAATTGAAGGTATTTGAAAAAAAAACTTTTAATGGTGTTATCGGGCATACATTAAACTTTATTATAAAATTTTTTTACAGTAAAAAAAAAAACAAAATGGCGGTTCCACAGCTATCTTCCCGGGACATGTTTTCAAAATGGCACGCAGCATAACTCGAACAATTTTCATTTTTTTTACTTGAAATTTCAACCAGATGTGAACATTTACATTATCTTGAGAATGTCGATCGGAATTTTCAAGAACTTTATTTATTGATGTTTTATTAACAAAAAACTTGCCGTTTTTTTCGTCAAAAATCAATTTTTTTTTTCAAACGCACGCCAAATCCACAAAAATTGATACTTTTTAAAATCCGATCGACATTCTCTAGCTATAGCCCTCTAGATTAATGGTTTTTTTTTGTTCTAGATTCAAAAGTGCACCAGTGGTGCTGCGTGCCGCGGAGCCCTGGAAGCAAAACATGTCCCGGGAAGATAGCTGTGGAACCGCCATTTTGTTTTTTTTTTACTGTAAAAAAATTTTATAATAAAGTTTAATGTATGCCCGATAACACCATTAAAAGTTTTTTTCAAATACCTTCAATTTCGGGAGCAAAAAGTTAGTGAAAAAACCTTTTTTTTTGGGCCGTTACAGTGGCCTTACTCCTTAAAGGCAGAATAATGAGGGCCGTCGAGGATGCCTGATCGACGCCTCATGTAAGCCATGGTGTGCCCATAAATTATCCCTCTCAATGGATATGCTCACGTGTGTGTAAATGTATGTGTTTCTGCGCATATGTGTCCGTTTATATAAGGTCACGATACACTGCCAAATTTTTTTAATTTATTCAAATAGGATCTATTTAAATGAGATAGGTTTTTTCCTCGTCTCACGGCCTACTACGATCTTATGTGCTTCGAAGATATTTTTTTATTCGTTTCAGCTATGCTTTTTAAATATCAAATATATTTAAATCGAATAAATAAAGATTCGATTCAAATAAATCTTTATTTGCTTACAATGTACACTGTAAATCTAAGTGTACTATGTGCATAAAGTATTTCATAAATCCAAAATGAAATTAAGCACTTAATTGAGAGTTTACCACAACGATTTTGTATCGTAATTCGTCATGCCCTGGCCTTTCGGAATGATTTTTTTTTGAAGAAAATATTTCACATATATCGGTATTGAACCTAGTATCTACCTACTCATAGCTACGCACGCTGCCCCTATGCTACTACCGAGTGCTTGGAACATCTTCGTCGCAGATATGGCATAAGAGATCAAATTAATTCCTATAATTATTTGCTGTATCACATAAACAATATCAATTAGTTAATACCATTGTGTTATTAACTATCACAATGCGAAATAATTTTTCATATGGAAAGTATTCGGCGAAAATAATCACTATAAAAATGTAAAAAAAAAACCAAATGGGATTGTTCAAACATACGCGCGGGCATCACTCCATGAGTGAATATAAGGCAATAAGAATATGTAATTTTTTGAAGGATTTTTCAATGTAATATATAATAATTTGTAATGCCCTCACGTTTTTATCCTATTTTTACCTACAATCGAATAATTGAATTTAGTATTTAAAATACCACAAACGATTTAGTCCTAGTTATGTATACTGGTCCGTTTCCTATAATGCCCAAACCAGAGTCGGGAAGCCAACCCGACCACGTAAGTCGGCCACATAAGGGGTTTGCCCCTTATGTGGCAAACCCCTGTCGGGATTGCCACATAAGGGCCTTTAAGGGCTTATTCGAGGCTTCCCTGATAGGAAATGCCTCAAATAAGCCCTTAAAGGCCCTTATTTTTATGAGGGATGCCCTATCAATTTTCCGCACGGGATATCAAGGATTTTTTTGAATTTTCATATTTACTATTTTTTTTGGCAAAAACGGTAAAAAACACGTTTTTTTGTTTTTTCAAAAAATGCCCACGATTTTGTTATTTTGGCATATATCAAAAATCGTATGATATGCGCTACAGCCATTAACATACTGAATCTAAAACCGTTTGATTTTTTGGTTTCGAATGATCCATCTCCAAGATTTCATTAAGGTAGTTCTGTACTTTTGGTCAAATCTTAGGAATTGGCTGAAATTTAAGTATGGTGTAGATATGACCTTCATGGACTGATCCTCAAAAATTCAGTTCGATTCACCGTTTAGTTCATGAGATAATTGCAATTGAATATGCGTATTTTTGTACGCGATCCCTATACCTAACACGTAAACCGATCGGAGTTTGCTCGCATTTCTCGATATAGGTTCTAAACGGATCTTACGATTTCAAAAAAAAAACACAAGTGTACGCAGTACTATTGAGGGATCGATTTGAAAAAAAAATTACAGACTTTGACCGTTTAGTTTCGGAGATATCGATTTATGAAAAGTGGTAATTTTATTCCACACCGAAATAGCGCCCAACCATCTGTAACGGAATGGCAACAGTGTACGCTGATCGGCGTACCAGCTGATCGGCGCGTGGTCTGGAAACTCGAAGCGTGTTTTTTTCCCGAGTTGTAGTAATTCTGAGACGGATATGAAATAAATGTATTCTGCAAACAAATTTAATTTGTTTAATTTATGCATGTATTTAATCGTTTTATATGTGTGTGTGTGTGTGTGTGTGTGTGTGTGTGTGCGTGTGCGTGTGCGTGCGCGCGCGCGTGTGTGTGTATGTGTGTGTATATATAAGTGTGTGTGTGTGTAGATATATTATATTTTTTAATTTATTAGTTTTTACAGCATAACGGTACCGCTTTTTACAACAAATCATCCTCATTACAACTACAACTAAATTATTTATTTCCATTTTGAACGTCTCTTAAAGTAGGCAGTCAACTTATCAATATATATTTATTATGAATGTTATCCTCGATATCATTCAAGACGCTCAAAAAACAACAAGCATCCGACGTCCTTCGACAGCGAATTTTTGTTGCTGATCGTTGAGGTTATGGGTGTTGTCATCGCGTTTGGCCGCATTTGCTTTACACATGGCTGCCACTGCCTTGAGTCTTTTAGCAAGCGCCTTTTTCCTTGTGAACTTTCCTTTGTATCTCATTTGGGTTGAGATTTTCACGCCTTGTTATTTATATAAAATATTTCGCGAACGCCGGATTGTAGGACGCTCAACGCTTTGACTGCAGGGAAATCGCGCTGTTGCCACGATGACAGCTCCTCTCTCTATACGAGTATGAGACGTATCTATGCATGAGGTGCGAATGTGTGGGACATGTAGACGGTACAAGCTCTGTCAAAAATGTACAACCAATAGCATCGTATAGGCATTGGCTGTTGCTATACGCTTCGACCGAAACTTTTGGCTCATACGTGTACATACAGAACTACCTTAACAGCGCCAGACCTACCATTTTTAGGACATTTTTTTAACTACCATTTTCATCTATAAATAGTAACTCAAGTAAATAAAAAAAAAATAGTTTTATGTATTTCGAAAGTGTATTTATTACGTGTAACAACTTTTATACCAAGATCTATCATATAAGCCTATCAAAAAATTAATGAAAATAACCTTTTTTGTAGCGTCTAAAGTTCGAAGACCCCTTAACATACATGCATCCCGGTCCCGAATGTCAGATTTGAAACGATTATCCGCGGCATGAACATGTGTGTTTTGCGTTGTACGCCGAAAACACTATCGGTCGCGAATTTCGCAACATGCATGTATGTATGCACACACATACTCGGTATACATCTACTCGCGTGTCATCGTCGCGGCCCATTCCCCTTGCCGATTTTGTGCCTACGGGGGAGCAGCCGAAGGATCGGCGCGGCGCGTGCATTGACCACCCGTCTCACCGGTTGTCGCGCTGTAGCAGATATCAACAGGAATTTCACAAATGGAATTTTGCCTACATTTCCCACGCTCCGGGAGCTCGATTCGGGCTACAGCTGGCCTCTGATGCTACAGGGCGATGAATCGCACTGTTACGTGCCCGCGCGGTAAATTGAAGTCGCCCGCCTGTCCCAGATAACATCTATCGATATAAATCTACTTGTATAATTATCGATAAATCGATGCGCATGCCGCATTACTAGTACCTACTGTGTGGTCGAAATCAATTTTTTGACACAACGAAGAAAATGCGCAAAAAATGAGGAAGGATTCGAACAATATGATTCAAGCCCATATGGGCAACATTCAGGGTAACTTTGATCATTTTTGGCCTACTTTGACAGAGTGCGCAGGAGCCCGCTTGACCTTCTGTGGCGAGCGGCGAGTGCGGGTAATAAACTTTAACGACAATTTGTTGTTCAAGTTTATTATAATGGTGATAAAGTTGATTGCAATGTTGCTCAAGTTGATTTTCATCTCAATGATAATTAGAAGACTCATTAAGGGGTAAGGCCACTGTAACGGCCCAAAAAAAAAGGTTTTTTCACTAATTTTTTGCTCCCGAAATTGAAGGTATTTGAAAAAAAACTTTTAATGGTGTTATCGGGCATACATTAAACTTTATTACAAAATTTTTTTACAGTAAAAAAAAACAAAATGGCGGTTCCACAGCTATCTTCCCGGGACATGTTTTGCTTCCAGGGCTCCGCGGCATGCAGCACCACTGGTGCACTTTTGAATCTAGAACAAAAAAAAAACCATTAATCTAGAGAGCTATAGCTAGAGAATGTCGATCGGATTTTAAAAAGTATCAATTTTTGTGGATTGGCGTGCGTTTGAAAAAAAAAATTGATTTTTGACGAAAAAAACGGCAAGTTTTTTGTTAATAAAAAATCAATAAATAAAGTTCTTGAAAATTCCGATCGACATTCTCAAGATAATGTAAATGTTCACATCTGGTTAAAATTTCAAGTAAAAAAAATGAAAATTGTTCGAGTTATGCTGCGTGCCATTTTGAAAAACCATGTTTCGAGAAAAACGCGTTTAAAATTTTGCGAATAGTTTTTTATTGGAAAAAATTAAAAAAAGAAGTTAAAAGGATTTAAACTATTTTTAAACTAGAGGGTTTAAACTATTTTTTAAGCCAATAAAAAAAAATCGATTTTTCAAAAAATTTACAGTGGCCTTACCCCTTAAGTGCCTGTAACGGCACCCCAGGTACTTCAGATTTGTATGTAAAATGTTTCCTTAAGGGAGCACACCACCGTAACTGCCCATTTTTGACTGTTTTGTTTATTCGACTGTTAGGTTTTATACAGTATATATTGAAGTATGTCAAAAAAAAAAAAAAATTGTCAAAACTATATAAAATGGCGGCGCACGAGTCACTATAGGGCTACTGTTTTTCAGCCTAGAACTGTCGTAAATTTAGTCCCGGAACTAAGCGTGAAATATTTTTGTTAATTATATTATTTTTAGCAGTCAACTGCGGGGGGAATAAAAAAATAATAAAAAATAGAGACCAATTTGAAAAAAGTTCGTTTTTCGACCATAATTTTCATCTAACAAATAATGTATTTTTCTACAATTTTCGATTAATCGAAAAGCGCTCGTACTTGACTGTCAAAGCAATCTACGAAGCTACAGCTACAATTTCAAGTCGATTTAACGAAAATTGTTCGAGTTCTGCTGCCTTAAGGGGAGATATACACCTAGGAGCCGGAAAAAGGTCATTTTTGTGAATTTTTTCAAGGCAAACTATTTGAAATTTCGGATTGGGGCTTTAATTATCTAAAAGTATATACATTCAAAAATATGTTTAATTTTCTTTATTTAAAAATATCCAAAATATACAAGGATATTGTATAATCCTTGGAGCGTCGTAAAAAAATCTGCGTATACGGTACCCACTGGCGTTTCTTCAAAAATCGTCTGATAAAAAAAACCAAAAGGATTATTCAATTAGATACTATATACTAGTACTTGTCATAGCTGATATTGAAAATATCGATTTATGACAAAATGGCGGACGTTTGAACATGAATAGTGATTTTTGGGCCAAAAATTAGTTATTATTTTGCCTATAAAACAAAAACGAAGTAACGGAAAAAAAAATCCTATGACAAGTACTAGATAATGGTGTATGGAATAACCACAAAAAACGTCAAGGCAATCGGTTCATTGGTTTTCGAGAAATTTTGGGTACCGATTTGAAAAACGTGGTTTTGCGAAAAACGCGTTTGAAAATTTGGAAATGAGTAAATCATGAAATTTGTCAACTTACATGGAATCAACGATACCAGGCCCATAGTGTAGGTCTTCTATTGTCGACGGAATGTTCATACCTTCTAAATCCTCGACCTTGACAATCTAGGTGTATATCTCCCCTTAATAACGATGACAAATTGCTTATAAAAAATCGTTATTTTTCATTAATTTCATGTATAATGCGTGAAATATTACATTTATTTAATCAAAATGTTTCCAAAGTAACCCTTAATCTTTGACGTAGCATGCATTTCGATGCCCTGTTAAAGAATCCCTATACTCAGAGCTACTTTGACACTTTAAAAAATGTATATATCAAATTGTGAGGGGGTGGTGGAGCTCGACTTTCTTATACATTTGATTGCCAAAGTTCTATTGGAGCAAGAAAAGTTGGTGTCTAGGATGTTAAAAAAAAGTTACCTACAAAAAAACTCCCAAAACCTGTTCAAAGTAGCCCCGTTTTACGGCAATCAAAAGAGAGCCTCATTTTAATCCGACGTTGACACACGGGCAAGGAGAGGTTGCGAGGTCGATTTGTCTGATTTCAATCAAATTTGACATGCTTTTAGAACCCGTGCAGAAATTTTGGCTGGGATACGGCTGGATTCTGACTTGTATCCCGGGCTCCCAGTCGGGATCTAGTCCGATATCGGATCAGATTCGAAGACTAAATGTAAGATCCGTAAACTGGATTCCATTAGGGATCCAGAACCGGATCCTTTAATGACTCTAAATAGATTCTCCATGGAATCATTGAGGAATCTGGGAAGGATCACGGATGAATACAGGCTGAAATAAAATGTCAAAAATGGAATTATGACATGTTAAATTTATTATAAAAATAAATAACATTTATAAATTTTTGGTGCATTAAACTATCAATAAAAAAAAAATTTGTCCAAAGATTCAAATGGCAGATCGCGCTCATCGCGAGATTTTGATGTGAATTAAAAAAAATTCACATCAAAATCTGTGAATGCAAATGTATTGACAAGAAATTATAAATACAAAAAAATTCACAAAATTAGTTGTGAATTTTTTCGTATTCAAGACAAATTAAAATCAAATTCAAAATGATTAGATTAAAATTTGCGCCAAAAGTGAGTTCGTACGTATTTGGAGAGAAAACATTGCCTCGAGGCAAAGACATTTTTGCACATAACTTTTTGTGCGAACACTTCTTTGCCTCAACACAATGTTTTCTCTCAAAATACATTTACACTTGTGGTGTAAATTTTAATATAACTGTCGTGAATTCGTTTTTTATTTTCTTCAACTTGAGGAAATTCAGAACTCATTTTGTGATTTTTTTCATATTTATAATGTAATATTTGAAACTCACAACTTTTTTTGCAAAAATTTCTTTGCCTCGACGAAATGTTTTCTCTCGAAATACGTAAGAACTCACGGTTGGTGTAAATTTTAATCTAATCATTTTGAATTTGATTTTAATTTGTCTTAAATACATGTTTATACCCACCGACATATCGGTCGGTATAAACAGAGACTTATTCCCCAAAACCGGTATCCCGGTTAGAATCCAACTTGCATCAGTATCGGAATATGTACGACGACGATGGCATAATTTTGCAAATTTTGGCATCACGTGTATTTTCGGTATTACTATGTAATTCCTATCTATAGATAGGAATTTTATAGATAGGAATCTATAGACAGAAATTTCTATCTATAGATAGGAATTCCATAGTAATGCAGAAAATACACGTGACGCCAAAATTTTCAAAATGATGCCATCGTCGTCGTACATATGCCGATACTGATGCAAGTTGGATTCTAACCGGGATCCGGTTTTGGGGAATCCATGACAAATCCTGATCGGGATTTGATCGGACATAGGGTATCCCGGTCAAAATTTCTGCACGGGTAACGTTATCGTGCTCATCTCCAATGTAGTACGGGAAAAAATAAACATTGTTGCAATTTGAAATTTTTTCATATCTCGTATCGATAAACATTATCGATGAAAAACACCTCAATTTTGGAGGGTGCGTTTCAACCCTTAAAAATCAGGTTCCGCAGATATAAAAAATTACGTGTCGCCTATTTTTACCTATTCTACAAGCATGCCAAATTTAATCGAAATTGGAGAGATCGGACGAATTAAATAAAATGCTCATCTTTCTAAAATTGAACAATTTCAATAATTTTTTGCAGCAAATAATTTCACATTTTCGTAATTTTAATTATGCAGACATATTAAGAAGTGTTTCAAGTGTATCCCTGATTTTTTTCAATATAAAGCGACCGGCACATTGTCAATGGCAGGTAGATGAAGTGCTGCCCGGGTCAAATTGACCCAGTGTGTCAAAATCGTGACCAAATATAAGTGTGTCAACGAAGGGTTAATTCTCGAAATCTTTATACCGCGTTACGATTTTTGTTCTCATATTCATTTTTTGTTGCTAAATACGAATAAAAGTGAGCCATGGGGCTTTTGCCATGCGGAAAGAACGGTGGATCTCTCGACGTAGGATTTATTCATTTGAGACGAAGTTGAAGATGCACCAGGTGACATGAGTGCGAAAGAGATAGATGAACTTTTTTAACAGGGTTTCTCAGGGATGAATAATATTTAGGGTCGAAGTAAATTGTTGAGCTCTGCGTCGGCGAATTCTATAGTCCGGGTTTGTTTGTTTGTTTTTTGGACAAAACTTAATCATTTGTGACAAGAGTCTGTTCGAAAATTTGTTGGATTATTTTAAACATGTCCATACAACAGCTGCGTATGACGGGAACTATATTTACATAGATATATGAATGTAGTTCTCGTCATACGTAACCGTTTTTCGAGATAAAACATTTTCACAAAATGGCTTGTGTTGAAAAAAGTGTAATTTTTTCGATTTTTTTTCTTATATTCGGGAGCTTAAGAAAGACTGAATTTTAAAAACAAATAAAATACTATGTTCAACACTAGCTACTGCAATTTCGGGAATTTTTATTTTTTAAATAAAATATCGGACAATTATAGCCAAAGTTATGATCCTGATCAGGTCGAGAAAAGTCGTTTCAAGAAAAACGCGATTGAAAGTTTTAGTATACGTAAACCGTTTCGCTACATGCTCTCACTAAATCGCCCGTAACTTGGTCAAAATTCTATATTTTAACTTGAAATTTTTCTCTCATATTCTTGAATATGTATACTTTTGAAAAAATGCAAAATAATCCCTTTTTATTACCCGTCACAGTGGTGCCCCCCCCCCCCCCCTTAATACTGCTATTCTACATAAAAACTGAGAAATATACATTTTGGAAATGGATCTAATTTTATTGAAATATTGAAGTTTTATCAAATATTTTAACATCAAGTAAACTCTTTTTTCGTGATTTTATTGAGCGAGACTTGTCGGAGCAGTCACGCATCAACCTCCAAACGTAATCAGTCATCATGTGTGTTCCCACTTTCCTGATACCTATCTTCCATGATTTTTGTGTCTTATTGGAAGCGTTCTCCTTACTCTCAATTTAAGGAGCCAAGATTTTCTGCAAATTCATCTGGATCCTTTATCTCTCTGCCGAAATGAGAAAAAGTACGTTTCAAAAAATCTGTAATCGATTTTCTAAATTTTTGAATAACATATTCTCCATATATATGACAAAATGTATTAGGTTCGTTCGAACGAGTTCGTCTTCGCTCTGCTACCATTGACATGTCACTGAAATAATTTATAACAGCAGACGAAAACAAAAAAAAAAGAAAATAAAAATAAAAATATCTTAATGGAACTGCTAACGACACTCATTATGAAATTAAAATGAAAGTTAAAACCCTATGTAGTAGATTGAAATATAGGTCGGTACAGGTCTTACTAGTAGTGACGTGACAAAAAACCTACAAATTTTAGTAAGTCAAGTTTTAGTAGAAATCCTTAAAAAAATTAGTAAGAATTCCGATCTCTCTTCCTGTCTTTCTTTCCTTCTCTCTCTCTCTCTCTCTCTCTCTCTCTCTCTCTCTCTCTCTCTCTCTCTCTCACGCATTTTTTCTACTATTCTACTTTGCAGTGAGTTTCGATTGTGGTTGAGCGGCTCGTTCCTCCTACTGTTTACTGATATTTTGTACTATCTCGATCCAAAATCTGATGTGTCAGGCCACTCAATATTTACAGAACCATTATTTATGTGACTTTATTTTTAAGCATCGCCTATTATTGTAAAATATCGACCATTATTAATACGTTAAACTAGCGTACTGGCATTATTATTATGAAATGTTGTCTTATTTTAATCACTGCCTGTTACTGTTAAACATCTGAAATTTTTCTTCAATGACCAACATTGTAGTATATCATAGTTTTATATTTTTTCTTCGCAACTTTGATTTTTATTATCATTTATGTGTACCCATTATATTATATCCAAATTTATACTACATTCAAATTTAAATGTTCATTTGCCCCATGGTTGTTACTACACGGAGAAAAATATGGCCTCGAATTCTAAAACTGGTTGCCAGAATTCTAATATTCAGTGCTAGAAAAGTATAGCAGTTTACTGCCAGTTCGGAATTCTAAGACTTGATGTTACGGAAGTGTAACAATGATTCTCACACCGTATAGTAAAAATGATGCGTGCATATTACATTTGAAACTATTCTCGCATAGGCGCGAGTCCTATATGCTATATTTTCACATGGATTTTACTATACATATAGCATGAATCTTCGTGTATAGATTTCACTATACACATAGCATAAATCTTCGGCGTATAGCGAAAAATATTACGAAGTTATTAGTAAAATGTGACTCTTTATACCGTACTTTTTGTAGAATACTGGAAACTAATTGTCCCAATCACGTGGACAAAATATTTTTTGAATACTACAAAAAATCACAATATGCCGAATAAAATGTATTATTTTTATCAGTTTACGTGCCACATCGTAGGTTAAAATTTTAATTTCTTCATTATTACTATACCATAATTACAATTTTCATTTTCCATTCAATACTTTTTGATATTTAATGATATTTCTTTTAGAAGCATAGTATTAATTCTAAACTTCGAGGCCCCTGTTTTCTCCGTGTAGGGCATGAAATCAATAATCAATCAATCAATTAATCAATCTCTCTCTCTCTCTCTCTCTCTCCTTCTCTCTCGCTCTCTCTCTCCGAGCATTTCGAGACTATTTTTGAATCTCTTCTTGATCCACTTTTTTTCTTTATCATTTCCTCTGTAACCTTCCCTCTCGAGTGGCAATTCCTAGCGTCTCGTTGAACATTGCACTCGTCCTGTGTCATTAAAAATGCACGAGAGCGCGTTGGAGCAGCTGAAATATGAATGTGCATCGTGGCGTGCGTTGATAATTATAATTGAAGATTGCGAGGTGTCGTTGAAGAATCATAAGATCGAGGATCTTCCGCATTGGGAACTTTGCGCAATTACAATTGATGTGATTGATATATAATTGGACATGCATAGAATTCACGATATAATTATCGATATTGAAAGCAACGGGAGCACTCAAACGATGAAAGGAATTGAATTTCGTCAAGTTTCCGTGGCAGTATTCGAGTAATTTGACAGAAACGCAGCGTTCTGTGCCTTCGACATTGCAATTTTTTTCTCGTTGCCTCTAATATCGTAATTTTCTTTTCTCCTCGCAGGCATTGGATCGAATTTCCAGCTGGAATTTTTGTGCGAATGTGAGAAAGTCAAAGATCATGGATCTGTTGGTTGTTACAAGAATGTATTTATTTCCAAATTGTCCAAAATCGCCTCATCCAGGCTGCATGATCGTAGAGCAAGCCTGGGGGCAGCACGATTACGATATCTCTGGTGCCTTAATTTGACCGTGGATTATTCATATTTGGCAACAAAAAAAACACTTTTGTAAGGAAAAAAAATCGCGTTTTTGGCTTTCTTTAGAAGATGCAGGACATTTTACGAATTATTCGTTATTAAGCGATTCAACTGGTTTACGTTAATGTAGCTTTCTTCAGAATGCGCTATGGCGAGAAAAAAACAAGAACAGAAACACAACTCAAGGGGTAAGGCCACTGCAGCGGGGGAAAAAATAAGTATATTTATGGATTTTTTTTTAGCGGGACGATGGAATAAGTCAAAATTCTGAAAATGGTCCTTTATTGTACATATCATAAACTGTATAAACAATCTTTTTAAAAGTAATATAAAACGAAATGGCGACTGTACAGCTTTTCTTCGACGAAGTTTTTTTTTTCACAGGCGCACGGACTGACCAACGGCACCTGCATTTTTTAATTTACAGTGAATGATTTTTTTTTCGATTATACATCGATTATACTGAATAGCTACAGTCGTACGTAGGTTTTTTTTTGATATATCGATTTTTGCAAAAACATCGTGTTTTTTTAAATAAAAGTTCAAAATTCTCAAAAACATCGTCCGAAAATTGTTTATGAAAAACGATGTAGTATACCGAGAAAATCCTACGTACTTCTATGCAGAATGTAATTGTGAATATATAGTTAGAATTTCAAGTTGCTCGGTCAAGATTTGTTCGAGTTATGAGTCTGGCCGACTTGAAAAATGTAGTTTCGAGAAAAACGCGTTTAAAGTTTTCGGTACGGAAAAATCATTGATACATATTATATACCTTCAGTGAGCAATGCCGGCGCGCCATACAATTAGTTTTCCAAATTAACGTACTGCCCGAGTAGGACGCTATCGATTTTTCGAAATTTCTACAGTGGCCTTGCCCCTTAAAAAAATAAAATGTGTTGGGAATCGCCTCACTGGCGTATTTGATGAAACACAAACCCATTAAACCCAAACAAACTCCAATATGTGGAATCGTGGGGTGCTTAGTACACTCGGATGGGCGCCGAGCACCGCGAATGGGTGTATGGAATTGTGGGGCGCGTAGAACACTGGGGTGGGTGGAGGCACTTCGGATGCACTGAGAAAAAAATCATTGATCCAATATCATTGGTGTTATTGAATGAAATTTCGTTGATTCAATTGTAAAATTGTTGGTGTAAATAATCGGATTTATTAGTTCAAACAAAACGCTATTAACTTTAATAACATGATAGAATTAAAAGATTTTTTTCATTCAAAAGATATATCGTTAGCCGAAAACAATATATTATTGAAACTATCTAAAAATTATCGCGAACAAATTATATAGTTTTGAATGCATTTTCTGCAACGAACAAAAAAAGCGTTTCAATTCATAACATGAATATTGTTGATTCGAGTACACAAGAAAAATTGAATTTCGCTCGTTTGATTCAGATAAAAATTCTATTGAGTAAACATGTTATTTTATTTTTTCACCATATCCGATATTGATTTCCATGTACATTATTCGTTAAAATATGAATATTTTATTTTGATTGAAAAATATAAAGCAAATGTCTGAATTGGTTAAAAAATTGTGCGAATATTAAATTTGTTTCTTGCGCATTTGGTTAAAGAAATTCAACCAAATCATGGCCGAGCGCCACCGAAATTATAGGTGCGAGGAAACCCGTAGTTCTCGGAGTAACCACTAGAAGCCGCACGCGCGCTTGTTTCTCGTAAGCGTAGCGCGCACCGAAAATCTACTTAAGGGACAACACCACTGTGACGGCTTCAAAAAATCGATTTTTTGAAAACCATCTAGAAAAATCTAAAATACATTTAAGATTAAGATGCCGTTGGACCCAGGTCGAAAAAATAATTATGTTCGGAGATATTGAATATTTTGTGGAGCGGTACAGCGCTCCGTGACGCTCGGGGTCCCGCGCAGCTGCGCGCCTCAGGGTCGACAGGTATACCGGGCCTTTCCCAGGTCCTGCGGGTCTTTCCCAGGTATTCTTTTGTCTCCCTTCCCAAAAACCGGCTATTGTTATAAATATAGTTTCGAAAAAAAGCCATAGGTGGCGATAATTGAAAAATTTTCAAGTCGTCAATCGTCAATCGTCGATATTGCAGCTAATATTGCGGTATTATTATTCAATGACGGCCTGAGAAGCCGCATGAAAGTTTTGGAGACGTTGGGGATAACTATCGGCCCAAATTGTTTCAATTTTTGCGTTGAAACCGACGCAGCGCGGATCGAGCTGGCGGAGCGCTCGCTCACAGACGCTGCAAAAGAGGCAAGAAGAGCCTCTACAAGTTCGAGAAAAGATGCTAGGGACAATGATTTGCTTCTTGAAGGCGAGCTATATGGTGCCGGCATCGCTGATTAAAGGTAAAACATTTTTTTTCCAATTTATCGCATAAAGTAACAAACCTAAAACTTTGAACGCGTTTTTCTCAAAACCACTTTTTTGAGTGCGGCACGCAGCAGAACTCGAGCAATTTTTATCCGATCGACTTCAAATTTGGACTGCATCAATAAAACTAGATTATCTAAAGAAGTACATGGGATTTTTTTGATATCTCAATAATAAAAAAAGTTATAGCCTATTTTCGACGAGAAATTTTGCTCGAAAATCGTCCTTTAATTTCAAAAGCGTGCCTATTTTTTAAAAATCAATATTTTGCAAATCCCTATATATTTCTCTTCAAAATATCATATTATTGACGAAAACACTCGGTATTTTTTTTCAGATCGACTTTGAAGAGAGTTCTGCTGCGTGCCGCGAACCACGGCAGAGGCAACAGTACCTGACGCGGGAGCTTCCCCAGCGTCACCATGGGGCGTGAAAAATTTGAAATTTTTTTTTATGTATCTTCAATAAACAACGAACAAAACAACAAAATTTTTTTTCGAATATCTCTTTTTTTCCCACAAAAAAAAATCTTGAAAAATGGCAAAAAAACAGGGGGTCACAGTGGTATTGTCCCTTAAACGCCGGGGAAACTCTAAAGAGTATCGTTTCTTGGCCTGTGGCTAAGATCAAAGTGTAGTATCTGTTCTTATGAATTGAATACCTGATATTCTCTCCATGGATATTCCATTGGATATCTGTTATTCTCTCCACTAATATCGTGGATGATCATTCTAATGCTCACTTTTTATTAAAGATTCAAAACAAGTTGAAAAACTTACGTCCCATGGCATATTTGTTTCGATGCAGTAAATAAATAATGAATTCTATTGATAATATTTTTGTAAGAAATAAAAAATGTTGTAGCAATCGCTTAATTATTTCATCCATACATCTACGCATTGTATATAGAATGATTTCAATAGAATATAATTCTATTTGAAGGATAATGTAGATATTCAAAGAACAGACGAGCTTTTGCAAATAAAATAATATCTTATTTAAATCAATCACATTTTCCAATATTTTATAGTTTTGTAACAATCTCATATATCGGTGGCACTACGCAGCAGCACATTTGTTTGGATCAACCAAAAAATTTTTTTGATTCAATCGTTTTTCTTTCTCAGTGCAATGATCTTCAGCCAGCTTCGTTAAATCAACGACAAAGTACGACGAAACAATGTAAAACACGCGGAAAATTCGATTTACATCGAAAATCGGAAAAATACATTTTTTCCCTTCGAAGCGCTGTAAATCAAAAACTAAAGCTCAAAACGAAAAAAGTTATTCTCGTCTTTCCGTATTTTTGTTCGGGGATGTTTCATAATCCAATGAGGCGCCAGCGGTATCGTAATCGCCACCTGGGCACGGCTAAGCGGTCACCCAACCGTGTACTGGATCAGTCGGTCACCGGTTGGAGCCTGGGGGAGACTTCCGGTGCATTCGCGAAGCGATAAATCCGTAAAAATCAATTGGTCAAGCCGCGCGAGTGGAAACGCCTCGTGTACAGACAAATTGTTGGCACGTACCTACGAGGGTTGAATTACATTCTCTCGTTCGATGTATCGTAACGTGTATCAGGGTGGATGAACGGAAGAACGCGAGAGCCCTCTGGACGTTACGTAACCGGGGTATCCACGAGTGTAACGGAACTGCAGTGCGAATGTTGTCGGTCCGAGTTCTGCTCGACGGTGCTCAGAAACGTGGCCGAGCGAAAACGCCCCGCGAGAATCTCTACTGGTCCAACGAACCATCCGCATGTCTCATACTCTCGCTCTCTCTCGTTCGATTTTTTCCCGTCCGTTGTGTTTGTTTCCATGAATACCGCCGCTAGCTTCGTCCTGGGAATGACAGGCTGCGTGTTTCCACGCTGAATCCATTTCCGGTTCTGGTTGCCCAATAATCGAGAGGGATGAACTGGCGGGCGGGGGTGGGGGGCTCGGGGAGCGGAAGACAGCGAGGAACTGAGGAAGCGCGAAGGGTGGGGCAAGAGGGTGAGCGGTGAAACCAAAGACGCGCGAGGGTTGAGGTAAGAGAGGGTAGGAGAGAAAGAGAGGGAGATACAGAGAAATTTCTTACTCCGGAACAGAAGTCGCCACGGGATTGGGATTTTTATTTCAGCAAAACTACAAAATAAATCGAGATTACAAAATAGGGTGTTCATCATACATATCAGTGACTGTATACAATAATTTTTTTGAAGCGATTAATTAAAAAATGGCGGCTGTGCAGCGTTTATCTCGAAAATGCATTTTTTAAGTTGTCCGGAAACATAACTCAGACAATTTTCAACCGATTCACTTGAAATGTTTAATATATCTTGAAAAATACATTGTCTATGGAAGTACGTAGGATTCTTTTTTTATATTGCATAGTCAATTCGTTATTAACCATTATCTGACGATTTTTTAGGCAAATTTTTGGAAAGTAAAAAATTACGTCAGATAAGACTGAGTGTAGTCTAAACAATAACATGTATTTTGTTAAATAAAATTTAACGTTGGATTGTGGCTAACGCCCCAACCCCCTTAAGGCCTTATATTCGCGATTTCTACGATTTTAGAAGGTACGTTTCTAGACGTGGTTAAAAAAAAATTATGCATATATTGACAACATTTTTATTACAGATAATTTATGCACATGTAAAATAAAAAAAGGTACATGTAAAATAATTTTACAAACAATACAAATTTAACAATACAATAATACAATACAAATTTTACAAACATACAAATTTAACATGTATAATAATTTTAAATTTAAAAAAGGTACATGTAAAATAATTTTTACAGATAATTTATGCACGTGTAAAATAAAAAAAATCAGGAATATTAACAAATGGTGGAGATATAACATAATAAAGCTATATATTTTTTTTGCGCGCTCGTTCATGGTGAAAGTTCTCGGCATCCATGTGGGTGTCTGATCAAAAATGAACATATTTATAATTGCATAATAAATGTATCTTCACTGTGAATCAACAATATTATTAAAAAACAATTATTATAATAAAAATTCGAAACTTAACATTTTTTTACTCCATTTTCTGTCGGTATTTTATTTTTTATATTTTTTTTCGTGTCATTGACATTTTTTGTCTGTGGTTCACACGATGGGTGATGATACTATGAATATGTTGTAAAAATTGCAAAGCGATCTGAACCTTCGTTCAAGAAATAGAACTTTCACAAGGTTCAAAAAAGTGAATCGTGGAAAAACGGCTTTGAAGTTGGCGGTTGGCCGCGCCTTATGCTCTGAATGCTGTAACTTTAACAATTTTTGGAATTTTTCAATTCTGTAAAGTTTAAAATATTCCTAACCGTTCAGGCAATGGAAAAAAAACAAATAATTAAAAAATTGTAAATTTTGGAATTTTTCGCGTATATAAGGCCTTAGCAGGGAATCCCTCTCCGGAAGCCCAATTTGAAGGGTCAGAATGATTATTAAAATTCGTTGACTGGAAGCGATTCAAACGCGATTGTCTCGAAACGTAGTTTTCAAAGTCTGTGCCAGATGTATCTCGGAAACGGCTTGTCCGACTTTGTCAAAATTTGAATACAATATTCTTCGATAGTTTTTCTTGTTCACCACGTAAGATTTTTTTGAAATTTTCTTTTTTGACGGAATTGCGACCGTTTTAATTTAACATTCGTTTTTCGTTTGCAATTTCCGACGATTTTGGATTGCATACACATTGCATAAAAAAGCAAAGGTTCAATCAAATGAAAAACTCCCACGTGGCGAACGAGAAAAACCATCGAAGAATATTGTATCCAAATTTGGACAAAATCGGACAAGCCGTTTTCGAGATACATCTAGCTCCGACTTTGAAAAATATGTTTCGAGATAATCGCGTTTGAATCGCTTCCAGTCAACGAATTTATTTTTAAAAAAATCCTAAACATACCTCAATGTACATATTTTCCAATAAAAAATACCCGGATTCAATCGAAACGTTAGTTTTTGAGATAAAAATTCTCGAAATTTACCTGTTTTTCCCGCCGTTTACTCAGGTACCTCCCCTTAACCCACTCTTATCACATAACTATTTGCAGTACCTCGGATACTTCTCCAAAGTTTTGCTCACAGCCATTCGTCCTCTGATGCGCGACTGTGCATCTCGGCTGCACGAGGGCACAGGGCAACTGGGAAAAACCCGCGTCGATAATTTCCCGGCTGCCCGGGATTTTACATTGTTGCACGGAATTTCCATTCACCCATTAACAATGCACTGAGTCATTTTTATTTTTATTTCAACGCTCAAGCACGTAATTTTAATAATGCATCATTATGCGCTACTTGAAAATCGCAAAAATATTCGTTCGTTCCTTTTTTCCGACTACCGCGTTCATTTTTTGCCTTCCGCTACAGCTATTGTTTACCTGCGCGAACAATAAACCGGATTTAAACAATGCGATAGGCGGGAATCGGTAAATACATCGCGAGAAAACATCGCGGTACGCAGCCTCTCTTCTCGAGCCTGCTCGTTTTGATGAGGTATTCGTAAAATTTGAACCACCCGATTCAATAGGCACGAATTTTTAGATCGCTGACCTCGTTGCGAAATAAATAAAAAAAAAAAAAAAACATCGCGTATATGCAATGATGTAAACCGAATTACGTGTACACGAGGGGTGGTCGTGTGCTCCGCTCGTGTGTACCTTCCACATTTTCACATTGGTTAAAAAGAAAAAATGGCGCACCGTGTGCGACTATGCGGCTCTGCATTTGGACAGTATGACGAAAAGACCGCGGTGAGTGACCCACGCTATACACGAGGCTCTCAGCGTCCAGTGAAACGAATTTTTCTTTGGATATATATATATATATATATATATATATATATATATATATATATATATATATATATACACATAGTTAATTAATTATCCATATACTACAGTTTTACAATTTTCCTGGTGACGAGAACCTACGAGGGAACATTTTTTTAAATTAAAAAAGGGGCAAAGGTTTTTAAAAATGAATAACGCGACGTTCGATGTAATTTGCCGATTTTTTTTGCACATTTAGATTTGGCATGTCCTTTCTTTTAAATGAACATGCATAATGTAAAATATTTAATGTAAAATGAATATGGTTTTTAATATATGTATGAATATTTTCATATATATTATATATCAATATATAAAAAATATGAATAAATTCGTTCAATATACAGGGTGTCCCTCTTATCTCTGCCACCCGAAAAAAAACTCGGTAATTATCGACGTCGCAAAAAAATGTTCCAAACAAATTTTACGATGTGAAGGGGGCCATCAAATGCGACCAATTTTTTATTCATTTCGGTGGAAGCGCTCACGCACAGTGAAGGTCACCTCCTCTTTTTTTAAATGGAATGGTACATTTTTTTTGCAACCATTGTGCAGCACGTCAAGCTGCACAAAAAACATTAGGTGGTCAAAGTCATTCAAGGTCAATCAAGGTCAGTATCGATGATACAAATCTAAATGGGTGACTTTAAATGACCTTGAACGACTTTGACAAGAGGTGCTCCACAAGATGGTTGAAAAAAATGTACCATTCCATTTAAAAAAGTGGAGGTGACCTTCATTGTGCGTCGGCGCCTCCACCGAAATGAAAATTATTGGTCGCATTTGATGGCCTTCACACCATACAACTTTTGTCTGGAACATTTTTTTGTAACTCGATAATTACCGAGTTACTTCAGGTGGCCGAGATAAGAGGGACACCCTGTATATGTATGTGTGTGTGTGTATATATATTTGTATGTAGATTTTCATTTATTTTAATTTTCTGCACATATAGAAAAAAAAGCATAGAAATTTCTTCGACCAAAAATAAAAAGTGGCTCATTTCCAAAAAGGAATCAATTTTTTGATATCTATTTGTCGTGAAAAAAAGTCTCAATGACGATATCATCGATATCTAAGTGTCGAATTACTTTTCCAGTTGCAATTATAGTTACAATTGTCAATTTTTTTCATCCTTGAGCACATATACCTGAGGGCTTCGAAGAACGTTTTGCGACACTCGAAAATCGTTACATTTGATACAAAACGTCCCGTACGTATAGAAATGTAAAATGTATACGTACAAGTCGGACAGGTCATTTTTTCCGATGCTAATTCCAGGTGTACAAAGAAATTTGCATATTTTTATACGGCGAATATGCGGCAGGAATGAAAAAGAGAGTGCACGCGCGCGCTGTAAGGTCGAAGGGCACTGAGGAAATATGCAAATAGAAGAAATGGATCGGACGTGAGGAAGGAGGATGGAGCTAGAAAGAGAGAGAGATAGAGGAAGGAAGACAGAGAGAGAGAGAGGGAGAGAGAGAGAGAGAGAGAGAGAGAGAGAGAGAGAGAGAGAGAGAGAGAGAGAGAGAGAGAGAGAGAGAGAGAGAGAGAGAGAGAGAGAGAGAGAGAGGGATGACGAGAAAGGGAGAAAGCAAGGGTGAAGAGTGAGAGAGAGAGAGAAAGGGTTGAAAAGTGTGTGAGAGAGAGAACGGGTGAGAGTGAGAGAGACAGAGAGAGAGAAAGGGAGAGAAAGAGACGGAGATAACGCGATCGGGTTGCATTGGACGATTCGGCACGGATGTGCGGTTCTCGACTGTGCTTCGCGAGGGCACAATGCGGACGGATACAAAGCTCCGAACAAACCGCGTTTTTGAATCCCCTTCCCGCAATTTTTGCGATCGCTGTATTGTGGTGGTTTTGGCCCTGGATCGCGATCCGCTTGCGGGCTACACACATTTTTACACACACCCACGCATATGTTTATGCACCCATACAGGGTGTGCCGAATTTGAATAGTGAAACTTCAGGCCCCACGAATTCCGGACCGCAAAGTCTCCCGGCGATTTTCTCCAGTCTCCAAAGCCACTCTCCAAATTAACGTGACAGCCAATAAAAAAATTGCACCTCAAAATAATTTACTAGCTTCGAAGGTTCAAACTTCCGGACGGGCTCTTGAAGTTTTACTCATAGAACTCTTAACCCCTTTTTTATATTAAATTGCCATATAAAAAAATCCAATACTGAATATAAGTATATCAAAAACTATATTTTTTATTAGTCGCCGGGGAAAAAAGGAACAAGGTGGGCAGGTAAGAAGGGCAAGCACCCTGTACGTATCGCAATTTACATGCATCAAGGTGCCGTATAAAACAATGTTTTCTATTACCCAATATAAATATATCAAGATATATATATATATTTTATTATTAGCAGTGGAAAAAAGGAATAAGGAAACAGACAATGCTTGTTTTTTAACTTAAATTGTCCTAAGTGTATATTTTGTTTTTAATAAAATATATAAATATATCATTAAAATAGAATAAAATTATATTTACATGCATATTATAAATTCTTCACGTTATAAAATTGGACCAGACCGCGTGTCTTTTGACTCATCCTGTATCACGTGATCCTCCTACCAGAAAGATATTCGAATATTGGTGCAAGCCACAACTCACTAATTGTTTTTCAATTCGCAACAATCGAAGCTACGTGTATTCAACCCCCTCGTCCCTCCTGCGCCTGGCCGCAACTCGCCTGCTTCTCCGGCTCTTTTTACCCGTCCGGCTTCGCGTGTTCGAACTCATTTTCGATTTTTCTCGAACTGTCGGTCCCTCGCCCTCCCTGTCACTACTGTATTTCAATATAGCACATACCTGCTGATACGTATATATGTGCACAAAATCGTATATATAAATGTAGCCATATGTATGTATGTATATATATATACATGTCTGTGTGTGTATGTATATATCGCTATGAAAAAAATGTATACATATATTCATGCATGCACATATATGTGTATGTTATAACAAACTGCGGTCCGCCTGGTACCTTGCAGCCCTCTGCCACATTTTTTTTCTTTTTTTTTCACGTCAATATAACGGATATATATTCTCGGGGTGGTGAAGTGTGGGAGGGGGCAGGGTTATGTATCCAGTGTGTGATTTTAAACCGTGCGAAAATTCGTAGCTTTGCTATCCGATATGAAGATTTGACAAATCACAAGAGAGTGAACTTCCCTCCGCCTGCTCCCCCGACGTAAAACGATATATTTCAGGGGTATCACAACAATCATCAAGCTGAATTTCTGCCGTACGAAAGCTGCGAAAGAAAATCGTTGCCGCGGAATGAGAAAAATGAAATTCGAACCATATTCGCATCATATGATGGGCTTCGTTTCGATGGGATTTCGTTTGTGAAAACGAGACCGCGGTGGGCTTTGAAACACCGGCGAGTGGGGAACGGGAATGAAAAATAAGATACTGATAGAAAGAAGCGTAAAAGAGCATTCCGGAATGGTTTTTTCGTCTTGACTGATTTCATTATCAAACCGTGTTGTGCCAAAAAGTTGTACAAGTGGGTTGATAAAACGAGTGGCGGAGGGAGAGACAGGTTAATGGATTGATAGTTTATTAAATGGCTTACAAGGAAAATCACTTAACGGGTTATACGCAGTTAGAAATTTCAAAAATTCGATTGTTTTTAAATTGCATTTTCGGAATGTACAAATATGTGAGCATATTCCCTGAAAATTTCAAATCGATTCAGCGAATATTCTCGGAAATACACACATATTTGATCCGAGAAACTTCAAACGCGTTTTTCTCGAAACGGTGTTTTCAAAGTCGGTGAGCACGATTTCTCAAAAACGGCTCAACCGATCGGTCTGCAATTTTAACACAACCTTATCAGGTATATTCTTCAGGCATTGATCGAAGGAATAAGATTTTCGATAATTATTTATATTTTTTTTCAACGCTTTAATGAACAAAATTTGGTCGAAAATCGAAATTGTTTCTTTCCGGAGCCACCATTTTGTCAAAAATTAAAATTTCGACTATTCCTTCGACCAATACCTGGATTCATCTATCCCATAAATGAATCTTTTTGGTTTTTTCATTTTAGATAATCCAAACCGGAGATACTTTGCTCACTGCCGGACACTTTTTTTTCGGGGACCTCCAGGAGACTTCCTACAGGAGCAATGTTAATGAATATTTTTGAAAATAAAAAATGCCAATCTAAAGCTAAAAGATGCGACTACACTGCCTAATGCTTTTCGTTTTGCCCAAATGAAATCCTTTTCCAGAAACAATCGTGAAAAAACGACTTTTTTGGCCTTGCTGCGTATAACTGCGTATAACGCCTTAAGGGGTAAGGCCACTGTACATTTTTTGAAAAATCGATTTTTTTTTATTGGCTTAAAAAATAGTTTAAACCCTCTAGAATAAGAAAAAAAAGGTCCTGTGCGAAAAAAAATTTGTTGTCCTTAGGAAATGAAGGTCGCCGCCAAGCGTGTCAAAACCCAAACAAACTTTAAACGCGTTTTTCTCGAAACATGGTTTTTCAAAATGGCACGCAGCATAACTCGAACAATTTTCATTTTTTTTTACTTGAAATTTTAACCAGATGTGAACATTTACATTATCTTGAGAATGTCGATCGGAATTTTCAAGAACTTTATTTATTGATTTTTTGTTAACAAAAAACTTGCCGTTTTTTTCATCAAAAATCAATTTTTTTTTTCAAACGCACGCCAAATCCACAAAAATTGATACTTTTTAAAATCCGATCGACATTCTCTAGCTATAGCCTTCTAGATTAATGGTTTTTTTTTGTTCTAGATTCAAAAGTGCACCAGTGGTGCTGCGTGCCGCGGAGCCCTGGAAGCAAAACATGTCCCGGGAAGATAGCTGTGGAACCGACATTTTGTTTTTTTTTACTGTAAAAAAATTTTATAATAAAGTTTAATGTATGCCCGATAACACCATTAAAAGTTTTTTTTCAAATACCTTCAATTTCGGGAGCAAAAAATTAGTGAAAAAACCTTTTTTTTTTGGGCCGTTACAGTGGCCTTACCCCTTAAGTGTCCGCCTTCGATTTAGTTTGAACTCACATACGTAATAAAGCGCTGCAAACTATTAGGCACGTATTTTTTTTCGGCGGAAAAACGTTTTTAAGGGGGGGATCACTCCTGAAAGAAACGCGTGATACCCCTTAATTTAATTTTTGTTCAGTACTTTAATCGTGGATTTTTCATCGCTGTACTGCAAAATCTACAAAATCACCCCTCGACACGATTTTAATTGAGGGGTGGTTTCCCCCCTTAAATCTGCCTTTCTTTCGATAAAAAAATATGCATCTAATAGTTTGCTATGAAGGCGCGCACTTAAGTTATGTTCCTTGTCAGTGTAAACCTTTAGGGAACACGATACATGTAAAAAACAAGAATATATGAGATACATGTAAAATGATGATGCGTGTAACATCATTTACATGTAACATTACATGATACATGTAAAAAACAAGAATGGATGAGAAATGAGCAATATTTAAATTTACCCTCCGTGTAAAGATTATATTATTCGAGACACGGCGTGTTTACTGATATGAGTTTTTTAAGTACTGATTTTCAAAGTGGCGGCGCGCCCCCCTCGGGGTGGGGGGGGGGGTGATGACATGGAGTGAAAGAGGTCGCTTGAAGTTAAAAGACGGAAACTAGATAATTTCTAAGAATCATAAAATTGCGGTGGGGGGAGGGGGCGGAGCATGTTTATTTTAAGTAGTAGCGGGTGAGGGGGGGGGGTGATGGTAGAAAAAACTTTGGGAACCCCTGCCTTTAAGGAACAGTCGGGTTTTCAGAGTTTTCCAGGTTTGCAAAAAATCTCGTAATATGCAGGGTTACTTCTCGAAATGTCGGTTACATGGTCCAGAAGTTGCCAAAGTCAGAAGTTTAAACCCGCCGTTAATTAAAATGAAGTTTATAGTCAAAGGAAATTTCAGTTTCAAATTTCGCAGGGTTAAAAGTGCAAACACAGCATAACAAAACCTAAGCCACCAAAGCTACGGAAGTAAAAAAAAGAGACAAAATAACATAAGCAAAAAACGTAAACGAATAAAAAAATAAAAACAAGACACAGCATGACATAAGCAAAAAAAGTATATGAATAAAAATAAAAAAAATGACACAGCATAACATAAAAAAGGTATATGAATAAAAATATAAATATGTAAGTGAGGAATCATAAAGCGAAAGCAAAATAACAAAAGTACGAGGAATAGAAAGTACATGACCAGAGAGAGAGGAAGAGAGAGAGAGAGACAGAGAGATGATGATGAAAGACCGCGGATATGGACGGCTAATGCGAATAAATGGCCCGGTAAACGTTACCGCAAAATTAACCATTGTTGCCTCTACGATCCATATACATGTGTGTGTATGCAAGTATATGTTATAACCTATATATGTTAACCTAGATCAAACCTGACGGAGGATAATTTAGTCGACATCGCGGAAACGCGTGCACCAACACCGCGCGGACGAGCGCAACACAGAAATGCGCTTATAACTTTCCACCTGCGTTTTCATCGACTACAAGCAATAGGCAAGAAAATCGATCATAGCCCCGCATACGCAACTATCCAAGGATACATATACAGATATACTGAGACGATGATGATTAACCACCGGGGGAAATTTTCGTAGGTATCCAATTGGATTCCCATACTTGTCCCTACTTTCTGACAGGGATCCAATGCGATGAGCCATTGGGTCCCTATACTGAAACGTCACGCTCGTGCATTAGATTCTCATGGGGGTCCCTATTAGGATGTACGTTGAATTTTCTAAACAATATATATATATATATCTATATATATATATATATCTATATATCTATATATCTATATCTATATATATATATATATATATATATATATATATATATATATATATATATATATATATATATATATATACGATCCTCTTTCTAAACAAGTATAAAATTAATTCGAAAATTATAAATCTTATCTTTGAAAGTATTGGGATGTTGAATGAGGTGTCGCTGTTTTTTTCGTGAAAATTAATGCTTTGTTTTGAAAAATCATTCCTTATGCTTTCAATCGTTTCCCAACACGATATGTACGAAATGAGTGGATCTTCAAAAAGTATGAACCTTATCTTTGAGGCCTTAGGCCACAGTAACGGGTATAAAATCATGTGTGATTTTAACAATTTTTTTCGTAGGAAAAGTGATTTACTCATAAAATTAATTACACATGTATTTAGTATGAATATCAAGCTGTTAGAAAATATATCTTTTTTTTTTCGATGTACAAATTGGCCGACTAATAACATTTTCTTTTGTTATCTTTTTTCAGGCGCTCCGCGGTGTGACATTTAGCATCGACAATTTTTTTACCTAGAACAAAAAACAAAAATTCTAGTCAATCTACATTAGAATACCTGGGGAAGTACGTACGGAATTAAAAAAATATTGTTCTATTCAAAAGTTGTAGATATTTGAACTTAAGGAGGTACGGTGATTAGAGCGAGTCCAAGATAAAAGCCCGATTTTTTTTAATAACATTGTCGAGAGCTTCGTCCATGCGTATGCGGAGTTTCCGCGAGATTTACCGTACAGTTTCCGAGTTATTAATTGTTAAAGTTGGTCAATTAGTCACACGTAGACGACAAAATGTGCCTGTCCTCTCATATATCGATTTTTTTGTGCTACTTGGAGCCAAGACACGCGTAAAAAAAACTGACGGTTGTGTTCGTTGGTTCGTTGTGATCAATAAGGCAACTTGAATTGGAAAGCTCACCGCAGAAATAAGCAATAAATTTAGAAATGAAGTCGCGAAAAACCGAAGTATTCGGCGAGAGAGACGTCTCGTGACGTAACCGCAGCCATCTTGCTCGAAGTGTGGCAACGCCGGATACCCGCGCAAATTTGATTCTTCTATCGGATATTTTCAACGCGAATTAAAAATATGGTTGTGTGAAGCCGTACGTTTTTAATCGATTATAAAAGGCCTTTCGTCGATATTTACTCAAAGTTCTTTTATGTATAGCTAAGGCATCTCAATCTTTCTGGCGACATGCATACAACGCATTTACATGTAAAGTCAGCATGGAAAAACCGTCATATAAAATGAACGTTCGTTTTTATATCTGCAAATATTGTGAAAATTAGGAAAGGGAAAAATAACATAACAATCGATGAAATATGTTTTGACTTCGGACAGATTGGACATTGGATATTGAGGTTAACGTCAACGCGACGTTTTTCATTTGCATTCGCAATATCATCTTTTCACTCTCTAATTCTTGTCCGACAGAATCTACCTTTGTCTCTAAACTGGACTTCAGGTACAATCCTGTTACTCTCTTGATAAACTTCTACAGTACTTATTTTCATTCTCCATGTTTACCGGCTACCAAAAATAATAAGCCGAGCACGTGGGACCGATGACAGCTATCGAAAATGCAACGATGCTAAACGTCAAAGATATGGCGTACTACTGAAGTCGAGTAGTAGATTATTACGTTTGTTTTCATATTATAAAAATAATAAGTAGCTTGAAATTCAATACTTAAAAAATATTTCTCGAAATATAGGCCACACCCATATGTCTAAAACGTAGCGGTATTATGGCGAAAAAAAGACTCTTAGTTTACTAGCGTGGTCATCACCGTACCTCCTTAAGGGATTACCCCCACTTGTGTCATACAATCCGTTGTGTAAACGACCGGCTAGTCTGCTGAAATTGAAACTTTAAACGCGTTTTTCTCAAAATGGCATTTCTAAAGTCGGTGACCAAGATTACTCGAACACTAATGAAACGATCTTCTTGAAATTTTGCAGGCTTATTTAATACATAAAAATGTAGTCTTTAATCGTTCGATTTTTTTTTCGAAAAAAATGGCCGTTTTATAGCCAAAAAACGGCCGTTTTTTTCGTTAAAATCGAACCATTAACTTTGACTGTCCGCCATTTTGTGAAAAATGAATATTTTTTAAAATCCTTCGATTAAAGTCTAGTTTATCCTTATATTTGACTAAATCCATCCGCATTTTTTTGTTCAGATGATCCACTTCGCCGCAATGTTGGTCACCGCAAACCGTGTATATAAAAACATTATTTCATTGACGGCCATTTGCCACTAAACAATGTAATATTTTTCAGTAAAAAAATTACTGAAAGTTCTTCAAGATGTGTTCTTTAAGATGGTATATTGATCGATTAAAAAAGTTTTGTAGTTTTCTTTAAAAAAAATCATGAAAAAGGCTTTTTTTGCGCTACAAGTGGGGGTAACGCCTTAAGAAATGAATTTTCAGTGAATAATTTCCTTATAACTGCTCATAAACTGCTCATAAAATGAAAAGTTTTTGATTAATCAGAAATTCCGCACGTACTTCTCTGCGAAATGCAATTAGGAACGTAACTTTTAAATTTGAAGTAAATCGAGTGAAATTTGTTGGAGTTATTTGTCACGCCAATTGGAAAAAAGCTATTTCGGGAAGTTCCGTGTAGTCTGCCATTTTGTAAATCGAAAAAAAATTCTAACAGCTTGATATTCATACTAAATAGATGTGTAATTAATTTTATGCGTGAATCACTTTTTCGTACGAAAAAAATGTTAGATTCGCACATGATTTTATACCCGTTACTGTCGCCTAAGGCCTTAATCAGCATCTTCCGAATAAAAATCCCATAGGTTTACTTTGACCTCCGGAATTTGGATTCCAACATATTCCACCATGCGGAACACTTACCTTTGCCCTTTCCATGACCGTGTACGATTTTTTCCGCTCCTCGCCCCGGAAGCCTTCCTAGGCGGAAACGTATGGGCATTCAATCGAATACGAGACGCAGTAATTCGAAGGATAATAAACGCGCCTACAGCCAAAATAGCGCTCCCGGACGAGCAAAACAAATCAGTGACCCTACGCCACGTATGGATCGAAGTATGCTAAGGGAACCTTATCCAATGCAATCTGTTCGCGTTCTTCCGATTCCGTGACTCTTGTATAGGGCGTATGTATAGGGACCATACGCGCCTTTCTTTCGATATTCCGCGCAAACAAAATCACGTGCGGTTATGACAGTTCCGATAAAACTACGCGTGTACACACGTACATGTGTATTTCTACAGGCACATGCATATACACGTATATATATCATATCTACGGGGAAAAATACTTCGAACCGGTTATATTTATATACTCATATTATTTTGTCTACAAAAATCGTTGATTTTTTGTCTGGACACACCTTAAAATGACTTCAATATAAATGAGCTTGCATCAATCTAAAAGTTGTTTGATGACGAGACTCACATAGTATTAACCCTCAATCCGCGAACCTGGGTCGTTTTCGTCCTGCCCAAAATCATTTTCTTCGCAGATTGCTTAATATTTAATGAAAAAATATATTTAAAATAACAAAGAAAAAAACCCTATTTTCCCTTGAAAAGTACGTCCTGAAGATAGATCATGAATTTTTTCAGATTTTTTTCGTTGGGAATTGTCGGTTTGGTAGTGCAAAAACGAAAACGACCCAGATTCACGAGATTAAGGTGGCTTGTAAAAACCTTCACCGATAGAGGGTTAAGTATAGGGACGGACTCGAAATCGTATCTCTTTAAAATCGACTTTTCTATATATTTATATATGTACACTAGGGTGGCACAATTTTGAGCTTTATTTTTTTTCCCTTTTTCGCACCATCCGAATATCTTCTTTGAAGAAAAAAAATTGAGGTCGATCAAGTCTCCCAAAAATTCAAGGTTTCATGAAAAAATCGATTTTTTTCCTCTAGTTCTAATTTTTTAATTAACCTCGCGAAAGCTCTAGCCGGCCAATGAATATTTTGTGGTCGCTCAAGAGCTTCAAAATATCCAATTTCCGCAATTTTTTTTACTCTCCTCACTCATAAATTTGACGCTTTGTAAAATTTTCATAACAATTAATCCTTTTTCTTTAGAAACAAATTTTTCAAATTTGCCTCACACTTCTAACCCAACAATTATAATCTTTGTTCTCATAAAATAATTGCTCAAAGCTCTTGTACGTAAACAAAATTATAGGTCGTTTTCTTGGGTTAGAAGTGTAAGGTAAATTTGAAAAATGCGTTTCTAAAGAAAAAAGGATTTATTGTTTCGAAAATTTTACAAAGCGTCAATTTTATGAGTGAGAAGAGTAAAAAAAATTGCGAAAATTGAAAATTTCGGCGCTTTTGAGCGACCACTAAATATTCATTCGCCGGATAGAGGTTTCGCGAGGTTATTTTTAAAATTATAAAGCGTAAAATTCATGGGTGAGAAGTAGACGGAAAAAAAATCGATTTTTTAAATGATAATTTGAATTTTTGGGACGCTTGAGCGACCTCTAACTATTTTTTAACGGCTCGCAGTTTGTGCGACGATTTTTTTTTCTTTACAAAAAAAGTGGGTGGTGAGAAAAAGGAGAAAAAATAGAGCTCGAAATTCGGCCACCTTAATGTACGCCCACACACGCGAAATTTAATTTTTCCTCCATTTGCACGCTCACAGGACAAAATTAATTCCAGTGACATTTTCAAAGCTCATTTCATTTCGCACCGTAACAAAGTCTTCCTAACCGATTTTTCGATCCTTTTTTGTTATTTTTTATTAGTATATCATTATGACCATCATATCTACAGTTATGATCAATCAATCAAATCGAGTTTTATTTGCACAACTTCTAACAGTTTTTTACGAAACAATAACTTTTCGCTTACATATTCCTTCACTTATTTACTACATCGTGGATTCTTGCACTTCGTACTATCCAACATTTCTCCCTATTTCTTTATTTATTGTTCCACTCTATCTCTTTCTGCACCCTCTTCCTCCTTATTCACCTTTCTGCAGACTTCCTCTATTTCCCTAAAGTACTCACATGTCCCTTTTTTTATTTTCCCACCCAACGTATTTATAATTTCCTCCTTTATTGCCAAATCGTTGATTTCACCCATTCACTTCTCCGCTTTCTTTCTTACGTTCTCTGTAACTAACTCCCTGCCTTTTCTACAGATTAACAGATGCTCCAACGTCTCGTTCTGTTCTTTGCACACTGCACATCCATGCCTTTTCAATCTACTGCTATGATTATTTTGTTATTTATATTGTTATCGTCGCAGCCATTATCACTATTATTACTATACAATGATAATAATTATATAATTATCATTACTTATAGTAGAATAATGATAATTACTATATTACTAATGCTATTAGTAATATAATGATAATCATTATATAATTATCATTTCTATTATTATACAATGATATAATAATAATAATTACTGTATCAGTATAAATTGCAGTTCTCCTCATGCGTACATACATCGACGTTTTATTCACACATTCGTCCGTAATGAAAAGGCGAATATGGGTTATAAATCGGTAAGAAATTGTTAATAAATCGGTAATGAATTCTTAACGGAGACTTTGTCCTTTGTGCCCAGCGGGAGATGTTAGCGGCTCAACATGAGCAGCTAGAATAAGAAGAGGGATGCCTCTATGGACCAGGCATTGCCGATTAGCGGTAATTATAAACACATTTGTGTAAACACATTACAAAACTTTAAACGCGTTTTTCTCGAAAACCCGTTTTTAAAAATGGCTGACATTCTCCTGACCGCTGTAATTAACATATCGACCTGAAATTTGGAGAGTATACTCAGAAAATATGTCTTCATGGAATGACGGATCGTTTTTTCGATAGATACATTTTTGCATTTATTATTTATCTTTTTATGCAAAAAAAACGCGAAAATTTGATTTTTTTTTAAATTGCCGCCATTTTCCGAAATTTGTAGTAAACGAAAAACCCCTCCGTCATTCCATGACCAAAGGGTCACAGATTGATAATATGCTTTGAATTTGTGTTTCAGATCAACAAAGAGGGGGCAGTGATGTCAGCCGTTTACCTCCCGCGATTTGAGGACTTGTTTTCGCGGAGCTGCAACGGCCGCCATGTTGGTCTTTTTTTCAAAAAAAAAAATTTCTAACGTTCTGTATATCATGAATAAAAGCAAGAAAAAAACCGCACTCAAAAAGCTTTACTCGTTTCCTTTAAAAAAAAAATGTAAACACCTGAAATATGGCACTCCAAGGACAAAGTCTCCCTTAACGGCAAATGAAAAATTAAGGGCCTAATTGCACTGACGGCCATGATCGTAAAATAAGTATGCAAAATGCGCCCTGTCAGATTTTCACACCTCCGTGAGATTTTCATCACACGACACTGTGCACGCCGCAGTAGAGTGCATAATCCCGAGGCTCGGCTGATGACAGGAAAATCCGCGAGCGTGAATTCGCTATCCGCATGCGGAATTGTCGCCATTGGTGCAGTCTCGTTATCGTGCAACGATTGTAGCACTAAGGCACGTCTGTTTTCCGAAAAGGACTTAGTTCAAAGTTGGAGGCCACTCGAAAGTTCAGGCACAAATTGGACCCTGGCTCTCCTCCACTCGTCCGCTCGCTCGCCGAGGTTAAAGTGCAATTGGCATTCGTTTCGCGGCCCCGACCGATCCATACAGCAGTATACCGACCGCAGATGTATACACGTTTTCTATATACACGGACATCTCGCACTGCGGGAGACTGTACGATCAGGCTTAACGAAAGAAGAAATGAAAAGTGGCGAGTGAAGCGATGTCACTGCCATATTTTTCAAGCCTCTTTTTCGACCCCCAATCCGCGTATCGCCAAGACTACCGGCGACGTACAGCCTGCGTCTGACTGTTTTCATATTTAAAGTACATTTCCGTTCGTCGCGACGAGACATGGACACGCGAGAGAGCTCCACCAGGGATTCCGACAAATGGGACAATTTCTTTGCCGCGACGATGTCGCGGGTTTGCAGAGTTTTCCCGGTTTGCTGCTGGATCCTCGAAAGTATACACACAGCCCCGCACTGTGGAATGGGAATACCTGTATAACCTCGGAACATCATTTCCGGTGGCTTCCTCGATGAAGGAACCTGCCAGTCAGTGGCAACGTCGAACGCCCCCTCACCCAAACTCCCTCTGTATGTCTCTCTCTCTCTCTCTCTCTCTCTTTACCTCTCGCTTTCTCTCCTGACGAACGAGGTCCGCTCGTCGGCTTACCACTTACTTACGGCCTGCCTTACGCCTCGCTACGTCTACTGTGCTTCATTCTACCTCACCACGGACGTGGCATATTTTCCTCGTACCAGTTACAACCTTATGACTCTGTAATGTACACACAGACACAATGCTACATGGAACGTCTACGCGCATGCTGGAACTGGAAAACCTGCTGATGGATCTTTTCTCCCTTCTGGACTTGGACCTAAACTGACAGATGAATACTATTCATCTGAACCAATGGCGTCTATTTGATTTTTGTTTTTTTGAATTAAAGGGTTAGGCCACTCTAGAGGCCAAAAAATTAGGCTTTTTGACGATTCTTTTTCAGAATAGCCACAAAATACATCGAGATTACGAAAAGGGTGTTTATCATATGTATCAGTGACTGTATACAATCATTTGTTTTAAGCGATTCATTTCAAAATGGCGACTGTGCAGCGTTTACGAATTTTTAGGCAAATTTTTCACTTTTCCAAAATTTGCCGAAAAAATCGTCAGATTATTGTTAATAACAAATGAACTGTGCAATATAAAAAAAATCCTACGTACTTCCATACACAACGTATTTTTCAAGATATATTCAACATTTCAAGTGAATCGGTTGAAAATTGTCCGAGTTATGTTTCCGGCCAACTTAACAATGCAGTTTTGAGATAAACGCTGCACAGCCGCCATTTTGAAATTGATCGTTTAAAAAAATGATTGTATAGAGTCACTGATATGGATGATAAACACCCTTTTTGTGATCTCGATATATTCTGTAGTTTTTCTGAAAAAAAACCCAAGAAGCCTATTTGTTCGGCCTCTAAAGTGGCCTAGGGCCTTAACTAGATTTTTCGTGGAAGCAAATTTTTCCTATGCCTTCCATTATTGAAATTATTTACTTTGAATATATTTATTTATTCAAATCTAAATATATTGAATATCGTCTAATAATTAAATATTCTATTTAATCCTAATAAATCTGTGATTCGATTTCATTTGCTCAAAAAACAATTTAGTTGAATCCACTAAATGGATCCATTTTATTTTTTTTTAATTTAAATGAAATAGAATTTTCGTAGAGTGAACCATTTTTCTATTTGATTGAATGGTCTGTTTTTATTGCAACGCACATATCAAAGAGGTGTGGGGTTGGAGAGGGTGGAGAGAGAAGATATTATATATATATATATAGATTATGTTAGAAAAATATATAGCATGTTATTCGATAAAACTCTCTAACTATCACAATGATATCAACTAATTGACATAGTTTATGTGATAAAGCAAATAATTATGGGAATTCATTTGATCTCTTAGCCATATCTGCGACTAAGATGATACAAGGACTCGGTAGCATTGGGGCAGCGTGCGTAGCTATGAGTAGGTAGTTTCTAGGTTCGATTCCCATATAGGTGAAATATATTTTCTTCGATAGAAATCATCTCAAAGAGCCAAGAAATGACGAATTACAATACAAAATCGTTGTCAAAAAATTCTCAATGAAGTATTTCATTTTATTTTGGATTTATGAAATATTTTATGTATATAGTACACTTAGATTTACAGTGTACATTGCAAGCAAATAGAGATTTAGTTGAATCGAATCTGTATTTATTCAATTTGAATATATTCAATATTCAAAAAGGATAGCTGAAACAAATAAAAAATATCTTTCAAACAAATAAGATCGTAGCGGGCCGTGAGCCAAGGAAAAAATCTATTTGATTTAAATAGATCCTATCTGAATTAAATATTTTTTTGGCAGTGTATCCTATCCTGGGCACTCTTCTGGACTGGTGCTTTGCCTGCAGTTCTTTGCCAGACTTTAAGTTGACTTTTAAGCTCATTGCTTCAAAGATCTGCTTTGATTCACTTGATTCAGTGGCATTTAGAGCAGTGTCATCTTATCCTATAATCAAGTTGACGTTGGGGAAATCAAATTGCCATTGGAGCAATCAAATTGCCTTTAGGGTACTGAAGTCCTACGTCTTGCAATGCCTTGTTCTATAATCAAGTTGCATTCAGGGTAACGAAGTCCTACGTCGTGCAATGCCTTGTTTTGCAATCAAGCTGCCTTTGGGGCAATCAAGTTGCCTCCTGAGTAATCAAGTTGCCTTTGAGGCAGTCAAAGCTGCCTTTGGGACAATCAAGTTGCCTCCGGAGTAATCAAGTTGCTTTTCGAGCCATCCAATTGTTGTTGGATCGATACAGTTGCCCTTAGGCTAATCAACTCGTCCTTTGGGAAATTAAGTTGCTTTAGGTGCCGTAATGTTACTTTTAGGGCAATCAAGTTGTTTCCGAGGCAATCAAGTGACCTTCGAGACAATCAAGGTTTCATTGCGGTAATTGTGTCACTATCGGATCACTGAAGTCGCCGTTCAGTTAACCGAGCTGTAGGTTTTTGGGGCAATGAAGTTGCCGTTGAGGAAAGTTTACCCCAAAGACTGCTAGAGCCAAACAAGTGTATCCATCCATCTATTTTTGCCAGGGAATCTTCTGTGAGAATCCATCGATTCTTATCTAGCCGCGAATGTATAGCTCTTTGACAATTGATCATTCCCACGAATTTATGAATTTGCCACAATAAACCTGCGGGCATTGAGAATTCGTCGATATTGCTTTGGAGGTCAACCAATTTCGGAAAGAACCCATTATCGTATCAAGGGCATCGCGATCAATTCACCATGACTTATCGACGTTGGAGTTCAATAAATAGCATGGATAACGGTTGAAGACTCTTTAGGTAAAGATTCCTCGGGTAAAGATCGCTTGTAAAAGGTTTGTTTTTATTCCTCTGTGAGCTTTCCCTCTTCCTCTCTCTCTCTGCTTCTCCCTGTTTTTCACCCCGTTAACCATCGTACCGAAAAATACGCGTACAAATATTTTCTTACCAGTTACCCTTCTCTCCTCTTTGCGTTTAAAAGTCAAACAGATAAATACCAACAGCAAACATCCCCTTTTGCCGTTCTCGCCTGCATCTTTTTCTCCCTCTGTGTCTCTCACCCTCCCAACCTGAGTCCCACTTTTCCTCACTCTACGTTACTCTGCATTCGCACGGTGTGTGCTGCCACGCACGATCCACCCAACCTAAAAAAAACCAAGCAATTTTCGAAATCAGGATGCTCGCGTCTAGAAGCGCTTCACATCGTAAGGAGCACAGCAACGACAGTCTCATCATGGGCTACCCTATTGGACCATCGAAAATGCACTCAGAAAAAAAGATTTATTATGTTCTAATAAATTGGCACATCGGAATATAATTTATTAGAAATTAATAAATGTTTACTCGTATGGAGACAGTTTTTATGTGATTGTATCTACAGCATTTATTCGGCGTCACTAAATGTGTTTTTTTACTTGCCGATTTTTCACATCAGTTAAAAGCCATATTTAAAATAGAAAATTTCAATGAATAGTTCCTCAAATCAAATGAATACTACTTTCCAATCACGAAAACCTCTTATTTCGCGACTATGGTCGTGTTCGTTGGGTCTCATCATTTTGATACGAACAAGTGCGCATGCGCATAACGATGCGCAATGCGCAACTGCGCATCATTATGCGCATGCGCACTTGTTCGTATCAGAATGATGAGACCCAACGAACACGACCTATGATTGTAATGCGCGCATGCGCACTTTGCCCTTCAACGCGACGGGCCCGACACCAGGCCGCTCGTCAGATGTAGCTCACGCATACGCTTGCCATGTAGCTTCTTCCTATGTCAATGTTTTTGGCACAAGTGTCAGTGCTGCGTTTCCGAAGTGAGAAACTCGAAAGTGAAGAATTATTTAAGTGTAAGTAAGAATATAAAGTGAGAAAAAACGTTCAAGTGAGAAAATAATGACAACGAAATGACACAATGCCTCGAAAAAAACCAGCTGGTGGATTATGAAGGATCCTATTAGATGTTAAGAAAAACTCTATTTGTCGGATATAAAACACTTATTTCTTCTAACTTTCGTATCCTATTAGATGTTAAGAAAAATTCTTAGTAAATCTTAACCATAAACTTAAATTAAAAAATGCTCTTAGCTCTTAATAAAATCGTAGTAGGCCGACATACGAATAAGAAAACTTATTCGCCGGGAGACAAACTTCTTCGTCGTTGATAAATCTTTTTTCCGAGTGTGGGTGCAGCGGGTCCTTCTGCACAGAATCCTAAAATACGAATCAGATTGTGCTCGTATCCCGTGCTGCCAACTGCCTACTCTTCGTGATCCTGCTCCAGTCGAAAGAAAGTGGCAACTCCACAGCCGAAGGCAATCATGACGAGAAAAAAATCGATCAGGGATTCTTCCTTACATTCGGACCCGAATTACACTGACCTCTTTGCCCCCAGCGGGTGTAACGAAAACGGCAAACTTATCCACGGACCCCTACTGTATCATTAAATTACTCGTCAGGTCAATCCGAACCAAGTTATGCTTATCAAAAAATCCGATCACATTTACGTCCTCGTGGAGGTTGTATGATTACCGGACCGGTATTACATACGTGTGTACAGGTTGTCTGAGAATATACGTTTGGGCGCAGTGATTTTGAGCAAACATTTGCGGCCACGTTGCCTTGGCCACAGGGTGGTTTGTGCATGATATATATGACAACATCCACACCCACACACATGTTCACAGGCGTGCGTATAATGTGGGGGTGGTTGGTGGCTTTTCATGGAGGATGCAGGGTCGAAGGGAAACAGAGCGCGGTGGATCGAAGAGGCAAGTGAAGGGAGGAAGGGGCGTTGTTGGCGCATAGCAAAGTTACATACTACATACATAGAAATGTGTGTACGCTATCCCCTAAGCTTTTATTCGTCTTCGATTCTGTTCTTCCATCTCCCTGTGTGTTCCCGCAGCGAATTCACGCTCGGAATAGCAACTTTCGTAATACAATCAATTATCTCTTTCGCCGCTCGAGATCCTCAAACCTTGCTACCCTTTTGCCTGCCTCCTTGGAGCCTCGCACGTGTTTGTAATTGGACTCACATGAGCACGAACATAAACCTGGCTAGTTAGACAAACACAGAGAAAAGCGCAGTGGGAGAGAGGACTATGCATCATATGAATTGAACGAGCTATCCGTACGAGTGTCGTACCAAGAATTTACAAAATCCGAGTTCATCGAGCCCGGACTGATAAAAATTGAGGATGCGCGACATCGTCATTGGGAAAATTGTGGTCGTATCCTCTGAGAACACATACACACACAAATGCATACGTCTGTATATACGTGTGCGTGGATGTATGCATTGAGACATATAGGATATAGAAAATTCTCGGCGAATATAGAAAAGTTTCCCCACGGTCTCATCCACTTACTCACCTGCCTGGTTCCTGCTAGGTTGGCAGGTTTTACCGGCGTTCCAAAGACGCCGGACTTCCGGACAGTCGTTCTCTCTTCCTCTCCGCCCTTGTGGCCCGACCACCCCGCTTCGCCTGTACGTGTTCACGGTCTACGTCGAGAGACCCACGTACTTCCTGATGATGGGGTGGCGTATATGGCGCCCTCTCGTTGGAATTTCTACACACCACAATCGCACATACACAGGCACTTACGTATACAAAGATAACTTTGAAGACTCTACTTTAAGGACTCGCCCCATAGTGGCCAAATGTCCCCATTCTCAGTATCGCGCAAGCCTTCGTGTCTTCAAAAACGTCTTTGGATAAATGGAAGCATGTTCATGTAGAAGCGATTTCGAGGACTGTCGGCAAAATCAATGCTGAGTTTGAAAAAAATTGAAGGTCTGAAAGAAAACGGGTTCGAAATATACTTTCTTCTGTATATATCTGTAGCATAGCGGAACCAACAGGGCGAATGGACGAAGGAGTTAGTTCGGATGGACCATATCACGGAAAGCACAGTTAACGTCATCCCTTATATATCCAGCCTCACCCTCTCATCTTTCGCGATGTATTACCGGTAAGCCTCCCACCCCGGGGTAGACCAAAACTCGATTTGGAACATCCTCCCCGTTATACCATTGGTTTCATCTCCTATCTCCTATATATTTGGGCGGCCTTCTTTCACCACGAGTTTGATATTAGTTGGAGATTCGCGAGTACGCGAAGTCCGACCAGCTAGAACTACGACAACGACGTGGATTTTGCAGGTAAAGGGCCAGCGCGCTGCATCTGCCGAACATGTAATCTTTTCTCTGTCTCTATGCTACTCTCTCTCTCTCTCTCTCTCTCTCTCGCTCTCTCTCTCTCTCTCTCTCTCTCTATCGATCTCTCTCTCGATCTCTCGCTTCCCTATCCGGTTCTCATTGTTCCGACGTAATTATCGGACAAAAGCAAACTTGTTTCATTGAATGCGGATGCTGGAACGAGGGTGATGTATATAGCATTCGTACTCTCTCTCTGTCTCCTCTTCGCGCTCGTTCTCCCTAAAGTCTGGTACCCTTTTCATCACCGGCGCCCCAATGCCTGGAACAACCTCCGCCTCAACCCCGCGTTATATCACCCTTCGGTTGGTCCGCTTCACCAAACTATTCTACCTTCAGCGGGCTCCTTCGGACGCGATATCTCGAGGATTTCCATACGTGCGTTCTTATTGCATGGGCAGCGTCTTTGGTGGAAAATCTAACGAGATGCGATTGGATTGACCTATATGGGTATGTTGGTTCATTGCTTTTACGGAGAGCAGTATTGGCAACAATTTCCACATGGTTCCACTTTCTATGCCCTTTCGAGCTTTGATGATCCAACCCCTTTCCTTTTTCGCGCATCCTCGTTAATTCACTGCTTCCGGCTCTTGGAAAACTCCCCAATGGGGTGCCCACAGCTATTTATTCGTAATAAATCAATGTGGGGTATTTACACGAGGGCACAGGGAAACTGCGGAAAACCTGTATTTCAGTTGTGTTTACCATTGGCAAATGAAGGGAGTAGCCTCCTGCTCAATAGTGGGCGCGCAGACCATCACTGAGAAGTCACTCAATCAAGTAGTGGCTCAGACAAACACTGATTGACACGCGAATTCGCCCTAGCCACATATCAGCCGTGCAGGTCGTTCGGTTGGTTTCACTGTTGCCGTTTGTTGTCGTTTTTACCCAAACAAAGATTGCCGGGTTATTTTGTAGCGAAGGTCCTTCATGGTCCTCGCGACTGGGACCAATCAGTTGGAGGATAAAAAGTTTTTCGGGCGAATCAAGCCCTAGAACAAAATGCGCATAGAGCAAAGGCGCCGACGGCACATAAAAGGAGTTAAACGGAGTGGCAGAAGTAGTTTTATCTAGCTCGAGAACTATCCTCGTAAAGAATCGGACGTCTCTTTGGCATCTCCCTTCTGGTTCGTTCCTTTCTCCACTCTTCTCCCTCTTTCCTGTCGCCCTTATACCCCTGCCCTTCACCAAAACACAAATCCCCCCACGATTCTCCAATGTCCTGGCAATCTTAATTTACGTTCTGCTACCCCTTTTTAGGTCACGAGCACACATAAAACCTAGGAATCCCATGAATGTATGTGCTGCTCGACCATTATGTCCTTAGCGTATACGGCCCTTTATTGCATAGTTTTATCGTTGCTGAGTCATGTTTTTTTTTTACATTCGTGTACTGTTCGTTCGAGAAATCTGCGTGGAAGAACCTTTAATCAGCCAAAGATCATGCTGATATGGACCTTGGAGCTCTGCCACTCAATTTATCACCTGAATCCATTTGCAGGAGAAGAATTACAAAAGGGTGCTGTGATTATTAAGATGTTCGATAAATATGTTAGTGTGTCCAAATTCCAAGTTAAGTGGGCTAACGTTGTAGGCGCTGGTATTGGAAGAGCTTAAATTAGATGAGCTTGAGTTGAAACAGCTTGGATTGGATGAGCTTACATTGGATGGGCTTGGATTGGATGAGCTCGGATTAAATAAGCTTGAATTGGATGAGCTTAGATTGGGTGAGCTTGGATCGGCTGAGCTTGGATTGGATGAGGATGGATTGGATAATCTTAGATTGGATGAACTTGGATTGGATAAGCCGAGATTGGACGAACTTTGGGCTAGCTAACGATAAGCAAATCTCGATCACAGTCTAAAAATTGATCGTGAAAACATGCGTCATTCAAGTTTGATAACTCAGCGCGGCAGGTTCTTCCCGTTGCACTTCACGAGCCCCGTTTCTTTTTTCTTGATCCGCGTGAGAAATGAAAAAAATTTGCTCATTTCCATGGGAGATTATGCGAGGAGCAGAGCACCGGGGGAAAATATGCTCAGGTCGTAATAAATCGTAAAGTTCGTCCAAGATCGAGAAAACGTAGCGCGGAGCGGTAGCAGCAGCAGCAATCCGTGCCCACTGCGCCGGCAGCAATGCGGCTCAAGGTTCTTTCGTGGTTCTCTCGGAAAAGTTTGATGTATCCACATAATTACGTCTGTAGGCGCTCCGCGATGCCTTCCACGCAGCGTCAGTCAAGATATAAGTACTTACATACAAGCATATATACAAATAATCCAAGTACACAGGCACACATATACATAGGTATGTACATAGATATGGATTATGTTCAGTGAGTTCGCGGAGTATGATCATTGCAGCTGTTACCCTGTTCGTCGACCACGAGAAGCCATATCAGCATCGAACCCAGCTTCGCGCATACATACCGCACAACTTTTCAAACATTCCGCTGGGTTCTAAGCTTCACTCCGGGTACATAAAACCCAGCCATCTCTCCAGAAGCAACATATTTTTATTTTCTTCCGTACAAACATCCACACAACCGTCCATGCACTCATTCATATTGCACGTACGCAAGCCTAGCTAACTACGAATGCACTTTTTGTTTATTGCCCGAAGTTAAGGGACAGAAGCAACCGATCCAGATCCATCCCCTCAAGCGCGATGCACACGATTAATCAAAGATATGTCTGCGGTAACGAGACCATCTAATTAACGATGAAAACACTCGTCCCGAATGGCAAATCCGTCGATAAAAGCTCCCTCGGCCCTTCTCGCAACTCACCTTTCCACACTGTGAGGGCGTGTTGAAGAACAAGAAAGAAAGAGGGGTGGCTCGGGATCCTTCGTTAGCGTCATCGGCGAGTTCACTCGAGATTGTCTCCACTCCTTTGGCCCCAACGTCTGCCGACTCAGTTTATATCCACTTGGTTCTTTCATTGAACACCGTGCATCGAAGGTGAGCGACCGGGATTGGAGAAAAGGTACGACCGCCGTCTGAGGACCCATCCTCAGGAGGAACAGAGATCGAGACAAAAATAGAGCAAACTGGAAGGTCGTCTTCATCGCCTCTTGTTTCGAGACCTTCCAGATTGGTCTCCGAATCAATTAAGTCAGTGATGGGTCGCTTCGTAATCAGCGCATCGTTGGAGCTCCTCAGGGGGTTGGCCAACACCCATCATGTTGAGGGTACCTTACCCTCACCAGGTCCTCCTCATTCGCCGTTCCAACGACTACATCCTGGAAAGACTGCGAGGTGGCGACACATGCTCGCAGTTCACTGTATACACCAATGGGAAAAGATGGTTTTGACGACAGTCGACACAGAAGACTGTCCTCGAACCAACCAGATGTGCTGGCAGCCAACATTGCGCAGACACAACGGGCTCAAAATATCCTTTCGCCGTATATGTGTATTGGAACAGAGTGAACGACGATTTTCCGTTCGAGGGCGCTACAGATCAGCCGAGAATGTGGAAGATTCACGTCCCAATCAATGTGGGACGTAGAGTATTTACGAGGAAGGCTGGGGCACTCGTCGTTTCTCAAGGATCTTGAGACAGCGAGTACGGTAGAGCAGGATGGGGTGCTTCGACCAATAAATGTGGATATATATACCTCGGACCTGCAATCCTCGGAGTACCCGAGAATTGTTGTCCTTCTTCCGCTTCACTATCGTCTCATCGAGCCCGATGACAATAACGTGTCTCGATCTTCGAGTGGCTCTTTTTTGGACCCTTGATGTACAAGTGGACACCAGAAAACTTTGCTCGCATTACAACGTGCGAACATGACGAGGCTCGTCAGCGAGGAAAATGTCAGCCAACGCTCGTAAATCTTTCGTTCAACTGGATTGATGGGATCGCGAACTTGGAAACGTTCATGAAGATGAGTAGGAATCTCCGTAATTGATTTTACCGAAATGCCGAATATCGCGATGGGTTGAGGGTGGGATGATGTTGACAAATCCAACAGCAGAAAGTTACGACTCGTCGGCGCGGTATCGTTTGACGCTCCTGGCCGATCGGATGCTGAGGTGTGACGCGAGGTATTACCGCTGGTCAGTAAAGTGCGAGGTAAGAATTGCCGAATTGCCGATTCAGCGAAATCTATGAAGCGATAAAAACGCCCGCCTCCACCTCGGTGGCCACCGCAAGGGATATATAGCACGGCGGCTTGATCGCTATCACCGGTCCTGGCCAAATTCTATTTACACTGTGCGGTGCGAAAGGCCACATTATATCCCGCTGGAGTTTGCTGAATGGCCCAAAGGCAAGAGGCAGCACGTGGAATAAGAATAAGAGGGAGAGAAGGTTTTTCCGTGTTGGTGGTTTTGGGTTTTACTCTATTTTTCCTTCGCAGAGTAATCACCCCATCACAAAGCTGCATCAGCTGAGCAAAGCTCGAAATGCAATTGTGCACGGGAAAAATAATTCAAAAGGGAAGAGCAGAACGACCAGGTGTTTGAAGGCTCCGTCGAGTCCACCACTGCGTCAACTCTATTTCGTCAATGCTGTCCCCCAATGGCATTTAATGAACTTTGATGATTCGTGATGTGGCATGGAAAAAAAAACATTGAAAACGATCCTCCCTTGCCGTGAGCCTAAGCGCGACGTTTGGAGAATAAAAATAAATAAAAATACCTAAAATTAAATAAAAATGGAATAAAAAAAATACCTAAAATTTTATTCTCCAAATAAAATTTGGAGAATAGATGGATGTGCATGAAATCTGAATCTTTTTTTTCACGATATTACTGTTATATTCCTCCCATGCCCGAAATACAGCGATAAGGTGTCGCCCGCAGCGCGTAGCGCGTTTAGTTGACGACGCCACCGCACGGGGGCCGAGCGAGCCATGAGATTGGCCAGGCACACTCGGAGAGAGGGGGTAATCGAGAGAAGGGGAAAACGACTTCGAGAAAGAGAGCGAGAAAGTTGAAACCACACATGCAGACCGAACTCGAACACCAATTCGAAGAAGGGCGAGAAGTCGAGAAAAAGGTACGGAAGGGGCCGAGTTCTGGTACCCAGGAGTATAGCCCGGAAGCAAGGTGGTGTGAGACGGCGCTTGAACGTGATCTTTCATAGCTGCTTGATTGGCCGGCGGTGCTCTCACGAATGAAAATCTTTTGTCTCTACCGACCTGTACCATGAAAATCCGACAACAGACAATATATTTAAAGCCACGCAAACACTCTGGCTCCGTTCCTGTCTCGCTGCCATGTATATATGTATATATTTATATACACAACACACACACAACACACACACACACACACACACACACACACACACACACACACACACACACACACACACACATATATACATATACTTCGCCCGCTAAACTGGCAACAATAAAAGGAGACACGTTGATGAAATCAAGATCGGGGAGGAAAGTTTTGCCCTCAGCGGTGGCAGTTGCCGAAGAGAGATGGAAAGGGATGTTGAAGGTTTTGGTACTGGTGCTTCAAGATGTATCTACGCATACCACGTGTATTCCCGTATCAAGTTTACGTATATATAGATATGTATATATATGGGGCATTCCATACCAATTCGACCTGGGTCTGACGCTCGACCCCTCAAATCTGGTTCCTGATTTTTCCTATCATTACTCTCACTCTATCAAGCAATAACATTTTTTTTCAGAATTTTCAAAATCAATTTGAGCGCGTCATGAATTTTTGATTTTTTTTGAACACCTCGATGGCCGTAATCGAAAAATCTGAAAAAATTCCCAAAAATATAGTGTCAGATATAAAAAATGTTGGTGTAAAATTCATAATGTCTGGGCTTTTGCTTCAATCCGTTTTTTTAGCTTTTTGAGCAAAAAAAATGAAAAAAATAAGAAGCAGAGATCAATTTACTGTAGACTGTTTCTCGAAATATTGTATGCATAATACCAGATTTTTTTTAAAAATTCTCCGATTTTTCTAAAGTGTATTTTGTAATTTTCGATTTTTTAAAATCATGGTTGACATAAACCCTAATTAGGGGTTGAATCAAAAGCCCAGACATTATGAATTTTACACCAACATTTTTTATAACTGACACTGTATTTTTAGAAAATATATATTTTCTAACAGCTCGATATTCATACTAATTAGATGTGTAATTAACTTTATGAATGAATCACTTTTTTATACGATAAAAAATTGTTGAATTCGCACATGATTTTATACCCGTTACTGTGGCTTAACAATGGTGCAGTAGTTGACTTAAGACTTTTTTCTTTGATCTTAAGACTTAAGTTGACCCTAAGTTGACCTTAAGACTTTTTCCGGCTCGCCACGGTGGTGTCCTGCTTTACATTTTTTTTCGCTAAAAATAATGAACACGGAGACTCGCTTTGCCAAGGATAATACGATTCAATAATTTTCGTTTATTATTTAATTCTCAAAGAGAGCAAAGTTTACCCTTGAGGAACTACTGTATCATTGTTTACTCAGCGTCGGACTTTGAATGCGAATACATGGCTCATTTTTTGTCGTACGACATTTTCAAAAAAGCGTTTTGCTGGAAAAGCCAGACCCTGTATGCTCACCAAGAGAACCTTGATAGTTTTGAACCACCCTGTACATACATATATAAGCTCAGCTGCACGTAGAATCCGAAGAGAGAAAACAAACGTGCGAAAGTGAGGAAGCCAATATGTATATCGTATGTATTTTGTGTATTGTATGCATGCATAAATATATGTATGTATCCGTACGAGGAGTGAGAAGAAATGAAGAGGAGTGAAAAAGGGTCGAGTGTATAGGTTGAACTCGGGATCTCGTGCTAGCGAAGGTAAAGTAATTTATTATGTGTCTTGTGAGACTCGTCTCACTGGAATGTCTCACGAATGTAACTACTTGTACACGTGTCCTTTCTATATGTACTCACGTACACACATTCATACGAAAGGGAAGAAGGGAAAGGGGCGTGGGCGAATTTATCTTCTCCTTCCAGAAAGCCACAATTTAAAGTTGCGTTTTAGTTCATATACTTCTTTGGATAGACTGTTATTTTTTGTTCGAAATTCATCGACTGTCTCCCAGTATTTGTTAACTTTTAATCGATAAATACTCGAATAATCGATTAATTAATCGTTTAAGTGTGTAGTATTGCTTTATTGCTTTTTTAAATGTAGTTACCATTTGTACAGGCTCCTTCCCCTTGTTACATTCCCCACCATATTCCACTTGAGTGTGCACGCAATGCCTATGAACAAACTTTTTACGTCGTGTATTTAAATGTTCATTTCCGTGCGTGTTTATTATATTTTTGGTGGTCTTCGTACACACCTCGAAGCAACCGAGAATGTCCTCACGGTTTTGTACAAAATTGTAAAAATTTCGCCCGGCCTCGATTTGTACCCTTCTGCCTAAACAAATATCGGGACCATTCTCACGTGTGACAAACGTTCCTATGTGTAGCGTTGGTGAACGGAAATGGTCCCAATATGAACCCCTTCATATATATATATATATATATATATATATATATATATATATATATATATATATATATATATATATATATATATATATATATATATATACCGAGTGAGGCAGCAACTATTGGGAGCAGAAATATTCTTTAAGGGTAACAGAGTAGGGTCACAGTGTAAAATTTTCAAAAACTCGATTTTTTTGCATTTTTTGACATTTTCAACCATTAAAAAATTAAAAATAGACGTTAACAAATTAATTTCTGTTCTTCACGAGTGCTTTGATTGTCCATAAAAAAATCAGCCCGATTGGAGTATTTTATCCATCGAAAAAAAACCCGAATATCATTTCTTTTCGACCGGTTACACTGTGATGATCCCTTAACCTATCAGTTAAGCCTACCTAACAGTAACTATCACATCAAATTTCAAAATGGTCGATCAAGACTTGAAAATAAAAATCGACAGAACAGAAATTTAAACGTTTTTGGCCTAAAATATTAATAAGGAAACATTTGACGAAAAATGTCATTCTCTCTTGACAGCAGGTACTTCTGTCGGAGTACTTTTCATTAACGAGAAGACACATTATCATGTAAATCACAAACTTCACACTGCTGTCCAAAACAAATTGATGAGATACATTTTTCCAGAATTTCATCAACGAATTAAAAATAAGTTCACACACCAAATTTCAAGACGATCGATCAAGATTTAGCAAACAAAATCGATAAAACAGGAATTTCAATGTGTTCGGCCTAGAATCGTGATGAGGAAACATTGGGCGAAAAATGTAATTCTGCACTGACAGAAGGAAATTCTGTCGGAGTACTTTTCATTGAAGAGAACACACATTATTATGGAATCACAAACATCTCACTGCTTTCCAAAACAAGTTAATAAGATTCTTAGTTGCGAACAATTTAAACCAAGCCGTACGACTTACCTGAATTTCGCTTACTATTAAACTATTGAAACTTCAATAAGAGCCTGTTTGTTAATACGGAGTGACAAGATTAATAAGATAATTCAGTCAATGCCAATCGCAATGCAAGCATGCATTCAAAGTGGTCGCCATTACTTTGTTCACCTTTTATAGGAGTAAGTGTTTTGCACCATTTTTTAGACTGATTCTAGGCTAAAAACCTTCAAATTTCTGTTTCATCGATTTTTAATATTAAATCTTGATCGACCATCTTGGAATTTGGTGTGTGAAATTATTTTTAAATCCTTGATAAAAGCCTGAAGGAAAATAGTGGTCCCGTTAAGAAAAAAATTGAGATGACCTTAAAATCTCCGAGGCGCCTCCACCTGGATAAACCTCATACCCACCACTCGATGCCCCCCTTCGAACTATGCAACTTTTGTAAGAAGAGTTTTCTCCCAAGTCTGATAGGTTAGAAAATATTCCTACTGCCAATAGTAGCTGCCCCACCTGGTCACATCACAGAATACAGGGTATTCTGTGATTAATGGAGAATCCTGCAACTGTCAATAGGTCTGGGCCGGGTTAAAATTCCGAACTTTGAATTATCAGAACACTCAATACTCCGAAAGAGTACTACTCCGAAAGAATTTTACACGAAACACTAAAACTCCGAAAATCTGAACACCGTCAAAATAATTTGGCTATCGAAGTTCTAAAAGTTGCAAAATTTTCAATAAATCGACGAATTATTTTAAGATTTTTTTTTATTAAGAAATGATTTTGCGTCAATTTTGAAATTTGTCTAGACAATTTTATAGGTTCCACATAATTTACAGTCAACTGTGTAGACTTTCGCTGGCATGGTCTTGACATGGGGGCCGGGTCGAAATTCCGAACGTTGAATGCGCTGACGGTTTAAAATTCCTAATTCTAATGTTCCGAAATTACAAGGTTCGTCAAGATCATGCCGGCGAAAGTTTACACAGTTGACTGTAAATGATGTAGAACGCATAACATTCTGTGGACAAATTTCAAAATTGACGTAAAATCACTTTTTAATAAATTAAAAAATCGCGAAATAATATGTCGATTTATAGAAAATTTTGAAACCTTTAAAACGTCCATAGCCGAATAATTGTGACGGTATTCAGATTTTCGGAGTTTTAGTCTTTCGTGTAAAATTCTTTCGGAGTTTTGATCTTTCAGGGTAGTATTCTTTCGGAATTTTGAGCGTTCTGATCATTCAAAGTTCGGAATTTCAGTCCGGCCCCGATAGGTCACATCAAGTCCTGCCATATTCTGGAATTTTGATTTAGTAAAAGTCCCACTATTTTAGAGATTTTGCGAGTTGTGTTATTTTTTCAAAAAACCATCTGCTTTTGGTTTTTCACATGCCATTTCTACAAATGACAAATTTTTTTATCCGTTTTTTTTAAATACTCCTAATTATTTATTTTATCTAGAAAAGTTTTCTTTTTAACCTTAAATGTTGGGAAACTTTATGAAAAAAGATCTCATGCAGAATTTTCATACAAACCAATTCGAACCTCTGACTTTGTTAGCCTGCGGTGTAAAAAAATGTACTGCGTATATCGTGCTAATTACTTTAAAAAGTTGCTTGGTTATTGTCGATTCATGTCATTAGTAGAAATGGCATGCGAAAAACGAAAATCAGGTGATTAAAAAAAAAGAATAACATAAAGCGCAAAATCTCGAAAACCGTGGGATTTTACTAAACTGAAATTACAGCATATAGTAGGACATGATCTGACCTATCGACATTTGCGGGATTATCCATTAATTACAGGACACCCTGTATATCTGTCGCTGTATGTAAGGGACGGACGCGAATGCACACATTCTTACGCGTTCCGCATACGTCTTTACATATGTATACCGAGTATACTGTAAGCGTATACACACAGTACGTGTATTTCCGGGGTGGGGGGCGGGTAAAGAGGAAAAACATACGAGTCCGGAATACGTGAAAACTCTTTCGCGAAAGGGAATCCGTGACGTTGAAAGATGCAAAAACGTGTACCGTATATTCTGTCACTTGGAAATCTGTATATGTATTTTCTGATATCTGAGAGGCTTCTCCTGGCTGTGGGTGGATAATCATATGCATACGTGAAGAGAGAGAGAGAGAGAGAGAGAGAGGTCGATAGGAGGTGAAGAAAGAAAGACAGAGAGATTAATCTTCATTCCTTGCCTTGGTGCCATTAGTTGAGGAACAAAGACATAGCAGTAATCTCATAATAGTTGGTGTAATCCAGTTGAAAGTGGGTAACTAAAGTCCTCAAAAATCAATTTGATTATTGTAATTTGATAAAGATTATAACGATGGTGATAATAAAATAAAAACAGTAATAATAGTAATGGAGAACTCCCGAACTAAATGAATGCAAACTGGGGAACTGTCGCGTGCATGGGACGAGTCACATCGTCGTAGTCGAGAGTCGATCATAATGGAGAGAGACAGAGAGAGAGAGAGAGAGAGAGAGAGAGAGAGAGAGAGAGAGAGAGAGAGAGGGAGTAGAAGAATAGCAGAATTGAATTTGATTACCCGTAAAAATCTTCTAAATATTAAAAGCTCATCCACCAAACGCCAGGACTCCCCTGATCCCGGACCTATATACAACTGGACTGGCTCCACCGTAAAAAAATCTAGTTTGGATTTGTCTTGATTTCCGATCGAGGTTTGGGTTCGTCGCCCACAATTTTTTTTATCCCTCAACCGTCTGGCTCCGCCGTCAAAAAATCAGATTTGGGGTTGGTCTTGATTCCCTATCGAGCTTTGGGTTCGTCGGCCACAATTTTTTTTATCCCTCTTCGTCTGGCTCCGCGGTCAAAAAATTTCGTTTGGGTTTATCATCAGTTTCTATCGAGCTTTTAGTTTGTTCGACCAATTTTTTGTTTTTCAGCAAGCTCTCGATGTTGGAAATCATTGGAATCCATTTTATTTCGTACCCAACCCACGTGTCTATTATCAGAACTTCGTACTTTAGGGGCAGTCCGTCCGTTCTTAGCAACCGCTGTAAATACACACTTGGTGCAACGAACTGGTGTGCTTAGATCCGCGTCAACGTTATGGAGGCAGCGCTGGCGTCCTGCCGAGATGTATGGACGTTGCAATGATCCAGAGAATAAGGGAGACAGAGACGCAGGAAGAGAGAGAGAGAGAGAGAGAGGGTATGCCTCTCCATCTATATGTATAGACGTCCTGGTTGTCCTGATGTCCAGTGAGCCGCGTGACAGCTAATATCCGGCCAGGAAACTAACACCCCGTCACACCAGGGCTGTTCGTAAACCAGGCGCAGTCGACTTCTCACCCGGAGCCAGCTATCGCATCATCCCCGATACCCAGTCAGGAAAGTCCATTACTATCTATATATGTATATATATATATATATATATATATATATATATATATATCCATTATATAAGATTATACGTTGACATATATTTGTATATATGTTCATGTATATAAATATCGTCTATAAATATATATAAGCCTGTGCGTATGTTTGAGAACACTAATATGACATGTATGCTATTGCGTTAGGATGGCTCGATCTCCTCGTATCTTCATCATACACACGATCCACGCGATAAAAATCCACTGTCCTGATTTTTTTTTCACCGTCGAGACGTTTGAACCCCACCCCGTAGAAAAATTTAAAAAAATACTATTCTGACGCATTCCCTTGTGATTTTTTCTCCATACCCATGAATTATTTGGCATTGTGTCATTGTGCCGGAACACCTGTCCGAACAGCCCTAAGTTTGTATCTTTAGTGCATAGACCTCGGATAATCGATATTTCGGTACGACACCGTTCTCATTTTTAGTACGATTGTGATTCCTTCTGATACAGTCAACGACAATCACGAATTATCGACATCGACTTGTGCCTGCAAGATAAAAGAACGAAAAGGAATTCGGAAATTAGAAAATTGAAAAAAGTTATCTTTTTTGTCTATGGAAAATTGTTTTATTAATTACGATGCGTTAGTGGGTGTGGTTTGAATTTTCGATATTTTTCATATATGTAAATCAAATTGTAAGAAAAACAATGTACGTCGCAAACATACTTATTTATATTTCATTTTTATAAGTAAATAAATGTGTATGTATAATTTATGAAGAAGTATATTAAATAAAGAAATATATATGTATATCCAGGGTGCCTTGTTATGAATGGATAATCCTGCAACTGTCGATAGGTCAGATCATGTCCTACAATATGCTGGAATTTCAGTTTAGTAAAAGTCCCACGGTTTTTGAGATTTTGGGTTTTATGTTATTTAAAAAAAATCATCTGCTTTTGGTTCTTCGCATGCCATTTCTACAAATGATATGTATCGACAATAACTAAGGAACTTTTTTTAAGTATTTGGCACGATATGCGTAGTACATTTTTTTTACACCGCAGGCTATCAAAGTCAGATGTTCGAATTGGGTTGTATGAAAATTCTGCATAAGATCTTTTTGCATCAAGTTTCCTCAACGTTTAAGGTTCAAAAGAAGACTTTTCTAGATAAAACAAATAACGAAGAGTATTGAAAAAACCGGCTAAAGAAAGTGATCATTTGTAGAAGTAGCATGCGAAAAACCAAAAGCAGATGATTTTTGTCTCGAAAACCGTGGGACTTTTACTGAAATTTTACTTTTACTGAAATTCCAGTATATAGTAGGACATGATCTGACCTATCGGCAGTTGCAGTATTATCCATTCATAACAGGACACCCTGTATAGATTAGGGTGATTAAAAAAATTGATTATTTTTTTTTCCAAATTCATCTATTCCGTAGTTGCAGTAAGGTGAAATAAGACGCCTGTTGAAATATGAGCCCTCAATATTAATATTTAGAGGTTCCCCATCGCGATTTTCTATTTCCCATGCTAATAACATGGAGAACACTTTGCTTGCTAGTTTCAAATTTTATAACGCACCAACGTACAACAATAGCCAAGACATATTTTTGCAGGGTATCGAATGCTTTATAAGAAAGGTATCTTATTGTTTTATGATAAATCTATTCTTCCAGATGGTATTCAAGGTCAAAGTTGAATTTATGGTAATTTTTTTAAAATCACTTTTTCGGCGAAACTATGAGACTTGTCGCAAAATCTCGTTGGACTTTTTTGTAGATCATTTTATTTTTTACATAATCATGTCATTAAATAATTAAAAATCTCTATAGTTTCGCAGTCAACGGCTTTGGAAATTCATTTTTTATTAAAAAAGTTGCTGTTTCCATGAAATTAATTGCTATAGAAACCAAAAATATAAATAGATGGACGCCAATTTACATAAAATTACTTTTTATTGTTTATTTACAGTCCAAAAAGGTTACGAAGAATTTTTTTCGTAACCTTAATGTTCAAATTGTAAGAATTTATTGTCTTAGAAAAAATTATAAATAAAATGAAAAACACACTCATATAATTTACAACTTTCATCAACAGTAAACATTAAAAAGTAACTTTATAAAAATTGGCTACTTTAATTCATATTTTTGGTTGACATAACAATTCATTGAACAGAAATAGCAACTTTTCTCTAAAAAATGAATATGTAGACCCGCAATTACTGAACTATAAAGATGTTTTATTATTTAATTACATGATTTTACAGAAAATAAAATGATCAACAAAAAAGCTTCCATGACATTTTGTGATAAGTCTGACAGTTTCGCCGGAAAAGTGAAAAAAGCTTGCAATTTACCATAAATTGAACTTTGATCTTGAATAACTTTTGAAAGATTAGATTTATCACGAAACGATAAGAGACCTTTTTTATAGAGCGATCAATTCCCTACATAAATGTGACCCTGGTATCATTGCACGTTAACCCATTGGCGAGTTATAAAATTCTAAACTAGCAAGCAAAGTTTTATTAGCATGGGAAATAGAAAATCGCCATGCGAAACCTCTAAGAAATAATATTAGGGGCTTATATTTTAACACGCGTCTTATTTCACCTTACTGCAACTACTGAGGAAGGGGGTGCGAAAAAAAATTGTCAATTTTTTTTCATCACCCAATTTTTACATGTGTGAAGGCAGAGCTCCATAAGTATATGAATAAGTATAAATAAACATGAAAAACTCTATATAAATAAACATAGTTGAGATGATCTCGAAGTGATCTGCAGGTGATCAACCCTCAACACCGGAAGTAACGAGCGAGCGCGGTCCTGGTCCGACGTCTCGATAATTCGTCAACCCCCTACCCCTGGACAGTTGTTCACAATTACAGCGATGACGAGACCTTACACCCCGCAATCCCCATTTTTGTGATAACCTTCGCATCATCGATCGACGTTCATCCACCTCGCCTTTGCTTCCATCTCTCCCTCTCTCTTTGTCCCTCCCTCGATTCACCCTCTGCGCTATTACCGTAATGTCATCCCTGACCTAAAACACCGACCTACCTTTACACGCGGGGTTGCACGGGCGCGTATTAACCTACAAAAAGGTTGATCAGTCGACTCATCCTACCGCAAGACTTCCACGCCATTCCCCGTGGCTGACATCCGAGGGGCAATGACACTCATCGTGCCCTAAAAGTTGCGTTGCCAGGATAATTTTTTTCTAATTTTGGGACGCGAAATACTTGCTGTCACCGAACCACAAGGACCCAAGGAAAAAGTGCACTGACAGAAAAATTCTATTCATTTTAACTAAGCGTCTATGTGATTAAAAAAATCAATTAACAAGATTTTTCGTGAAATCTGATTTTTCCTGTTGCATTCCATTATCGGAACTATATATTCAAAATATATTTATTGATTCACATAAAGATCTATTCAATATCGTCAAATAAACTAACATTTTATTTATTTCTAATAAATCTGTGATTCGGTTTGATTTGCTCGAAAAACAATTTTGTTGAATCCACTAAATGTATCTATACAATTTTCTGAAATTTAAATTTAAAACAATTTTCGTCGAGTTTAATATTTTTCTATTTGATTGAATTAATGGTCTGTCTTTAGTGCAACAAATACTTACTTATTTGAATCAAGCTATTGACCAACGTTTGTTTGAGGCAGAGAGAGAGAGGGGGGTTGTGTGTGTGTGTGTGTGTGTGTGTGTGTGTGTGTGTGTGTGTGTGTGTGTGTGTGTGTGTGTGTGTGTGTGTGTGTGTGTGTGTGTGTGCGCGCATAGGTTATGTTTGGAAAGTCTATAGCATGATATTTGATATAATTCTCTAATTACCACTATAACATTAACTAATTGATATAGTTTATGTGATACGACACATAATTATACGAATTCATTTGGTGTCTTATGCCATATCTGTGACTAACAAGGACCATCTCTTAAGTGTCCGCCTTAGATTTTGTTAAAACTCATATATGCAATAAAACCTTGAAACATATTAGACACATTTTTTTTATCGGCGGAAAAACAGTTTTAAGGGAGGAAACCACCCCTCAACAAAACCACCCCTCAAAAGTCTTCTAATATAAAGCGATGAAAAACCTTCATTTTATTTTCGATGTATGAAAGATTCTATGCATATAGTGCATTTGGATTTGCAGTGGATATTGTAAGCAAATAAAGATTTATTCAAATCGAAGCTTTATTTATTTAATTTCAATATATTTAATATTTACGAAGAATAGCTGGCACAAGTAAAAAAATATTTCTGAAACAAATAGGATCGTAGTGGGCCGCGAGATAAGGAAAAAAAACGTATTTGATTTAAATACATCGTGAACGAATGTTGTTTTTTTTCGGTAATTTAGGCGAAATATTTTCTTTGAAAAAAATGATTTCAGAAGGTCAGGGAATGGCGAATTATGGTAGAAAATCATTGTCGTAAAACTCTAAACGAAGTATTTCATTTTATTTTGGATTTATGAAATATTCTCTGCACTTACAATCTTACGAGTATATGGTAAGCATTTGCTTATAATATACACTGCTAATCCAAGTGTAATATATGCATAGAATATTTCAAAAATCCAAAAATAAAATGAAAGATAAATGCACAAAAATGGAATCCAAGTGTACTATATGCAAAATAAAGATTCGATTCGAATAAATCTTTATATATTTAATTAAAATATATATTCAATATTTTACAAGCATAACTGGAATGAATAAAAAAATCTGAAACGAATAGGATCGTAGTGAGTCGCGAGACGAGGAAAAAACCTATTTGATTAAAATAGATCCTATTTAAATTAAATATTTTTTTTGGCTGTGTGTCTTTAGCTCTCCATCGTTCTTTCTCACCATATATTTTTCGCTATTTCTGGCTCTCTCTCTCTCTCCCGATTATGTAAACGTGGATTCACCTCGGACATATATTATCCCTCGTCTTTTGTACATCCCTCGGAAAGTATTGGTATTTTCTTCAGTCACTGGAAAACCTCTCGACGCAAGATCATCGTGTAATGTCAGAAACGTACGGTTCTCATAGTCCTACGCAACGGTGTGCATGTATTCGCGAGGGGATGTAGTATTGAGGGACACGAGCTTCCGGGGCCACACATCGCGAGAAACGACGAAAAAGAAACGTCTTTGAGAAAAATGTCGCCTGCCTGACTCTCGTGAAATATCCTTCGTTGATATTTTGTTCAAAGTACGCCATGTACTTTCGTACTTTATCTTCGTCGTTCTTGTCACTTGGGGAAAAAACGCACATACACATGTGTCTATACGTGTATATTCGTCTAAGCAAATAGGCGCATGCATGCAGAGTAAAGAAAGGGCCATTAAGAGAACCGTCGGTGCATCGGGAAGAATTGTGCCACCTGCAGGTCTATCTACCTGCAAGTAGATAAATACCTGCTACGCCATAAAATACACCCACGTACATTTGCACGTATGGACGAGGAGAAAAAAAATTCTCAAAGGGAAACGACGTGGCCCGCATTATTTAATGAGAAAAAAGAATCATGCATCAAACGCCACTTTGTTTCTCAGCAGAAAAATCCCTCATAGGTAGCCTCGTGTGTGGAGGGCTTTCCATTCAAGATCGCCACAGTTTCGTGCACCGTACATCGCTTAGGATCGACGGTCAAATTGTCGAAAGTCGAGCATTTTTAATGGAGAGTTCTTTTGTTTTCTTTTCGTCGCATTTTTTTAACCCGTGATCATCCTCTTGATTGGAAACGCGGGATTGTACACTGGGAACTTCCAAAGACGGAAGTTCGGCGTCGAGTGAAACGATTGGAAAATTCGAGAAAAAAGCTTGCTCGTCGGTTCGTAAGGAAGAGATAAAATAGTTGAAAACAAGGGGCCACATAACGATCGCAGGGGATGACGGTGATAGTCCTGTGTGATTTCCATAGTGGAAAACCTCACTTCCGGTGGCAAAAAACACCTGATTTTTTCCACCCTTGCACTTAGAAAAAAGATTTATTATGTTCTAATAAATTGGCACGTTAGAACATAATTTATTGAAAATTAATAAATATTTACTCGTATGGAGACAGTTTTTATGTGATTGTAACTACAGCATTTATTCAGCTTCACTAAATATGTTTTTTTACGTGCCGATTTTTGACATCAATTAAAAGCCATATTTAAAACAGAAAATTTGAATAAATATTTCCTTGAATCAAATAAATTTAAGTGTTAGTAAGAATATAAAGTGAGAAAAAAACGTTCAAGTGAGAAAATAATGACGGCCGAAATGACACAATTCCTCGAAAAAAAACCAGCTGGGGGCTTATGAAGAATCCTATTAGATGTTAAGAAAAACTTTATTTGTCGGATATAAAACACCTGTTTCTTCTAACTTATATATCTTATTAGATGTTGAGAAAAATTCTTAGTAAATCTTAAACATAAACTTAAATCAAAAAATTTCTTAGCTGTTAAAATTATTGTAGTAGGCCGACATACGAATAAAAAAACTTATTCGCCGGGAGACAAACTTCTTTGTCCTTAATAAATCTTTTGGTCTTCTGCGGCTGCAAAAAATGAAAAAGTCTATTCGGGCCTTTTTTTTATCTGAAAAAAAATGTTGATGCACTTTAGACCCTTTTTCTGAATTTTTCACCTAGCTCAACTTATGCTTCAGGTGTTTACGATTTTTTTTTGTGAAATTTCAATTTCCGGGCTGATTATTCGACAGGAAGTCCAAGGAGTTTTGCAAGTAAGAGAAAACATCCGAAATATCGTTTTAGATCAAACTCAATTCGAGTGCACAAAATCGACACTTCACCGATAAAAAAGTAAATATCAGAAGTGCAAGTTGAACTTGGACGAAAAATGCCCAAAACAGGTCTAAAACGTACCTAAGTTTGTTATAATTTAAAAAAATGGCCCGTGTGGACATTTTGATTTTTTGCAGCCGCAGAAGGGCTGGGGCGAAAAATTGAAACAAATCTGTATCTTTTGCCGTTGGCCTGCCCCCAATCCATAATAAACGATAGTGACGGAAATTGTTGTTCGAGTTGAGCCGGAATACCCCATATATCTATACACATGCAAAAAGGAAGATCGTAAGATGGCGGAAAGTCGAGAAAGTAATAACCGAATTCAATATTCGGTTTCGTTCAAACGACGACGCAGATCCATTGACAAAGAAGGTGAATTCGCCTTCTTGGGCTCTGAACTGTCACTTGCAGGCATAAGAGAACTACCCTGCTTCGCATATCTCTCTGCCCCTTCCTCTCTCGATCTCCCGATCTTCTCGTCGTACATGTGCACGTGTTGTACATATGTGTCGCGTACAACTAGCACCGTTGTATGATGGATTGAACAATTTTGCTTCACTGAGTAAAAAAGGTTCTGTGAAGACAAGCATTATCGTGTGTGTATATATATATATGTACAGGGCATTTCATACAGCGACCCTTATATTTTTTAGTGGGCCGCCATGACTGATTTGGGCCAATATAAATAACCGAAACACGTAAAATTGGGTGCACGTAAACACTCAAAGACGACGAGTTCGAGGCTTTATAAAAATGGATCTGGTCGTACCCCTTTTCCCGTTGAATCGCGAAGACATTTCATGTGCTATCAGCAGCCACATGCGGAAAATTGAGTGTAAAATTAAGTGTCTAAATTAAATATATAAAATTAAGTGTCATTGAGGTGAATACAGAAAAATGCGTTCTCTCTCTCTCTCTCTCTCTCTCTCTCTATATATATATATATAGAGAGAGAGAGAGAGAGAGAGAGAGAGAGAGAGAAAACGCATTTTTTCTGTATTTACTTCAATGATACTTAATTTTCCGCATGTGGCTGCTGATAGCACATGAAATGTCTTCGCGATTCAACGGGCAAAGAGGTACGACTAGATCCATTTCTATAAAGCCTTGAACTCGTCCACTTTGAGTGTTTACGTGCACCCAATTTTACGTGTTTCGGTTATTTATATTGGCCCAAATCAGTCATGGCGGCCCACTAAAAAATATAAGCGTCGCTGTAAGATATATATATATATATATATATATATAAAACCGAAATAAAAAAAAATTGGTCGCATTTGAAGGCCCCATTTACACCGTACAACTTTTGTCGGAACATTTTTTTGGGACGTCGATAATTACCAAGTTATTTCGGGTGGCAGAGATAAGAGGGTAGAGGGAGATTAGAGGAGAGAGAGGTAGAGGCAGATATATATATATATATATACCCTCTGTATATATATATATATATATATATATATATATATATATATATATATATATACACCCACACAGAGGGTCTCCCTCTTGTCTTTGCCACCCGAAATAGCTTGGTAATTATCGACGTCCGAAAAAAATGTTCCAGACAAAAGTTGTACGTTGTAAACGGGGCCTTCAAATGCGACCAATTTTTTTTTTTTTTTCAGTGAAGGCGCTGACGCACAGTGAAGATCACCTTCACTTTTTAAAATAGAATGGTACATTTTTTTCAGCCAACTTGCGGAGCACCTCAAGCCGCATAAAAACATTAGGGGTTAAAGTCGTTCACGGTCATTCAAGGTCAGTATCGATGATACGAATCTAAATATCCCGGATCACTACCAAATATTTGGTAATGCTCCGAGATATTTAAATTTGTATTTCATTTTAATAGGTGACCTTGAGTGACCTTTAACGACTTTGAGCCTCTAATGTTTTTACGCGGCTTGAGGTGCTCCACAAGATGGTTGAAAAAAATGTACCTGTCCGTTTAAAAAAGTGGAGGTGACGTTCACTGTGCGTCAGCGCCTCCACCGAAATAAAAAAAATTGGTCACATTTGATGGCCCCTTCACACCGTACAACTTATGTCTGGAACATTTTTTTTTGCGACGTCGATAATTACCAAGTTATTTCGGGTGGCAGAGATGAGAGGGACACGCGGTTTATAGACCAGGTGTCCCATTTTAATCTTACACCTGACTTATCTCGAAAAGTATTGCTTCGATCAAGTATTGAGTATAATAAAACGTTCAGGGTTCAAAAGTGGACGTTGAAAAAAATCTTTTTTGGTCCATAATTTAAACTAGCATCGTTAAGAAAGCCGTTATGTTAATCTTATGTTTTTTTTTTAAATGGGAACATGACTTTTTTTCACCAAAAAATTTGTCGGGCCAAAACTACCAATTTTGGTAAGAAACGTATTTTTGATAACGTTCATAATTTTTTTTTGCTTAGTATACCATTTTTTACTCTTTACGGCTATCCAGAATGTACCGCGAGGAAGTAAAGTCTTCAACATCCCTAGTGTAAGTGTGCATGTGGGTGTGGGTATGAATCCACCTAGAGACCTAATCCTTGTTTGGATTTCTTTCGGTTATCGAACAAACCCAAACAATGATTAAGTCTCTGCGACTCGTCATTTCCGATATCGAACAAACCCAAATGTAGGTATGCGTGTGAGGTTTTTTGGGTTTGTTTGATAACGGAAGTGACGAGTCGCAGAGACTTAATCATTGTTTGGGTTTGCTTAGTTTGTCGAACAAACCCAAACAAAATCTCACACACACTTATACAAGGGTTGTCGAAGACTTTATCTTCTCGTGGTATATTCTGGATAGCGCTAAAATAGTAAAAAAATGGTATAACATAAAAGTTATGAACGTTATCGAAAAAAACTTCCTACTAAAGTTGTTAGTTTTGGCCTGACGAGATTTTTTTTGTGAAAAAAGTGGTTCCCATTTGAAATAAACATGTAAACATGTAAAGATTAAAATAAACATGTAAAAAAAACATTTTTTAACGTCCCCCTTGGAAATTAAACGTATTTTAATGCACAATACTTGATCGGAGCAGTATTTTTTTAGATAAATCAGGTGTATGATTAAAACGGGACACCTGTTATATAAATATATTAAGTGGTTGCATATGAAATCGCCCATTTCTTAACGAAAGAAAAAATAGCGGATCGATGGCAAATCGACGAATTGGCTTATTCAAAGTATCGCCCATCGGAAGAGACAATCTTAGTTCATCTTCTGGTCAGCAATTGGATTCCACGCAGCAAGAATTTGGGTTCTTTGGAGGCAAATCAGTCATCTAGACATTTTTTGACTCCTTCGTGCGAGGTGAAGTGCTGAGCCGTAAGCGCCGACTGCATCGACCGGAAGAAATAGCAATCGGAGGAAGCGATGTCTGGGGAATATGACGGGTGTGGAAGGACTTCCCAGTTCACTCCTTCTAAGTACTTTTTAAGGGGTGAGATGCAGTCAGAGGCGTAATAAACGATAATTTTCAATAAGAAAAGATTTATAGTAATTAAGTTTGTTTTATAAAATTGGTTACACAGACTTTTTATGTTATATTTCAACTTGACTTGGACAAATTTTCAAAGAAAAATATTGATTATTTATAACATTATCGCCATCTTTGTCGGACCCCCTTCGGCATGTAGAACTTTGCGGTGACCATCATAAATGTTACTAGATCATTTGAAATAAAAAAAAAATTATTTGTTTAATATCTAGTCTAGTCTAGAATCTAGTCCTTAATCGAAGCTTTTTTTTCAAAAATTAACAAAATGGCGGCTTCCGACAGATAACTTTCGATTTTCGACCAAAAAAAAGCTCGTGTATTGATAACAAAAATATAAAATTTCAACAAAAATGAAAATCCTTCCGAAAAGGACTAGTTTTTAATGCTATCAATAAGCACACCAAATTTCATTAACATCCATCGAGTGCTTGTTGAATTATAGTGGTCACCGACTTGAAAAACATAGTTTTGAGAAAAACGCGTTTAAAGTTTTTCGATGTGGATACGGCATTATATGATCGTAAAATGTTGAGCTCGATGCATGAAGCTAAACTTTTTTTTAATGTATTTTGATCCGCTGAATCCGAATATCACAATTTTTTGCCGAAAAGACGAGCATTCAATTGTTTATGACCAATTGTTAAAACAATTTTTCAAAAAATTAAAGTTTTTCGAGATGAATTATTTTTTTAACATTTTGGGCAATTCTAAAACGAAAGTATTCTTTATAAAATGTTGCTAAAGTTCGTAGTTTTTGAGTAATGCATTTTTGAAAATCTCTGAAAGAGCTTTCCAATTTTACACTTGATTTATGTATAGAAATACAAATTAAAAATTACTTACATCGAATCATCAATTCCTGGCCCATGCAATAGGGCTTCTGCCGATATGAAAGCTTCCAAAATATCAAATTTTTGTTGTTTTCGAAGCATTCTGCCTTCCCGGGTATTATCGTCTCCGCGTTTGTCAGCCACGTTTGACCCGACGGCCCTTCACTAATCGTAGGATATCCCGGATCCTATTCATCGGATTGACTTGAAATTTTCAGGGAATATTTTCGAAACACTATACTTAAAGAAAAAGTAAAAAAATCGATTTACTGAAAATTCTGACTACATCTCACCCCTTAACCGGTTGAGCAATATGCGGCCTGGCGTTGTCGTGCTGCAAAATCAACTTGTCATAGCGATTTTCCCATTCCGGCCTCTTCTCGTGCAAAGCTCGCTTCAAAGGCATCAGTTGCAGTCGATTGCGATCCCCAGTGATGCTTTTCGACGCTTTCAGCAGCTCGTACTACGCGACACCCCTCTTTCGGGCGATTTTCCGCGGCCCTTGATGTTCATAGAGGAATCACCACTTTGGAAACGGTGAAGCCATGCTTCACCCATTGAACTCGATGGAGCACGCTCAGCATGCACTTCCTGTAGCGTATATTTGTACACTCAGAAAAACGTTTGGTACCGTCAAAAAAAAAATGGTTTGAATCAACCAAATCCTGCAGTTACGGGCAACGAACGATATGAACAATTCAATTGACTGCGAGATTTGGTTGAATTTCAAATATATATTTATTTCCGGCAAACAAACTTCTTCTTGATCGGAAAAAGGCACCGAGTACTTTCAATTCTAATTGCGGTGTCCTGAAACCAAACTTTATTTTAACATACTGAACGGTTGGGTCGGTAATCTCTCCCTTAAAAGTATTTTCAAAATATATAGTTCAACGAAAAACATATACAGTAGAATGAAACATGTGTGCATTTAATGAATTGCAGAGCATATTTCAGTCAATACATAATATTTTTGATAAAAGTTCATATATAGTCCGTACCACTGAAGATATATTTTAAAAGAAAACCCCCCGACGCTGCTATAGTCGATCCAACTATATGTTGGTTTGTTCTGAATGACGGAGTAGGTTCTGACAACTGATTAATATCATAGTTGAAGCTGCATACAGTAAGTTCAATCAAAATTGGTTTTACACCAATCGAATGAATGGCAGATAGATTAATATCATAGTTGAACTGACAACTGATTAATATCATAGTTGAAGCTGCATACAGTAAGTTCAATCAAAATTGGTTTTACACCAATCGAATGAATGGCAGATAGAGCATCAGCTTAATATGAACCAAATAAACATCGAGTCACTCTAATAAAATTTCGATGTGAGCATATGCAACGTATACATTGAATTGGTAGAAAATCAATTGAATATAAATCATCGACGAAAGTATTCTCCGTACGATGAATTATAAATACAAATGGAAGACGAAGACAATAAGGTAAATAGATCCGCTCAATTATGAGACAAGATAATTAGTAATTTTTTAATAATGCCTGTTTATTAAAGTACATATTAAAAATACAGCGATGATACAGAAACAACTTTTATTGATTAATCTACATCAATGTACGACTGTACGCTGTCAATTGTAAGATAATTTACAAAGCGCACTGAGAAAATTACATAATTAAACTTAAAAGCAATCTGCGTGTTGAAAAAAAATAGAAGACAAATCAATTAAAATAATGTGTACAGATAAATAATAAATACTAAATAATAAATAAAGTACACATAAATAAATGTGTACAGATAAGTAATTATTTGTGAGGTACGTGAACCGCGAGACTGCTCGACCCGAAAATGTGAGAAAAACGGAAGTGGAAGTGCGAACACAGCGCCGCCCGTGCGTTAAAATATCAATGTCACAGACTACAGCGTGGTTGCGACGAACTATATTAGCGGCTTAAACCGAGTGTCCACGTGGTTGGATTTACCGAATTTAATCGATATCTGAAATTACGGGAGAACAATGGCTCGTGCCCGCAAAAAATCTCAATCACGATTCCATTAGCAATCCTGCAAAGCTTATGCACTTGGTGAACACGCAACGTTAAAGGAAACTTACCGGCTTCCACTAAATTTACTATCAACACCCGAGAGACGCCGTACAATGTTTTTCTCGAAGGATAGCACGCAGCGTGGCAACAATGGCGGACAAAAAGAAATTACGATCGTACACTTACCTCGAAATGTAGCAACAAGCGATTGAAGTCCCCAATCTATCAAGATGTCTTCTACTAAGCAAATTTTTATATTTTCGATGTAAATCGTCTCACAAAACTTATCACAATGACTATTGTAGTTTTCTATACGCTCACAGGAAAGATGCACGTCAACAGGCAGAAGAGAAAACGTCAACAGCCGGAAGTCGATAGGGCGATTGTAGCGCTGTTCGTCCATGCATCTGAAACTACACTGATTCGCGGTTTCTGCTAACTAATCGCTCACAGCGATCGAACAGAGCGCGCCCGTGGTCGGATTTGCCAAATAAAGTCGTTATCTAGAAATCGTGCCGGGAAAAAAGTGATCGATTGCATCCACAAGAACTCAAGTAGCAATAACAATCAATAGCTGAAAAATATGCACATTGTAGGAAAATAAAACACGGTCTTACCTCGAAGTAACTTTAATTAAATCATTTGGTTCAATTAACTTATTCAATTGTAGAAGCAACCATCATTTGCTTTATGCGTAATAAGGAATTCACTTGGAAAATGTAGTTTTTTGGCCAGTATAACGACCAAATATAAAGTTAACATAAAACGCGGATTACTTGTATAAACTCCGATGTAGTTAATCGAACCCATTATATGGCCAGGGAGATATTGCTATTTTTCATGATAATTTGGTTGTTTCAACAAAACTGGCTTTCTCACTTGAATCGAATTGTATTTCAAGTAAAATTAGGCGAGTAAAATTAGCGAGTAAAATTAGGTTGCTTCAAGCAAAATTGCTTCAACTAAATATACATAGTTGGTATTACTAAACGTTTTTCTGAGTGTATAGGTATACATTAGGGTGGCACAAATTTGAGCGCTTTTTCTAACTTTCCCACCATCCAATTATCTATTTTAAAGAAAAAAAAAACAATTCGTCGCGAAATCTATGAGCGGTCAATAAATAATTAACCCAAACAAACTCAAGCCTCCGGAAAATTCAAATTTTCATTAAAGAATCGATTTTTTCTTCGTTCACTTCTGACCCGTGAATTTTGTTCGATAGATTTTAATTTAAGGGGTCTTCTTACTTAAGACGCTAAAATAAAGGCTATTTTCATGAATTTTTTTCATACGTTTATATCATAGATATTGATATAAAAGTTGTTACACTTAATAAATATACTTTCGAAGTACGTAAAAAATGTTTTTTTATGAATTTATGTAACCCAAACAAACTTCAAACGTTGTTTTTCTTGAAACAAGGGTTTCCGACGGCTTGTTGATAAAATCGTCGAAACTACTGCACCGATCCTTATGAAATGTTGACAACATATTCTTGACACCTATAGCTATAGTGCATATCAAGGTTTTTTTTTCTAAATTTTAATGTTTACTATTTTTTTGCCAAAAACAGTGGAAAAACACGTTTTTTTGTTTTTTTTCGGAAAGTGTCCGCCATTTCGTTACTTTGGCAAATATCGAAAATCGTATGACATGCGCTATAGCCATTAACATACTGAATCTAAAAACGTTTGATTTATTTATTTCAGATGATCCATCGCCGAGATTTCATCAACAGCGCAGACCTATAATTTTTTCAGGACATTTTTTAACTACAATTTTCGACTTTAAGGGGACGGTAAGGGCTTGAGCGTGAAAAAAAAACACATTTTTGCAAATTTTTTTCATCTATATGGATAGAGTAAATTCATTAAAACCTTTTGTACATCGTTAAGTGTCATTTCAAGAACATTCCGTGAAATTTGTACGATTACGATCACGAGTTTTATTATCGTATCGGACGAGTACGATACGATAATAAAATATCGACAAACGAGCCGGTGACGAAGCTTTTCCAAGAACGCCTTTGGAAAAATACGATTTGCGGTGTTCACTGTATCTCAGCGAGAAATTAGGTGAAATCGAGTACCATGAAAATTTAGTCAAAGTATCAACAAATCATCCCCCCAACGGTCTTTGATAATTTTTTTTTTCATTTCTAAATTTTTAGTGGTCATGTAAAGTGAAAAGTGCTATTTTTCATGAAAACGTCCGCCATTTTGGGGGTGGAAAACCCCGTCAATGTAAAAAAAATCTCAAACTAACCGTTGGGGGGAGGTATTTTATATGTAGAAAGTGTGTACCAAGTTTGAAATAAATCGGTCATGTAGTTTTCTCCAGAACTATGTGAGAGACAACATGAACGGATTTTTTTCCTTCGACTGAGCAATAGATCGATGGCGCGATAGAATGCTTTAGATGAGATAAAATTGTTTTCTTCGGAAATTGAATTTTTTCTCAGCGTTTTGGTTGCCCCCGCAAAAGTTCTCTGAAATATCTTTACAACTTTTCCTCGCCAGGGAAATATTTTCAACGGAACACTCGAGATAATTTTGTTAAGTTGCCCCGCCCCCCTAAAGAACGAAAAAAAACGTTAGTTACAACTAAACTATCAATGAAAAGTACATATAACTCCAGAACTATGTGGGAGGCGACCAGAACGGATTTTTTTTCCATCGACTGAGCAGTAGATCGATGGCGCGATGGTATGCTTTAGATGAGACGAAATTTTTTTCTTCGGAAAATCACATTTTTTCTCCGAGTTATGGTTGTCCCCGCCCGAGTGCTGTCAAATATCTTCACAACTTTTCCTCGTCAAACAAATATTCTCAACGGAACACTCGAGATAATTTTGTGAAGTTGTCCCCCACCCCGCGAACAAAAGAAAAAAATCGTCAGTGACAACCGAAATTTCAATATAAAGTACATGGAACTCCAAAACTATGTGAGAGGTAACCAGAACGGTTTTTTTTCTTCGACTGAGCAGTAGATCGATGGCGCGATGGAATGCTTTAGATGAGACCAAATTTTTTTTCTCGGAAAATTGCATTTTTTCTCAGAGTTCTGGTTACTCCCGCAAGAGTTCTGTCAAATAAATTTACAACTTTTCCTCGTCAGACAAATATTTTCAACGAAACACTTGAGAAAATTTTGTGAAGTTGTCCCCTCCCCACTAACGGAAGAAAAAAATCGTTAAGGTAGGTTTACACTATGACACTTTGGTGTATACACTCAATGTATACATCGAGTGTCTGTGTGTGAACACCACTGTCTGATCTCGGGACATTTATTGCGACATCTCGCTAGGTGTCGCGTCGAGCGCCGTGTGAACAGGTTGTGTCGGAGTGTCTGCGGCAGTGTCCAAGTTTTCGAACCGGCGCGAAATTATTTAGACACTCACGAGCATTAAAAATTTGATATTTTTTGTGGAATGACTGCCTGAACTTTGGCAAATATGTTGTGCTGATTATAAAAAATAGAGTAAAAAAACAGGCAGCACTTCAATGCTTGGCGAAACAGTTTGGCACAATATAGGCTAAAGTTGGCAGAAAAATTAATAATTTAAGAACACAGCTTAAGGGGCTATACCACTGTGAACGCTGGAAATTTGGGTGATTTTCAGGACTTTTTGGACGAAAAGTACTCAATTAAATCTTTTGGAAAATTAAAAATATATTTGTCCTATATTAAATAATTTTTTCATAGGTAAATATTGAGATCCAAGCGACTAATGCGCTGCCTTCGCAGGCGCAAAAAAAAGTTCCTCCACTGCTGACATGATTCCGGCTGATTGATTAGCTGAAACCGAAAAAGGAAAAAAATGTCGTTAAACTAGAAGGTATTTCCTGTACAATGACGTAGGATTTTTGAAAAATATCAAAATCTAACAAAATAGCGTAGTAATGAAAAAAGTCTCTTTTCTTGCCTATAAAATGGTCGTTTTTTTCAATGCCAAATCGTCAATTTTCATCCAATCAAAAATATCCTACGTCATTGTAGAGTAAATATATCCAAGAGTACTCAGTTCAAATTTGAAGTCAATCGGATCTCTTTGAGTTACACTGTCAGCATATTTGAAAAATCTCATTTCAAGAAAAATGCGTTTAGAGATTTAACTATCGATTTTTGCAAGATAAAATGATATTGACATATATAATTTAAATGATAATGATATTCTTGAAAGAATAAACTGTCGAAAAAGGCAAAAAAATCGATCTTTTTAAAGTGTCGCACTGGTATAGCCCCTTAATAACAGCGCACGAAATTACGGCTGCCGCCGCACGGCGTTTCTCCATGGCATCCGAGCGGGTACTGCAGCTGTGTCAGTAGTTTTGTGTGTGAACGCCTGAGACACTTGTGTAGCGACATCACAGTACAAACACTTTCTGGGACACCGAAACCGTCTTATGTGTGAACAGAACGGACATTAGTGTCAGACATTTGTGTCGCAATAAGTGTCGTAGTCTATGCAGACCTTTAGTAACAACTGAACTATCAATAAAAAGTACTAGGAACTGCAAAACCATGTGAGAGGCAACCAGAACGGATTTTTTCTTTCTTCGACTGAGCAGTAGATCGATGGCACGAGGGGATGCTTTAAATGAGACCAAATTTTATGAGATTATTTGTTCGGGAAATTGTATTTTTTCTCAGAGTTCTGGTTGCCCCCGCTAGAGTTCTGTCAAATAACTTTACAACTTTTCCTCGTCAGACAAATATTTTCAACGAAACACTCGAGAAAATTTTGGGAAGTTGCCCCCCCCCCCCTAACGAAAGAAAATATCGTTAGTAAGAACTGAAATTTTAATAAAAAGTATATGGAACTCGAAAACTTTGTGAGAGGCAACCAGAACGGATTTTTTTTCTTCGACTGAGCAGTAGATTGATGGCGCGATGGAATGCTTTACATGAGACCAAATTTTTTTTTCGGAAAATTGAATATTTTCTCAGAGTTCTGGTTGCCCCCGCAAGAGTTCTGTCAAATAACTTCACAACTTGTCCTCGTCAGACAAATATTTTCAACGAAACACTCGAGAAAATTTTGTAAAGTTGCCCCCCCCCCCCCTAACGAAATAAAAAATATCGTTAGTAGAACTTGAAATTTTGTGAAGCTGCCCCCCCCCCCCTAATGAAAGAAAATGTCGTTAGTAAGAACTGAAATTTTAATAAAAAATATATGGAACTCGAAAACTATGTGAGAGGCAACCAGAACGGAATTTTTTTCTTCGACTGCGCAGTAGATCGACGGCGCGATGGAATGCTTTAGATGAGACCAACTTCTTTTTTCGGAAAATTGCATTTTTTCTCTGAGTTCTGGTGCCCCCGCAAGAGTTTTGTCAAATATATTTACAACTTTTCCTCGTCAGACAAATATTTTCACCGGAACACTCGAGAAAATGTTGTGAAGTTGCCCCTATCGAAAGACTCGAGGTGATTTTGTGAGGTGCCCTCCCCACCCGCCCCTAACGAAAGAAAAAAATCATTAGTTACAACTGAACTATCAATAAAAGTACATAGAACTCCAGAACTATGTGAGAGGCAACAAGAACTGATTTTTTTCCTTCGACTGAGCAGTAGATCGATGGCGCGATAGAACCCGAGTAGAAATCTTGCTCCAGCTACAATAAACGCCTGATCAGGCATCCTGATTTCTTTTTCCAGTCTTGATCAGGATTTTTTATCAAGCCCTGATCATTTTTGAAACACAATCCCTGTCTTCCGTCTGATCAGGGTAAAAAATCAAGGCCTGATCAGGCTAAACTATCAAGGCCTGATCAGGGTAAAAAATCAAGGCCTGATCAGTGTAAAAGATCAAGGCCTGACCAGCGTAAAAAATTAAGGCCTGATAAGAGCGTAATTTTTCACGGCTTGATCAAAGTGAAAAATCATATGATTTTTCACGGCTCAGGATGACCGATTTATTCCTGAAATAAAAAATACAACGCATACACAAAAGAGAAAAAGGCACGACTTTATAAATAACGCTGATCGTTTATTTTCTAATCTTAATATAAAATCTTTCACATATGATTTTCACATATATCTATGTGGAAAACAAACATCATTTTTCCTGTATTTGTAATACAACAAAAACTCGAAATAAACTAAGATATATCACTGTATTATATTCCACTTGTCATCCCGAAATAAACTAATATATTTTTTAGACAAAAACTTAAGAAACTTCGTGAATAAAGTAAACAGAGCTTAACGTTTTTATGACCAGACGTTTCTAGGCAACGTTACATTGGGCGTTCTGTTCGTTTTTTTTTCCGCGACCGTCGAAACTTGCCCCAGTCTCTTGCTGAATTAATCAGGCCTTGATACCACTCTAACGGCTTGTCCAATTTGCTTCGAAAGAACTTCTATTCCGTATTCCCTATATTTCGAAATGACAGTCACTGAAAAATACCAAAATGTGTATCCCACTCAGAATTCAATGTCTACATATATATCTATGTAAGCCATGCACATTATTTTATTATTGTGGCACAAATTTGAGCTCTATGTTTTATCCTTTTTCTCACCATCCAATTATCTACTTTAAAGAAGAAAAAAATTGTTGCAAAAGCTGCGAGCGGTAATTTTTTAATGAAAATTAGAATCGAAGCAAGAGAGCCCGTACAGCGAAGACCAACCAAATAATGGCAAGTTGACAGCGTAGTGCAGTTCAGTGAATGTAATGTCCATCCGAAGTGCATTTCTTATGGGCTAACTTGTACCAATGGAATTACTTTCACTTAACTGAACTACGCAGTCAACTTATCATTATTCGGTTAGCCTACGCTGTCCAGGCCCGTACAGCGAAGGCCAACTAAATAATGGTAAGTTGACAGCGTAGTCAGTTCAGTGAATGTAATGTCCATCCGAAGTGCATTTCTTATAGGCTAACTTGCACCGGTGGAATTACTTTCACTTAACGGAACTACGCAGTTAACTTATCATCATTCGGTTAGCCTACGCTGTCCGGGCTAATCAGCACCGATGGCAAAACATTTACCAGATTGAACTATGCTGTCAGCTTACCATTATTTGGTTGGCCTATGCTGTCTCTTTTTCTCCTCTGACAAAGGAGACGGACCAAGTAAAGGAAAATAAAGCCGATACACAAAACAAATATAAATCTACCTACATAGTGGTAGCGCCAACACATGCCAATCCCCAAGAATTTCGAGTTGTTCCTCGCTAAGAGAATCTGTTCCGGATCTGTCAAATGTATCATAACAAATATTTCAACCAATGCATATATAATTTGGCGTATGGTTAATTTATAGTTAGATTTAATCCACTTTATATTTATCGATTTAAGAAATGTAAGTCTTTGAAAAAAATTTATTGTTATACTAACCTGCAGCTGTATTATTTCTTCGTGTTTTCCCTTATTTAGAGCCCGCTATTTACGCAGACGCAGTCGTTGCGCAATTTTCTTCCGATTGTGTTTGTCCATCTTATTCACAACGTACACGTTATATGTAAAAATGTATAATGTGATTAATAATATGCCTCGTGCTTCTCTCGTGTCTGTGTATCATTTGACAAGATGAGGTTAGGCACGTTTTTAGCGCCAAACTGTAGAAGTCCAGTTACATGATGATTGCTTGAAGTTAGCTAGATCAGGTGAATTGAAGTAAGCCGTAAGTCCAGTTGCTTGACATCGCCTGAAGCTAGCCGGGTCAGGCGAATTGAAGTAAACCGTTAGACCGGTTGCTGGACCACCGCCTGACCCCAGCTTGATCAGGCAAATTAAGGCAAACTTAAGTAAGGCCTTAGTACTACATGGTGATCAGGCGCAGATCAAATATCAGGCCAGCCTGACAATATTTCTACTCGGGAATGCTTTAGATGAGACGAAATCGTTTTCTTCGGAAATTGAATTTTTTCTCAGCGTTTTGGTTGCCCCCGCAAGAGTTCTCTGACATATCTTTACAACTTTTCCTCGTCAGAGAAATATTTTCAACGGAACACTCGAGATAATTTTGTTAATTTGCCCCTCCCCCCCTAACGAACGAAAAAAATCGTTAGTTACAACTAAACTATCAATGGAAAGTACATAGAACTCCAGAACTATGTGGGAGGCGACCAGAACGGATTTTTTTTCCATCGACTGCGCAGTAGATCGATGGCGCGATGGAATGCTTTAGATGAGACCAAATTCTTTTTTCGGAAAATTGCATTTTGTCTCTGAGTTCTGGTTCCCCCCGCAAGAGTTCTGTCAAATAACTTCACAACTTTTCCTCGTCAGACAAATATTTTCAACGAAACACTCGAGAAAATTTTGTGAAGTTGCCCCCCCCCCCAGCGGAAAAAAATCGTCAGTACCAATTGAAATTTCAATATAAACGACATGGAACTCCAAAACTATGTGAGAGGTAACCAGCACGGTTTTTTTTCTTCGACTGAGCAGTAGATCGATGGCGCGATGGAATGCTTTAGATGAGACCAAATTTTTTTTTCGGAAAATTGAATTGTTTCTCAGAGTTCTGGTTGCCCCCGCAAGAGTTCTGTCAAATAACTTTACAACTTTTCCTCGTCAGACAAATATTTTCAACGAAACACTCGAGAAAATTTTGTAAAGTTGCCCCCCGGGGGGGGCAACTTTAATTTAGAACAAAATTTAGAACAAAATTTCAGTTCTATTAACGATATTTTCGTTCGTTGGGGGGGGGGGGGGCCAACGAACGAAAATATCGTTAATAGAACTGAAATTTTAATAAAAAGTATATGGAACTCAAAAACGATGTGAGAGGCAACCAGAACGGATTTTTTTCTTCGACTGAGCAGTAGATCGATGGCGCGAGGGAATGCTTTAGATGAGACCAAATTTTTTGAGATTTTTTTTTCGGCAAATTGAATTTTTTCTCAGAGTTCTGATTGCACCCGTAAGAGTTCTGTCAAATAACTTTACAACTTTTCCTCGTCAAACAAATATTTTCAACGGAACACTCGAGAAAATTTTGTGAAGCTGCTCCCCCCTAACGAAAGAAAATATCGTTATTAAGAACTGAAATTTTTATAAAAAGTATATGGAACTCGAAAACTATGTGAGAGGCAACCAGAACGGATTTTTTTCTTCGACTGAGCAGTAGATCGATGGCGCGAGGGAATGCTTTAGATGCGACCAAATTTTTTGAGATTTTTTTTTCGGAAAATTCAATTTTTTCTCAAAGTTCTGGTTGCCCCCGCAAGAGTTCTGTCAAATAACTTCACAACTTTTCCTCGTCAGACAAATATTTTCAACGAAACACTCGAGAAAATTTTATGAAGTTGCCCCCCCCCCCCCCCAGCGGAAGAAAAACATCGTTAGTAACAACTGAAATTTCAATATAAAGTACATGTCAATCCAAAACTATGTGAGAGGTAACCAGAACGGTTATTTTTTCTTCGACTGAGCGGTAGGTCGATGGCGCTTTAGATTAGGCTACATTTTTTTCTTCGGAAAATAGCATTTATTCTCAGAGTTCTGGTTGCCCCCGCAAGAGTTCTGTCAAAAATCTTTACAACTTTTCCTCGTCAGACAAATATTTTAAACGGAACATTCCAGAAAATTTTGAAGTTGCCCCCCCCCCCTTAGTGAAAACAAAAATCGTTAGTAACAACTGAGAGGGGGAAATAGCAGTGAACACGGACTTTGTAAAAGTGGTTTCGAGAAAAACGCGGTACCGGCTTGTTCATGAATATTTTCCCGTTCAAGTTTCACGGAACGTTCTTGAAATGACACTTAACAATATACAAAAGGTTTCAATAAATTTACTCTATCCATATTGATGAAAAAAATCGCAAAAAAATCATTTTTTTAAATGTATTTAGAAAGTGTCTTTATTACGTGTAAAAAAATATATCAATATCTAAAATATAAACTTATCAAAAAAATTCATGATAATAGAGTTTTTTAGCGTCTAAAGCGAGAAGACCCCTTAAGCTCGCAAAAGCTCTAGCCAGCCAATGAATATTTACTGGTCGCTCAAGAGCTTCAAAATATCCATTCCTCGCGATTTTTTTCTCTTCTCACTCATAAATTTAACACTTTGTAAAATTTTCAAAACAATTAATACTTCTTTCTTAAGGCATAGGCCACAGTAACGTGTTTAAAATCATGCGCGAATTTAACAATGTTTTCTCGTATGAAAAAGTGGTTCACTCATAAAATTAATTACACATCTATTTAGTATGAATATCAAGCTGTTAGAAAAAAATATATATATATATGTTTTTCGATGTCCAAAATGGCCGACTACTCATATTTTCTTTTGTTATCTTTATTCAGGCGCTCCGCGGCGTGACATTTAGCATCCACAATTTTTTACCTAGAACAAAAAACAAAAATTCTCGTCAATCTACATTCGAATACCTAGTGAAGTACGTACGGAATTTAAAAAATATTGTTTCATTCAAAGTGCCGGAAGTTATCGATTTTTCGAAATTTCTACAGCGGCCTTCCCCCTTGAGAAACGGATTTTTTTGATTCACCTCATACTTCTAACCCGATGAAACGGGGGATCTATAATTTTGTTTACGGGCAAGAGCTTTAAAGATTTAGTTTATGAGAACAACGATTAGAATTCTTCGGTTAGTAGTGTGAGATAAATTTGAAAAATCTGTTTCTAAAGAAAAATGATTCATTGTTTTGAAAATTTTACAAACGTTTAATTTATGAGTGAGAAGAGTAAAAAAACGTTGGCGAAACCGGGAAATTTCAAAGCTCCTGAGCGACCACTAAATATTCATTGACCGGCTGGAGCTGTTGCGAGGTTAATTTAAAAAGTACAAAGCGTAATAATTTATGGGTGAGAAGTGTACGGAAAAAAAAATCATTTTTTAAAATGAAAATTCGATTTTTCGGGAGGCTTGCGCGACCGCTAAATATTTTTTGATCGCTCGCAGATGTCGCGACAATTTTGTTTTTCCTTAATGAATATATCCATCACATTTTTCAATGTCTTTTTCGTCACGCTCCCCCGAGGCCTGTCGTCAATTTGTTACCACTAATAAAAAAAGCTTTCGTTCTTCAAGCTCCGCGATTTATTTCTTTTCGCTGACGATCGTCAGCGTCTCAACGTGTCGCACATTATTATTGGCCGATCAATTAAAAAATCGTCAATAACCGCGAGTGCGACGAAATTTCAAATTCACCCCAATCCAATGCACGTCTCGTTGATGATAAATCCATGCGTGTGACGAGTGTACTTCTTCCATCCCTATTGCCCCATCCCCCTTTCTCGCGCTCTCCTCGCTCATCCCGTGCCGAGAAAACTTATACGGAGGCTGCGAAATTTCCGGTCTAACCGATCGTCAATCATCCCGAAGAGTCACATATATTCAGATTTGTCCGAAGATTTACGAGGATACGAAGCTTCGAATTGCATCGATATAATCCTGCTGGTGTCAAAGGACCTTTAAACGAAGAATAAAAGAAAAACGTCTCAGTTCGTTCAATCATTTTTTTTTGCTCGTCGTTGAAGAGACTTTCCAGGCTAATCCGCGGGCACAAGAGATACGATAGAAACAAATGAAACTTAAATTCGTTGGTCGTCTCGATCGAGAATCCGGAAGGGGAAGTCTGTGTACATTGATGAAGCACATTCTCTTCATGACAAAGCCACTAAACTCTTCTACAGGATATTGTAAATAGTCGATACTTAAATATATATATATATATATATATATATATATATATATTATATATAATGTACAGGGTGATTCACAACTATTAGGGTTCCCTTTACGAGCATCTAGTGTTTGTTATTGCGAACAGAATTTTTTTTTTTCAAAACGTTGTGCGTTAAAAATTGGCCGAAATATTCGCGTTTTAAGTGCAAGTCGCAAACAATGGTTCGGTAGTTGCTTACGCGCGAAACTTGCAAGCCGGATCAAGCGCGGGTTCGAATGCACATGCAGATAAGTGAACTTGGTTCTTGAATTTTTGTTTCGCTTAAAAAATGATTTGCACGAAGATTCGCTTGGCAAATTAATAATTTCATTCAATAATTTTCGTTTATTATTGAAGGGGTTAGGCTACTGTGACGACCCGAAAATCAGGGTTGTTTGAGAACATTTATGTTGGAGGAGTAAGTAAGATGATTGGAAAATCGTTCTGTAACAATTTGCATTAAAGAATATTAATAATTAAAGAAGTTATAAACAATCTCGTGAAGGATTTTTGAATGTGGGAGGCTCAACGGTGTACTTGATTTTGGCCGCCGCACTGAGAAAAAAATTCAGTTGGTTTAACAAAATGTATCTTTAAATACGTTCAACTTGATTTTTGATTGGCACAACAAACATTTTGTTAATCTAACGATAGTTTTAGTGGTGTGAACTGTAGCTAAATAAGCTACAGTTCACACCACTAAAACTATCGTTAGATTAACAAAATGTTTGTTATGCCAATCAAAAATCAAGTTGAACGTATTTAAAGATACATTTTGTTAAACCAACTGAATTTTTTTCTCAGTGCGGGTTGATCTGAAACGAAAAGACGAGCTTTTTTCTTATAGTAGATAATATTAGCTAAGACTTGACCGAGCTTCTTTTTATTATCGTCTTTCAATCGTACGAAAAAAAAATTGATTTGTTTTTCGAGGTACAATGACATCATTATTGTTGGTAACTGAAGAAAAAAAATTTTAAAGAGGAAAATGTTTTTTAAAGCTGAACTACTATTACACTGGAAATGTGTACCAAATTTCAAGTCAATCCGTTATTTAGATGTCGAGAAATCGTGTACACCGTTTTGAAAAGCATAGTTTCGAAATAACGCGTTTAAAGTTTTACTAGCGGTTCTATCATCGCAATCATAAGTTTACCGTCAATCTGCGATTCCTGGGCCATATGTTGGACCTTCCTATTCAATTTGAGTTGCGTCAAGCGACGATCGATTTTTTAAATTTTCTAATTTTTTTTTATTTGTCGCATATTTTGAAGAAAAAAAACAGCGTTTTGCTCACATTGACCCAGTTTATATGCTCACCAAACGGGGCCGGGTTGAAATTCCGAACTTTGAATGCTCCCACGGTTTAAAATTCCGAATTTTAATATTCCGAAATTCAAGATGGGGCCGGGTTGAAGTTCCGAACTTTGAATGATCAGAAGGCTGAAAGCTCCGAAAGAACACTAACCCGGAAGACCAAAACTCCGAAAGAATTTTACACGAAATACCAAAACTCCGAAAATCTGAACACCGTCAAAATAATTCGGCTTTGGAAGTTTTAAAAGTTTCAAAATTTTCAATAAATCGACGAATTATTTCGCGATTTTTTTTGGAGAAGTCATTTTGCGTCAATTTTGAAATTTGTCTAGACAATGTTATACTCGTACGTCCTACATCATTTACAATAAAAAAATTCCTAATTTTAATGTTCCGAAATTACAAGGTTCGTTAAGATCGTGCCAGCGAAAGTCTACGCAGTTGACTGTAAATGATGCAGAACGTATAACATTGTCTAGACAAATTTCAAAATTGCCGAAAAATCACTTCTTAATAAAAAAAAATCTTCAAATAATTCGTCGATTTATTGAAAATTTTGAAACTTTCAAAACTTCCATAGCCGAATTATTTCGACGGTGTTCAGACTTTCGGAGTTTTGGTCTTTCGTATAAAATTCTTTCGGAGTTTCGAGCGTTCCGATCGTTCAAAGTTGGGAATTCCAACCCGGCCCCCACCAAAAAATCCCTAATAGTTGTGAATCAGCCTGTATATAAACGCATATAAATCAATCGGAAAATGAAAAGGAGCCTCTCGAGTGGTTACTCAGTGAGATCGAGTCTGTGAGCGAGGGAAATTACATTCCAATTGTTTCTATCCGATTCTCACTCGAATCATGTTCCTTTCGTCGTGTCGATTATATATTCGTCGGTGTATTGACTTGTTAATTTGCTCCTCGTCCTCCTCGAGAGTTTCCGATAGGATTATTGTTTTCCCATTTTCATTCTTCCTTTTGCTTCCTCCTGTCACCTCCCCTCCCCCGGCCCACTGGCTTTATCGAAGTAGCTTCGTTTGCCAGACGATTATATTGTCGGGACGTCTGCGAGAGAACAAGAGAACAAGACTAGTGCACGGAGTTTGGAAAATCGAAGATGCATACACATATACGTGTATGTGTGTGTGTTCAATTGTATCAATACTTCCTCATTGTTCTAGACTATTCAACTGCTTTGCCAGGGGCTTAAGAAATTGATTGCTCTCAATTATGCCGCACAATTGTTTTTGAATTTATCTGTACGAGTTCGAGAACAACTTTGAGGGTCATTTATAAACTCACAATGAGAAAAAAATTCTCAATGAATGTCGTTTTATTCCAGCAAACAACGTATTTGTTCGTCGATCAAAGTGTGCAAATGTTTGCGTGTACACTCGCCACGGAAGATCGTGGAAGACGTTTTTGCGCGACGAGAAGCTCGAGTGCATAAAGTTCGACGTAAGTTAAGAGACCCCTTCGTGGATGGGGCAATCATTTTTATACGGCGAGAAGTAAAACGCAAAAAAATGGGGAACGGATCAGACCTTTTTTCACGATATGCGCAAAAAATATCCCACCGCCTACCACGGGGATTCTGATTAAGCAGCTCGCGTTTTATTCCGTTGATTTTCCGCACTCTCATTTTGTTTGCACCGTAAACCAGGAAGGGTCTCGTTTTCACAATGTTTATACAACGTTCTACAACGTTAAAAGCCCATTTTTCAACTCAACAATGAATTTATCTCTCATCTGTATGAACTCGGAAATCCACCAACTGTACAAGAGTCTCAAGTTTGCAATATTAAATCTCTACAATGATCTAGCCTTATGATTATCCCTACAACGTATTTATCCGGATTAGTATCAACTGCACAATGACGGATTTCCAATATGCATTCATTCTATAATGTATCAACTCTACAAGAACTTTGAGTACTCAACGTTCAACTAGGCAATATTCTTGTTTACTCTACAATAGCTGATACATCGGGTGTGTCGATTCAAGAAGAGACATATTAGCCCATTAACGCCCAAGCGACTATGTTTGAACACTCGAGAGAAAAAGGATGTTTTTGCAGTCTACAGCAGAAATAATGTCACCCTATATGTAAAATTGCCCGTTCTTCCGATTTATCGCATTATCTTTGACTCGTGACCCTTTCTAAGGGGTGAAAAAGGGGTTTTAACTCGAAAATCGGGGTAAAATCAAAACATTCGTGGACAAATCAAATGGAAAATCAAATGTATGGAAAAGTAATTTTAATCGCTCAAAAACGTATTCTTACTCATTTTGACATAAAATTCACGAATTTGGCTCATGCAGCGTATGAGAATATAAAATATCTTCGTTAATGTATATTTATATTTTTATATATAATCTCTTCTTTCTTTTTCAATGAAGAATACACCTGATATATCAGCTGTTATAGGAGCTTACACATTATAAAATGAATGCAATATTGAAAATCTGTATTGTGCAGTTGATGCAAACGCAAATAAATACGTTGTAGGGATAATCGTAAGGCTTTTATAGAGTTTATAGAGCTGAGAGATAAAGTGATTGTAAAGTTGAAAAAACGGACTTCCAGCGTTGTAGAGATAATCATTGTGGAAACGAGACTCTTACTTCAACCGGTAGTCCAGTAAAAATTTTTCACCGAAGGTAGATACTGCATAGGTTGCACACTGAAAGCAAGCCCAGCAAAATGTTGCCCCTGAACTTGCTCCAACCCTAAGAAATTGGGGTTGAAAACTTAAAAATCACCGTATCTCGATAATCAATAGCCCAATCAAAAAAAGTTTCAAACAAAAGTTATTTGGAATAATAAAATTCGTACAAAGTTACCTGACGTCCAACCCCCTATTTTTGAAAATATTGGCACAAAAACGATTCGAAAATTCGGGGTTGATGCGTGTGCGAGCGGAGTAGACATATCGCTGCGTCCTTGTTTGGGTCAGTGGGGCTCTCTTGTTTTTGTGCCCCTATTTTCAAAGATAAGGGATTAGATGTCAAGTAACTTTATACGTATTTTATTATTCCAAACTACTTTTGTTTGAAATATTTTTTGATCGGGCTATTAATTATCAAGATACGGCGATTTTTAAGTTTTCAACTCCTATTTCTTAGGGTTGGAGCGAGTTGAGGGTCAACATTTTATAAGGGCTACTTTCAGTATGCAACCATCTCCCTTCAGTCAAAAATTCATATTCTGCGCTAAAAAGTTCTGGGTTTCCGTCTCTTTTATTGGACTACGGCGAGTGGTGTAGTTCTCGCGGGTCGTAGCAGTGGTAATAATATAATATGCATTGGGGAAGATAAGCATCTATGTATCATCCACCATCTATTTATTTATTTATCTATGTGTCTTTCTCTCTAATTGTCGTTCTATCTACCTGTCTATCATGTATCTATCTATGTATCATCTACCTATCATCTATCGATTATGAAAACGATATTCCTTGTAATCTATGATCTATCTATCATGTATCTATCTATCATCTATCTATCTATCATCTATCTATCTATCATCTATCTATCTGTCATCCAGCATCCATTATCTACGTGTGATCTAACTATCGTCTACCTATCATCCATCTATCATCTGGATCTCATTTATATATATATATATATATATATATATATATATATATATATATGTATGTATATATATACATGACAATGATATATATATATATATATATATCATCTGGATCTCATCTATCATACATCTATCACCTGGATATCATTTATCTATCATCTATCTACCTATAATCTGTCTATCTAATATCGATCTACTATCTATCTATATATAATCTATCTATACAATGTCTGCCAATCAATCATCTATCTATCATGTATCAATCTACAATCTACCTATTTATCATGTATCTATCATCTATTTTTTTTTATATATGTATTCCTCAGAGGTACCATTCCCCTTTTACCATTCCCCTTTTACCATCCCCTCCTTTATCCTTCCATTCCTTCCGACATTCGCAATCCTTCCAGAGTTCCCTACTCCTTTCCAGAGACCCCCCCCCCCCCCCCCCCCCCCGAGTATTGTCCGCAGCCACTCTTTCCTAATGCATTTGCACGAGGGCCCAGGGAAACTGCGGAAAACCTGGGCGGCTATATTTGGCTGAGTTTCAGTTGTATTACCATCGGAAACTCCGACAAACTGCATCCCACTCAGAGATTGACGCGCGAACCAGTGCACGGGCAAGCGGTCACCGCTCCAAGTATTGGCAGCCTCCAATGCTGCTTAACTTCAGTGACCGCCGAGCCCGCACACCGACCGCGCGCCCATCTCTGTCGGTTCTATCATCTATCTATCTATTCATCTATCAATCAACAATCCAAACAATCTACCAATGACAAATAAAATAAATTACCCCCGATCCGTTTTCCGTCACGGATCTTGATGATTTGCACCCAGTATTGCAATCTTCCCGAGTAAAACGGGAAAAAAGTACTTTGTTGCGCCCTCAGCTTTCCCTTACGTGGCAAAACGATCTCCCATGTACCGATTGGTAATCTACGTGCGAAGCAGCACCGCGAGTGGAGTAACAAGTGTGGCAAATCCTTTGAATGAAAAATGCTACTGATGTACGAACGGGATGCGATAAGAAACGTATCCGCGACGAGGTTGCCGCGAGGGCATGTAGGAAAAGACGCGGTGTTGGGGATCGACGGGTCCGTGACGGTGAGATGATGTTCCGTATAAGAAGGGATGAAGGTTCGCCTTTCCTTCCGCTCCGGTAGATTTCCGGACAAGACGAGACGCGATGCCCGTCAAACCTCCGAAGCTTCAAACTTACATCAGCGAAATGAAAGCCTCTCTCTCCTTGGGGTTTTCATCCACGGAAGGGGAAGGGAATCGAGCCGGAGACCAGGCTCGAGCTCTTTCGAGACTCCCTTCGCCATGTTTTCTCTTCGTTTCTCTCGGTTCGTCTCACCCCCCCCCCCCCTTCTCTCGCCCTTCTTTGCCACTTTCCCTCCGTCTCACTCTCTTTTACAATGCTCATCCTGGCTTTTAGACAACGCGCCAACAACCAGACGAAGGCTCTCTATTAAAGCCGCGGACGCATCGACGAAACAATCCTTTTTGCTCGCCCTGGCTGCTTCGATCTTCCGGTGTGTCAAATCAGGGAAATAACGATCACGAGGGAAAGCCATCACGGATATATTCGACGTGCAATGCCCTTCGAGGCCAGAGAACACTCATCCAAGATGCTCCGGGAGCCGGAAATTAACGGAGACGACGAGACAATGAATAAGGGACCTCGTCATTAAGATCCTTTTACCGAGGTGCACATTCCTCGCACCGCTCCAAGATCGCCAAGAGACAATCAAGAAGGAAAAGAGGTCCAAGTGAATCGATCAACATTTCACGAACTTCATTGATCGAACTCACGACAGTTACTAGCGGAGGTACATGAATTTTCGATGACCCTTCGTATTCTCTTGTGCACTTTTACAACCCCTTTTTTATTTCCCTCTCATCTGACATCGTAAACCGTGGCCTTCCACAACTCCTTTCCTCAACATCCACGACGAGACCCAACGATGTACGGATGTATGAATTGTTAACAATTTCAAGGTTCATATTAAAAACTTTATTACATTATTATTATTTAAAATTTATGAAAAATATAGAATTACAAATGTTTATTAAAAAAAAGTGTTATAATTTATTTTTATTAAATTAAGATTAAAATTTTGTTCAATATATTATTAAAACAATTTTAAATTCGACTGATTAAATTAGTATAAAATTAATTTAATTTATTTTATAAATATTGCACCAAATACGGTATCTGCGGGTAATTAGGCCTGTCGGCTAATAAAGTCTAAGTAACGAAAATCGCATTTAAAATAACCGCCATACTCACAGACGCCTATTGCACGAAAATGTCGCTACAATTTTGCTGAGGCGCGATACCCCGGTCCTCGCCGTCAGTGCTGCATCATCCATCATAAGACGCGGACGCGCAGCACCAATAATAAACATCGGCCCGAATAAATCGGAATTATTTTTGTAATATTACTCTTATCTACCTAAAATTACAGTCTTTATCTTTATTAATTCAAGCTTCAATGATCATAAATATTTGAAAAACGCATCGTAGTCCAAATTTTTTTACTTTGTTTTTCTTACACACGTGGTCGACGGTTATTAAAGCCTACTAAATTTAACCACAGGCCTTATTATCCTCCTACTTCTTGTAACAAAGTTTGTTTGTTTCATAATGTATTTTACATTACTTTTGAGATATTACGAATGTAAATGGGCAGTACGTATATTTATTACTATTTATTTGACCGTTACTGTTAGGGCCTCGATCCCGATGCCTCCAAAACGAGTGTTGTGGTGAGAAAACGACCTGGTGTCAGCTGTCCGAGTAGTGCAAAGAGAAACTTTGGGTTCATGCAAAGCTGCAGAGGATTATTCATCTCACATCAAACACCAAATATATTTCGTATAGTTTGATTTTTTAAGTATGTTAAAGCCGTAGGCCTTCTTATCCTACCATAGTAAAATAAGGCCTACTATCAAGGTTTAAAAAAATGTTTAACTCTGTTTTTGTTTATGACACAAGTTACCATTTTTCGTTTATATTTTACGCTGAGGCTAGCCGTCCGGTTATCGGACGACGGCGTATTTTATTCGTCTGAATAGCGGCTCAGTTCGCGCAGTTCACGCTGTACAACGCCCAAACAATCAAACCCAAATGAACAAACCAAAACAAACATACCCAAACAGACACACACCGACAAATAAACACATCCCAACATCCCAACCCTGTACAAACAAACCCAAAGAACCCAAACCAAACAAAATTGTAAAGATTTTATTCGTACGAATACCTGTAAATTATTCGTCCGGACAGTTTGTTTAACAATTTAACACATTCTATCCGGACGATTATATATATATATATATATATATATATATATATATATATATATTGGGTTGGTACAAAAATCTTGCAACACACAACACGAGTAAAAAAGAAAAATATTTTATTTTAACAATAAACGATTATTCAGTAATGTCGACTCCCTCCGCATCTACAACTCTTGCCCAACGCTCCGGTAGACTTTGCACGCCCGCAGACCAGAATTCTTTTGATCGTGAATTAAGAAAGTCGTCCAATGTATTTTTGAGATCCGAAAGACGATCAAATTTTTTATCCCCTAAATAGTTCTTCAAAGCTCGAAACAGGTGATAGTCGGTAGGTGCTAAGTCTGGTGAATACAGTGGGTGTTGTAGAACTTCCCATCTTAGCTGCGAAATAGTTTCTTTTGTCATCTTAGCGACGTGGGGTCGAGCATTGTCATGGAGAAGCCGAACGTGAAGACGTTTACGCCTTTTCTGTTTCATAATTTTAGCCACCTTTTGCAGTTGTGCAGAATAAATCTCTGCCTGTATTGTGGTGTTGGTTGGCAGAAATTCGTAATAGAGCATGCCCTCAGAATCCCATCAACAACAGAGTAAAACTTTCTTCATTTCACGGGGCTGTTTAGGGGACGGTTCTGGTTTTTCCCCTTTCGATAGCCACACTGAGAAAAAAATTCAGTTGGTTTAACAAAATGTATCTTTAAATACGTTCAACTTGATTTTTGATTGGCATAACAAACATTTTGTTAATCTAACGATAGTTTTAGTTGTGTGAACTGTAGCTTATTTAGCTACAGTTCACACCACTAAAACTATCGTTAGATTAACAAAATGTTTGTTATGACAATCAAAAATCAAGTTGAACGTATTTAAAGATACATTTTGTTAAACCAACTGAATTTTTTTCTCAGTGCACTGACGCTTGCGTGTGTGATTAACATACAACACCCAGCTTTCATCCCCAGTGACTATTTCTTGAAGAAAATCCTTTCTTTGCGGACGATGCAGGAGTGAAAGACAGATGGACATGCGTGTTGCTTTGTTTGATTCGCTGAGATTGTGCGGTATCCAAGACGAATCAACTTTCCTATATCCCATCTCTTCTAAATGTCGACGGATAGTAGGATGACTGCAGTTGAGTTTGTTGGCTAATTCTCGTGACGACATATTAGGCTTTGCCTTTATAAGTGCTCGCAGTTCTTCATCGTCCACAATCGATTCCCTGCCGGACCTAGGTTTGTCTTCAAAAGATGTATCGCCAGAATGAAAACGCTGATACCATCGGGAGACCGTTGAATAATTAACTACATTAGCCTTGAACGCACTGCACATATTACGGGCTGCAGCTCTTACAGAATGCCCTTGCAAGAATTCGTAATATGCGATTGCTCGAAGTGCAGGTTGATTCATCTTTGCTCATACTTACTCCGCGGAACATCTGACTCGCTTATATATCCTGCGGCATGGAAGGTTCTAGACCATTCTTGTATTTCCTATTCTCGAATGTTCTCGAACTTCATTATTAGGAAAAATATTTTAATTGAAAAAAAGTGTTGCAAGATTTTTGTACCAACCCAATATATTAGATAAAATAACAGTGGCCGTTATTTTGGCTTCGATAAAAAAAAATTTAACGTCGAGCAAAAAAACTAATCAAGATATGAAAACAAAAATCTGTGTAAAATTTGGACGAGCTGGGATAAGGAGAACACGTGCCACCGAGCAGTTTAAATTTCAAAAATTCATGCATTTCTTTAATGGCCGCACTGAAATATTTATTTGTCTCATAATATTAATAAAAAAATCTGGAATTGGGTACATTGATTAAACATATTAAGAGTTACAAAATATATTATTTACTGTTTTTTTCCATCAATCACGTAACGCAAATTCGTACCTTTACATGAAATATTACATAAGTAATAGCAGTCCATCTATGAAATGATTGAAGTAGAGTACATTTGTTTACGTTCGGAATTTTTTTTTTGATATTCGGCAACAACTTGAAGAACAAATTGTATTTGATCTTCATCATAAGTCAATCGATTTTTATAATCGGTGGTAAGTTTGATCCCTAGCTCCGCTATATCATTACAGACTCTTATTTTTTTTTATCAATTGCGCGCCCATTTGATAACTTTTGTTCGAGTCCCAAACAGATACATCGGTGTCGAGAAAAGTACAATCAATTTTAAATCATTCAAAAAACGCCATAGATTCGGGACTAATAAAAAAACAACCATAAAAACCATAAAACTAAACAATGTCTTTATCGAGCAGAAAAGTAAAGTTTGACTGGAAAACCTTATACCGTTCGGAATCGCATCGTAAAATCGAAATAAATTTGCAGAAACGTGAAGATTTCACGAATTATATTTTTCTTCTATGTCCAACAATGGCAAACCAACTCGGTCGGTAATGCTCGGTCGGTAAAAATGAGCGAACGAAGCGCCACGACCAAATTTCGAACTATTCGTCTGCACTATATTTTGAATTATCGCCACTACAAGTGGAAAATCTACTCGCAGGCTCAAGAAAAAAATATCATTTTGAAGCATTCAATACACGATTATTATATTATTATTTGCATAACAAAATACGCTCCGATAATTAATTCACTGCTTCGATTTCCCGCCACAAGGTGACCAAACCGCCACATCCGTTTTCTAATTTTCTATTAATTTTTCAATCTACTTCCGACTGTACATAATTGATGGGAAAAAATCAGTGAAAAATATATTTTGTACCTCTTAATATGTACAATCAATCTACCCAATTCCAGATTTTTTAATTAATATTATGAGACTAATGAATATTTTAGTGCGGCCATTGAAAAAATGCATGTATGTTTAAAAATTAAACTGCTCGGTGGCACGTGCTTTCCTTATCCCAGCGCGTCCAAATTTTACACAGATTTTTTTTTTTTTCATATCTTGATTAGTTTTTTGCTAAACGTTACAATTTTTTTACCGAAACCGAAATAACGGCCACCCTAATATATTTTATATAAACTGAATTTAAATAATGATTATAATAAAAATTAGTTGATTAAATTGGATATTTTTCATTATATTTCAAATATCCCTAGGTCTTATTATCCGCAGGTACCTTACTTCGAAATCCTCGAATTGGTCGACCCACTAATATGAAAGAAAAATCAAGCAACAAGATCTGGCGACGTTTCACCATTAGGATTAGCCAAAAGCACAATTACCCGCCGAGGAATGGTCCCGCGACCGTCTCGGTTCTCCGTCGTTTTCGTCCAGATCCGCGAGCCTCCCCTCGGCCAGGGTACTGCCGCGGATGACGGATCCAACCGGCCCTCCGTTTCCATAGCTCGTTCGAGGCTCGTTACACCGCGTATTCTCGCTTACCATCCTTCGGAAATTATCACAGCACCGTGCGCTCGAGGATTTCATCTGTCGAGATCGAAATCCGGACTATCGTATTACAGGGAGTTGGGCTGGGAGTGAGAAGAGGACGGCGTGGGATGAAAGGGAGGGTTGGGAGGGCACTATCGGTTTGGCTTGGCTCGACGTTGTGCGCCAACGACGAGATTCCAATCTAAATTGAGTTTCTATAGGTAAACAGGGATATTATCCTACCGAGAGTCGTATCAACGAGTCGTTACACCCACGCATACACCACACACGTACATTACACGATGTAATAGGCATTTGGGCGTAGAACGATCGCGGATAAAACAAAAGTCATACTTTTACTCTTATCCCCGGGTATTCGGCTACTTTATCTAACGACAAGTCCACCGTTTAACGAGCTATTCCCTCGAAGGATTCTCGCTCCACCGCAAGCTCATCGATCAACCGCCTTCGCGATCTCTCGAACTTTCTTGGATCTCTTCTATACGCGCTTGTCGAAAATCTGCTCTATGCTCATCCTCTCGTGAACCACATTTCGAGGCTCGACTTACGTGTCACAGCGAGACTCTGTTGTGAATTATCCCGCGAGCCTCGTTTTAATTATTTACTTCCAATCATTTCTGCGGTGATCGTTTTTTTCTTCTTCTTTGTTGAACATTTCGTCGCAGGTATCGCGAGGTATTGTGTACACTAGGTAAGGGAGGGAAAGGGGCAAGTTTGACGATGCGCGAGACGGACAAAAAGAGCACGAAGGATCTCATTAGTTAACCATTGAACATTTCACAATGCAGCGGACAACTTTTCGCTATGGAACTTGGTACATTCGTGAACTGAACGAAAGTCAAACAAAGTTGTCGGTGGTGACGGAGTGACCGAGAATCTGTGAATTAGGTATTCGTATACATATATATGTGTACATCTACAGATACATTAGTTTGAATAAAATATACATATACATTGTCGGCGGTGAGGGAGTGACCGAGAATTTGTAAATTAGGTATTCATACAGGGTGTCGCTCTTGTCTCTGCCACCCGAAATAACTCGGTAATTATCGACGTCACAAAAAAAATGTTTCAGACAAACGTTGTACGGTGTGAAGGGCAAATATTTGGTTGTGATCCGAGATATTTAGATCTGTATTTCCTTTTAATCGGTGACCTTGAATGACCTTGAACGGCTTTGACTCCTAAACACTTTTTCAAATGGTACATTGTTTCAACCATCTTGTGGAGCACCTCAAGCCGCATAAAAAATATTTAGGAGTCAAAGCCGTTCAAGGTCATTCAAGGTCACCGATTAAAAGGAAATACAAATCTAAATATCTCGGATCACTACCAAATATTTGGTAGTGATCCGAGATATTTAGATTTGTATCATCGATACTGACCTTGAATGTCCTTGGACGACTTTGACCCCCTAATGTTCTTTATGCGGCTTGAGGTGCTCCACAAGATGGTTGAAAAAAAGTGTACAACTCCATTTTTTTAAAGTGGAGGTGGGTTGGCGCCTCCATTGAAATAAAAAAAAATTGGTTGCATTTGATGGCTCACTTCACACCGTACCAATTTTGTCTGGAACAGTTTTTGTGACGTCGATAATTACCGAGTTATTTCGGGTGGTAGAGATATATGTCTGATCAGAGGATATCTCGGATCATTACCAAATATTTGGTAGTGATCCGAGATATTTAGATTTGTATCATCGATACTGACCTTGAATGGCCTTGAACGACTTTCACCCCCTAATGTTTTTATGCGGCTTGAGGTACTCGACAAGATGGTTGAAAAATGTATCATTCCATTTAAAAAAGTGCATTACTATTTCGGTGGAGGTGCTGACGCACAGTGAAGGTCACCTCCACTTTTTTAAAAATAGAATGGTACATTTTTTTTTACAAATTTGTGATGTACTAAATAATGTGATTATGCCTACTTATAATCACGTCATTATAAATAAATGAAAAATAAGGTTAAATAATAATTAAGGCGTTACCCCCACTTGTAGCGCAAAAAAGGCCTTGTTCATGAATTTTTTTAAAGAAAACTACAAAACTTTTTTAATCGATCAATATACCATCTTAAAGAACACATCTTGAACAACTTTCAGTAACTTTTTTATTGAAAAAAATTACATTGATTAGTGGCAAATGGCCGTCAATGAAATAATGTTTTTATATACACGGTTTGCGGTGACCAACATTGCGGCGAAGTGGATCATCTAAAAAAAATGATAGATTTAGTCAAATATAAGTATAAACTAGTCGTTAATCGAAGGATTTTAAAAAATATTCATTTCTCACAAAATGGCGGACAGCCAAAGTTAATGGTTCGATTTTAATGAAAAAAAAAAACGGTCGTTTTTTGGCTATAAAACGGCCATTTTTTTCGAGAAAAAAAAAAATCGAACGATTCAAGACTACATTTTTATGTATTAAATAAGCCTGCAAAATTTCAAGAAGATCGGTTCATTAGTGTTCGAGTAATCTTGGTCACCGACTTCAGAAATGCCATTTTGAGAAAAGCGCGTTTAAAGTTTCAATTTCCGGTCGTTTACACAACGGATTCTTTTCTTTCAACGCTCATATCTCAGTCAATTTTGTTCGGATCGACTTGAAATTTTCAGGACATATTCTCAGATACTTATACTTCAAAAAAATGCAATAAAAAAATCGATTTTTTCAAAATCGCAAGTGGGGGTAACCCCTTAAAGATAATTATACTGTTTTCCATTGAAACCTATCTGAAGGGCTTCCTGATACATGCCGAAGGGTCTCCTCAAAGGGAAGATCGCATTTCTTCAGGATCTACTTGACGGATCCTGATAGAACAAATAGCGGGGAAATCTTAAAATCTCATTTTCACTCATGAAAAATTGAGGAAAAGCTTCGGTAGTTTTTAATAGTTGAATAAATTTTTCATCATACGTAAAGTGTGTGTATGACTAAATCAATTTAGGTAAGAACATAATCTAGTTTGCTTAGCGCCTGGCTATGTTTTTCATCAGTACCCTTCATCTTTCTGAACACCTTGGACAATGCTTTTTCCTGGATGAACGAAGGCCTTACTTCATCGATCCGGAAGCAACAATGTGCAGGAAAATTCCGAAAGCTTATTTTCATTCATGGAAAATTGAAGAAAAAACTTCGGTAGTTTTTAATAGTTGAGTGAATTATTTAATGTAAGTAAAATATATATCTGATTAAATACATATTAGTAAGTACAAAATCTTGTGTTTTGCTTGACGACTGGCCATGTTTTCCATCAGTGCCCTTCATTTTTTGAACACCTTGGACACAATGATTTTTCCAGGATGAAGAAAAAGCTTGACGGATCCAGATGGAAGCTTGACGGATCCAGATGGAAAAAAGTACAGGAAAATTCTGAAAGCTTATTTTCACTTGTGGAAAATCAAGAAAAAAGCTTCGGCAGATTTTAATAATTAAATTATCTCTTCAACGGACTAAAATATATATATATGAATTAAAAAACTATTGGTGAATACAAAATCTTGTCTTTTGCTTGACGCTTGGCAATATTTTCCATCAGTGCCCTTCATTTTTTTTGAACACCTTGGGCAATGATTTTTCCAGGATGAAGAAAAAGCTCTACTTGACGGATCCGGATGGAAAAAAGTGCAGGAAAATTCTAAAAGCTTATGTTCACTCATGAAAAATCAAGAATAAAGCTCCGGCAGTTTTTAATAGTAATTAATTATTCAACATAAGTAATGTGTATATATGACTAAATAAATATTGATGAGTACAAAATCTTGTCTTTTGTTTGACGCCTAGCCATGTTTTCCATCAGTGCCCTCCATTTTTTTAACACCTTCGGCAATGATTTCAGTATGAAGAAAAAGCTTCTACTTGACGGTTTCGGATAAAACTAACGTCAGGAAAATTCCGAAAGCTTATTTTCACTCATGGAAACTGAAGAAGAAAAACTTTGGAAGTTTTTAATAATTGAATTAATCATTTAACGTAAGTAAAGTGTATATATGACTAAATACATATTGGCAAGTACAAAATCTTGTCTTTTGCTTGACGACTGGCAATGTTTTCCATCAGTGCCCTCCATTTTTTTGAATACCTCCGGCAATGATTTCAGAAGGAAGAAAAGGCTCTACTTGAGGGATCCGGATGGAACAAAGTGCTGGAAATTCTGAAAGCTTATTTTCACTCATTGAAAATCAAGAAAAAAGCTTCGGCAGTTTTAAATAAGTAAATGAATTATTTAACATAAGTGAAGTATATATATGAATAAAAAAATATTGGCGAGTACAAAATCGTGTCTTTTGCTTCTCGCCTGGCCATGTTTTCCATCAGTGCTCTCCATTTTTTTTAACACTTTGATTTCAGGATGATACAATGATTTCAGGATGAAGAAAAAGCTCCTACTTGACGGATCCGGATAGAACAAACGTCAGGGAAATTCCGAAAGCTTATTTTCACTCATGGAAAGTCAAGAAAAAATCTTTGGAAGTTTTTAATAATTAAATTGATTATTTAAAATGAATAAAGTGCATAAATGACTAAATAAATATTGGTAAGTACAAAATATTGTCTTTTGCGTGACGCCTGGCAATATTTTCCATCACTGCCCTCCTTTTTTTAACACTTTGAGCAATGATTTTTCCAGGATGAAAAAGGGTCTACTTGACGGATCCGGACAGAACAAAGGTCAGGAAAATTCCGCAAGTTTATTTGACCTCGTGGAAAAAAAGCTTCGGCAGTTTGAAACAATTAAATTATTTCTTTAACGTAAGTAAACTATATATACGACTAAATAAATATAGGTGGATACAAAATCTTGTCTTCGGCTTCTCGCCTGGCAATGTTTTCCATCAGTGACCTCCATCTTTTTAGAAAACCCTGTGCAACGTATTTTTTCGTATTCCTAATTTTTCCCCACAATTTTTCCGCGCCTCGGAAGGTCTTCGAGTATGCGACCACCAAAAAAGCACCACTCGATTAACGCCCAAATCAAACGAGTTTACCGGCTCTTGCTCCTGCGTCAGGAGATATTGAATTACACGGTGGCTGAGCAAGAGCAATTTTCGCGTGGCTGTACCGCGAGCTCCTCGCTAAAATGCCTCGGTCGTCATCGGCCGTGTGCGGGATATCAGTCCGCATCTTTTCCCGCATGAAGTTTCGCGTCTCGCCCTTGCGCGAAAGCTAACGATTGGCGACGAAAATCGCGAAAGGGCGCGGGCAAATCGCCTCGGGGGTTGAAGTGTAAGTTGGAGCAAGGGAAGAAAGGAAGAGGAGCAAGTGGAAGCTAAGGGAGAAGAAGTCGAGGGCACGCAAGAAGAAAACAAGTCGAAAATCTTAATTCGGCGACTCCGCCCTCGGCTGTCTAGGGGCGGCTCCGTGATATCGTGGATTGGTCCTCCAGTTTCGCGGGGGTTGCGTTATCATCGGCGCGTCAATGGACCTTCGGCGCTTACGATCCGCGGATGCGCAGCGCCGCTTTTCCCGCTACAAACTCCCTTCGTTGTACTAACCCAAACAGCCACACACACCCCTATACGTATAAACGTACATATATATATATATATATAGAAACCGAAAATGTGGCGGCGCGCGCCCTCCGAGTCGTCTCGGCTACGACGACGAAATCCCCCACAGTCGTCGAGTAGTAGTCGGCGCCGGGCGTCCCGAGTGAACAGCCGCGCGTTACGGAACCGCGAACAAAGTTCAACCCCCGTGTGTTTTTCTTCCTCGTGCTGAACTGTGATTTTTCCTCAATCACCAGCGAAAAACAGCGATAAAATTCAACAAGGAGAGAAAAAAGGACAAAACTGAAAAGGGCCATTTTGGCCTGACGGGTGAATCGAGCCTGGCGAATTTGGGGGTAGTTATTGGGGAAAAAGGGTAACAAGTGGAATCCCATTTGCGGACCAGTGTGTTTGGGTTTGTTTGGGTGTATTGAAGAAGGAGAGATCGAAATTGCCGGATTGAAAAGTGTTGGAGCTGTCAATTGACACGTTTGACACGACATTGCGAATAAAATGCACGAAATGAGGGTTGGTAGCTGAGCATCCGACTGGTGAAGACGAGAGGAAAAGATTCGAAGGGTTGGAGGAGTGTGCTTGCGAATTAACGCTTCGAGGGTGGTTTTTGCCGCGGGGGTGGTGGAGGGAACACGTTGGATCGTTGGAGACAATAATCGGTGGATACTCCGAAGGGTGTATCCTCGCCGATGGGGAATCATCCACGGGTACACAGGCCGTTAGGCCTCGACGCATCAACCGGCGAAAAAAGGAGAATTGCCGAAACGAACCTCAAGGATCGCCTGGGAAACTCACTCGACTCCAGCGAACGGGCAAAAATGGGATTTTCCAACGAGAATTTCGAGAGGGCCACGTGCAAAGGCGAGATCTCGCTCACGAGACACGTCCGAGCGACGATCATGTGCGGGAATTGTCGATTTTTCGGATCCACTGGGAATTCCAAATTTGGCAGTTCGACTGGGAGAAATCGTGGAAACAAGTGGTTTTTTTCTAGCGCTAGTGGGAGATGCCTCGTAGCGAGTCTCGCGCCGTTGAGCATCATGAAGTTCATGTTTTTCCTGTGCTTGATTCTACAAACAACGAGAACAACGATCGCCACCGTCACCACTGGTAATTATCCGCAATCGTTTTACGCGTTGTTCGAGATTTTGAGCGCTATTTTTGAGGATGGAAAAACGCGTGGTTTGCGATGAGGCCGAATGTTGCCGCTTTGGAAGAACATTTGGGGGGCCAAACAAACTCAGCTGGTTCGGAAGTGCTGTATACGATGTTTTTTTGTTATACATGGAGTCAATATTTTCATCTGATTTGGCTGTTCGATCGAGCGGTAATTGGCTGGAAAATTCATTATAAGCTGTTTTTTTAAATGATTTATTATCATTTGTAATAAAACAACTTATATGAAACTTATAATTTATCAGAAGACTTCGGAAAAAGCAATACAAAAAAATGTATCCATTTTTTATATTCGTGGGTTTGTAGGCTAGCACATATTGATTATGCAGTAATAAAAAACCAGTGATTCAATTATGGATTGATCCACGAACTGCCGTTGAGTTGTTCAATTTAATCATCGACAATTCAGGAGTGATTGGAAGATAGCGATTCAATTATGCAATAGTTAGCGATCGCCAATTTCTTCTTGCAATAATTTGCAAATTTTAATTATGGCAATCCCATTATGCGATAATTAAAAATTAATAATTGAGTTTTTATTAAATTAAAAAACGCTTATTACATTATACGATAATTTAGAAGGAGCAAACCTGTTTTGCGATAATTAAAAAAAAGTAGAAATCGTTTGTTTAATAATGCACTTATTAAATGGACAATTTTATTGTGCAGCATTTGGAAGACAGCGATTCAAATGTGCGATAACTAAGGACCAGACATTTCTTCATGAAGCAATCAAAGATCAGCAATTTCTTCATGCAATATTTTAAGAATCAGAAATTGAATGACGCAATTATTCATTATCAGCAATTTGAGTATGCAATAATTGCGCATGGTAATAAAAATCAAACAAGCATTTTCATTGCAGTTATAGATTTGAAAAATACCATCGAAATTGAGCGCCATACGTACGTCGCCTGTGCATTTATCTTTTTTTTTTTGCGATCTATATTTGCAATTTCGCCGATTTCAATCGCGAACAAGTAATATACGATTTTTCCCTCCCGAAGTAGTATCCCCAGTCATAAATATATTTCATATGCATTTTGTACTCCGAATATATCGAGGCAGCAAGATATGTCAATAGGGTCAAAGAGAGAGAGAGACAGGAAGAGAGACAGAGAGAAAGAGAGAGAGACAGAGAGAGAGAGAGAGAGCAAGTGAGAAAGGGGGATGAAGGGATGGAGGGAAAGGGTTATATCCTTTCGAAACAGCAATTCCTGGGTGTATATGTCGACCGTTGGAAATTTTACAGCCAATTTCCGTCCTCGTACCGGTTACATTTAGTGTCGGTCAATCGACATTTACGAATGCGAGTTTCCAAAGTTTATCGCGATCGCTCTCGGCGCAAAGCCGGCGAGGGCTGAAAACTTCCCTTCCCCGTACATCACACTGCACGCGCCGAACGCACCCTAAATCCGTACAGGGTCGTTCACAGTACGCATTTAGTTGCCCATTCACGTACATTTTGTTCATCCTCACACGATCATTTCGTCAATTTTCTCCTCGTGTTTATTGCTTTCTTTTTATCATTCTGTACGAATAAAAATGTGAGCGATGGCGACCCGAATTGATCCTAGAGACAGCTGGCCTCGCCAATTTTTATCACAATCAGACACAAATTCGAATAAAAATAAATGTGGAAGGCACCAAAACTAATAGCACATGAAGCAATCAAAATATTGTCAAATTGTAGACACACCGGAAGAAATTAGAGTCAGTATGCTCGCAATGAAAGAACTCGACTGAGATTTTTCATTATTGTAATTAAAGACGAATTGGATGACATCAAAATCATGCAATATCGAAAGAACAATAATGTGTCGTCATAAAAATATGAAGTTTTTCACCAATCTATGTAAGCAAAAAGATTAGCAATTGCATCAAGAATTTATCAAAGAAACGACTGGCCTCGCCATTTATTATCACAATCAGACACAAAAACAAGCAAAGATAAATATTGTGACAGGCTTCGAAACTTATATAACGTCAAGCAATCAAAATATTATAATGTTCCAGACACACAGGAAGAAATTAGCATCATTTGGCTCGCAATCGAAGAACTCGACTGAGATTTTTTCATTATTATAATTAAAGACGAATTGAATTACATCAAGATCATGCAATATCGCGAGAATAATAATATGTCATCATAAAAATATGAAGTTTCTTCATCAGTCTGTGTAAACAAAAAGATGAGCAATTCCATCAAAAACTTATCAAAGAAACGACTGGCCTCGCCATTTATTATCGCAATCAGACACAAAAACAAGCAAAGATAAATGTTGTGACAGGCTTCAAAACTTATATAACGTCAAGCAATCAAAACATTATAATGTTCCAAACACACAGGAAGAAATTAGCATCATTTGGCTCGCAATCGAAGAACTCGACTGAGATTTTTTCATTATTATAATTAAACACGAAATGAATGACATCAAGATTATGTGATATCGCAACAATTTATAATTAGTATTTTATAATATGTTATCATGAAAATATGAAGTTTTTTCATCGGCCTGTGTAAATAAAAAGGTGAGAAATCGCAACGAGAATTGATCCTAGAATCGACTGGCCTTTTTCAATTATTATCACAAGTATACACAAATTTAAATCAAAGTAAATTTCGTGAACGGTCTCAAGACTAATATGACATCAAGGAAACAAAATGTTTCAACGTTGTAAACACAATAAAAAAAATTAGGCTCATGTCATTCGCAATCAAAGTACCAGACTGAGATTTTTCATTATTATAATTGAACACGAATTTGGATAAAATCAAGATTATGCAATATCGCAAGAACAATAATGACGTGTAGTAATATCAATATTATAAAGTATATATTATAAACAGCCTGAGCCAATTTGCATTATTTTATTCGTATTCTTTATCTTTATCTTACGCTATGCATTGACGCCCCAGGAACCTGCGTAACGCTTCGCACATGTTGATGTGAACACGCACACACGCATCGATGTATATAATACATATAACCGAATGGACATTCGCGCGACGATTTAACGGCAACGCGGGCTCTCTCGGATCAGCTGGTAATCTCGGGTTTAATTTCGGTCACATTAAATCAAGAGGAGGGAAACATGGAGGAGAATTAGAGGCAAAGAGAGAGGGAGAGAGAGAAAGTGAAAGAGAGAGAGAGAGACGAATCTATGGTAGAGTTCGTTAAAGGTCCGTGGATTTACATAGGGAACGGTATAGATCGTTGACACCGATTTCCCAGCTACGTATTATATGGTCTAGAGTACATATTACCTTCGAGTATCTGACACTGGCATTTGCCGGGCTAATACCCTCATCCCGTTGTTATCGGCGTTTAATGAATATTTCAACGAATTTAACTTTTGTAACATCGATGTACTCTTTCTCCCCGAACTCATTTCCGGTCGTTATTAAAAGCTCTTCATTTTGCGGCCCATTTCCGCTTCGCGTCCCTAAAAAAGGGAGAGTGGAAGTTGGTCACGACGCTCGAGAGAATTGCCGAGAAATTACATGCTGTTTAAATGGGTATCGACGTATTTCAGGATGAGAGAGAGAGAAAGAAAAAGAGAGAGACAAAGTACAGAAATTCCGATGAATAAAAGATGGTGATTTCGTTTATCCTGTATTTTTTTTCAACCCCATTTTTTTACAGTGTAGAAAAAATATTTACGAGAAATTGGAGACGAGTTTTCTCGACGATTCCAGTATTCCAGTATTTTTTTTCACATGTAGCATGTCATTTTTCAAAGCTGAAATTTCATAGAGCTGCATCGTTACTTGTGCACAAATTATAACATTGTTTATAGTGCGTAGGAAATACAAAGCTACAGGACCTTCGATATTCTTCGATGTCAAAAGTGAAATATTGATCGTCCTTCATTTACGGCGTCCTCAGTGCTTAATTAGGAACTGATCAACAATTGGTTGCTTAATTAAGCAGTAATCAATAATCGAGTGCTCAATTAAGCACTAGTTCATTATCGAGTGCTTAATTAGGCAATAATGAATAATTTAGTGCTTTATTGAACACTACGTATGCAGTTTTGCAAAAACGATCAATATTTCGTTTTGAATATCGAAGAATGTCAAAGGTCGGTCTTGCAGCTTTGTATTTTTGACGCAATACGAAAAATGTTATTATTTGTGCACAAGTGAAGATGCCGCTTTATGATATTTTGCTTGTAAAAAATGGCATGCTGAAAGAAATGTAAAAAATTGTGTACTGCATATAAAAAAAATTCTTCATTTGCTGTTCGGAATCATAAAGAAAATTCGCTCTCAATTTCTCGTAATTGTTTTACCTCCATTTTTCACAAATATTTTCACATAACAAGATAATTCAATTTGATAAAATTGGATATCGATAATAATATTAAATAATCTCTAAGTAATTTAATTCGACAACATATGCACGATGATAATTGTTTTAAAATCGTTTTTCAACATCGATCGGTGTTGTAGTGTTCGCGTTGCCAATTTTCGAAGGAGCGACGTTTCAAGACATCAGAAGATCAGTCTTTTTATTTTCGCGCCCGATAAACTTGGCGTCAACTCAACCTCGGGCGAACTTTCGTTAACTCGATGAGCGAAATCTTGTTGTTCCTGTTTTCGTTCGGCTGTTTCCATTTTGCTCGCGGGAGAGGCTAAGAGCAAGAGGGCTCGCGAGGTTTATCGTTGTCGCGTGGTCTTTGCAGAGGCTGCACTTGATTTGTGCTAAAATTGTGTCTCGTCGTATGGAAAGGGGGAGGATGAGAAAGAGAATGTGTCAAAGAGTCAGAGAGGATGAAGAACGAAAAGAGAGGCTAAAACGAGTTGGAGAGATGAGATAAACTGAAACGTCGAGAGCTCGACTCCTTCAGCAGTCACGTGCTCAACGCACTACATAATTCATGCGGATATAAGAGGGAAGTACATTTCTACGACTCCTGGAATTTCTCTTGTAAATTCTTTTTCTCGCTTTTTCTCCCTTTCTGTCTTTGTTTCGAGAAATGCAACAATCTCGAATAAGATATCCACGACGATTTCTTCATTAGTAGATTGTACATTTATGACGAGGAGGATCTGTATATTGATTTCAATTTACAAATTTTTGAGCCCCAGATCGCTCCGATTTTGTCAATTAACGGAAAACTCACTGTCAATGTTGTTAAATATGATTTGGAAATTTATTAAAATAATTTTTACTTTCATTCATTTTTAGGATCGATGAATTTGTGCTCGATATATTTATAATAAATACACGTGATGAATATTTTGTTTATTTCGTTTAGATGTGTTGCATTTTATTTCTTCATTATATCAATAGATATTTGTGTTTAATACGTTTACAATATATTTTGGTTTATCGGGTTACTAACGACGAACATCACATGAGGGTCCGCCTTTGATTTTGAGGAAATTCATATATGTGATAGAACATTGAAAACTATTAAACACGTATTTTTTTTATCGGCCGAAACGAGAACCAAAATTCTTTCAATGATAACTGATGAAAAATCGACTACAGAAGTATTGAAAAACAATGAAGGTTTGACACGCTTTTCTTGGAGGCATGTATTCCTCCTTAAAATCGTTTTTTGCCTTTATATAATTTATTATAATAATTGTCCGTTTTTATTTATTTTTACGTTAATTATATTTTTGCACGATATATTTATAGTAAATGAACGTCATGAATATTTCGTTTATTAAGTTTAGATCTGTTGTATTTTATATCCTCTGTTATAATAATAAATATTTGTGTTGATCATGTACTATAATATATTATATTGCGTTTACTGTGCTAATAGATATTTATGTTTAATATACCTTGTTGTATATTTTATCTTATAATCATGTGCATTACGTTTATGAATTTTTATGGTTATCGCTTTACTAAGTATAATATTAAAGCACATTATAATAATTGTTGCTTTTTGCTTATTTTTACGTATATTTATTTGTGTTCGATATACTTATCATAAATGATCGTTATAAATACTTCGTTCGTTGAATTTAGATGTGTGGTATTGTATTATATTGTACTTACTGTGTTAATAAATATTTATGTTTCTTACGTTTATTATACAATTTCATGTTTTTTCATCTTATTGTGTGCATTCTGTTTAGGAATTTTTTAAATTGTCGAGTCCACTATATATGTTCAATCTCTTATACCCGTCAAGATGGATTTCAACTGTACACTTTTGTGTTTATTATTGTTGATTAACGAATCGAATAAATCGCATCTTTCGTATTTGAAATTTCAAAAAAATGATACGCAATTATTTCAAACCGAATCACAACAATGATCACGAAATAATCAGAAAAATTATCACAACAATGATCACGAAGTAATCACAACAATGATCACGAAGTAATCACAACAATGATCACGAAATAATCAGAAAAATTATCACAACAATGATCACGAAGTAATCACAACAATGATCACGAAATAATCACAACATTGATCACAACAATGATCACGAAATCACAAGAACACAATCACAAAAACCTAATCACAACAATGATGACGAAATGATATTGGAATTGGTCGGAGAGGCTCTTTCCAAAAATAAAAATCATGATGCTCAACGAATAAACACGATATCTGGCTAACACAGGCCAGAAGGCGAGAATGAAAAAATATTTCCCTCAGCTGAACCGAACGACGGGGCATGCCATCTCTCCGAGGGGTGCTAAAAACTTTGGCCACGCTTGCAAACATTAATAATTGGTATGCAACACACCGGGAGAATCTCGCATTGCGGAATCTCTCTATTAATATCACTCTCTCGGGTAAAGTTTCCGACAATTGCCACTTTCGAATCAACGTTATCCCGGTCGTTATGAATATTGGAGATACAACCAACGCCGCACCGAATACCGAAGACCACTGAGGGTTGCGAAAGAATGTGTCGTCGTGAATTCTTCACGAGAAGCCAGAAAGCGCGAGATAAATTTATGGAGTTTGCGAACAGCCAAACGGCATCATCTCACATAACAGTGAAGCGAGGAACGATTTTTTGTTGAATCTCAGTTTAAAAAATATATCGTGAGAAAATAGAATGACTGACGGAAAGTAATGGACGTGTGAGTGGTGTGCATCGACCCCCCGTGCCAAGCAGTATTGGCCCGACCGAATACTTGGATCGATGACAGTTTGAGTGAGTCTCCGATGGTAAACTCAACTGAAACTGAGAAAAAATATTGAATTTTGAAAAGTTAATTTTTAGTGTGAGATGATTCAAAAATCGTTTCGACAATGTATTTGTATATAGGGTAAGATGCCCAATTATTAGCACTTTAAGGACCACTGTGTAGGTAGGAGCGAAATCGCAATAATTGGTGGGTTGCCAATATGAGGTCGCTTTATCCTCCATTAACAAAGTCGTGTACTAAATTTCATGAAAAATTTTAACAATTAAAAAAGTTATAAATGATCTTGTGATGATCCTTTGAACGTTAGGAGCTCAATGGTGTACTTGATTTTAGCCACCCGGTTAATCTGAGAAAAAAATACCAATTTTTTTCTTAAAGAAGACAATACTGGCTAAGACTTGACCCAGCTGTTTTATGTTATCGTCTTTCAATCGTCAAACAAAAAAATTTTGATTTTTTTTTCGATTTTCCGAAGGTAAATGACATAATTATTGTTTATAACTAATAAAAGGAAAACGTCAACAAGAAAAAGGTCGTTGAAGACTAAACTACTATTACACTGAATTAATGTATCAAAATTAAAGTCAATCCGTTTATTAGATATCGAGAAATCGTGTACACCGTTTTAAAAGACAGAGTTTCGGGAAAAACCCGTCTGAAGTTTCACTAGCAGTTCTATCGTTACCATTTTCACAGTACCCTAACCCCTTAACGCGGAAAAAAATTCTATATGTTCTTTGTTCACATTGATTTTTACGATCCCATTTTAAAAAATTACACATTGTAAAAAAATACAATAATTTCCAGACGATAATTAAGAAAAATCGTTTCAATTAATGTGAAAAAAATGTCCACTCTATTTTCTCACATCAATTTTTGCGATCCTTTTACGTTTTTTTCAAAAACCAAATTATAGTTATGGCTAAGAAGTGTCTATCAGTTATTTATTGTAAATTGATGGGCATTGTTATGTAACGATATATAATTTCTAAAAACACACGATTAAAAAGTTTTTTTTTATCGTCTTGAACTGAAAAAGCATGCGAAGGTACTTATGAAATATGTTGGATGAAAGGAAATACTCGAACAATCGTTACATGATGTATGTGGAGGAGTAAATTAGAGACGCAGTCCGTTGGGGGATCAAGCAGATAAACGACCTCCGGCTATCTCTCTCCCTCCTCTTCTCTGTCTCTCTCTCTCTCTCTCTCTCTCTCTCTCTCTCTCTCTCTCTCTCTCTCTCTCTCCCTCTCTATTAAACTCTCGGGGCCTTATCATCTCGTTCAACACGAGGTTCGCCGATACTGCGAGCCTGTTATCTAATTTTCGATGAATTACCAAAGGAGTTTGATAACACACACCGGGGGAGCGAGGCCGCTCACTCGCAGTCGCCGAGCACCTTGGGGATCTCCCCCTTAACGTTTTCCGAGCCCTTCGGCATTTTCGATGCGCACGTTGAGCGTTTCCTGCGGATGTCGAACAATCGCCGAAATTCGAATAGTTCGCGATTCCTCGGCGTCGAATTACCTTAAGGGGTAACGCCACTGTAGAATTTTCCAGAAAATTGTATTTTTTTTTAAATTGGCTTAAAATATATTTTGAGGCATCTAGAATGATGGGGAAACCATCTACAATGAAGGAAAAAACCATCTAGAATGAGGGGATAACATATCGACCGTGTTTCTCGGAACACCATTTTTCACAACGGCACGCAGCATAACTCCAACAATTTTCATTCTTTTCACTCCAAGTTTTGAGCACATCTTTAAAATAATATTCCGAAGAGAAAAACGCGTGGGATTTTCCATGAGATAATTATTACATTGGTTATTAACAAATGATTGCCCTTTTTCAGTCGGAAAATTCGCTTTTTAAATGCTTGCCAATTATACAAAAATTCATATTTTTAAAATCCCCTACGTATTTCTTTACCTATACTCGTGTAAATTGATAGAATTTTTTTAATTTCGTTACAAGTTCAATTTCGGGTCAGTAATACATCGTGCCGCAGAGCGTCGTAAATTCAACATGCCTCGCGAGAATGGCTCCAGCTTCACCATTTTGTATAATTTTTTTATATACATTTTTTCCCCTTGAAGATATGACTAATAACATCCTTGAACATTATTATCCCTTTACGTGTCCGTCTACCCAAAGAAACGAAAAAAGCGAAAAATCACTTAATTTTAGACGTTTACAGTGGTGTAAGCCCTTGAAAAAAAAAACACCTCTCTGATCAAGCTCACAATACTTCGGAAAAATTCAACCCGATGTTAAAAATTTAAAAAAAAATTGTACCATCGCTCGAATATTTCCTAAGCGTAAAATATTTCTCAAAATTCCACAAACAATTCTTTAAATATTTTAAAATCAGTTTTAGAATAATTTGTTAAATGAATGATTATTTTTTACGACTATTCGTCACGAATAGTCGTAAATAATCGATATATTATAGAACAGAATAATTTTTTAAATAAATGATTATTTTTTACGACGAAAATAATTTTTTTAGTCGTAAATAATAGATACATTATAGATAGGCTGCGTTACATCTGACCCGACGACAAAATATCCGAAAGACTAAAAACACCTTTGTGGGGTGTGTGAGATAGTGGGGTGGGGGCATAATACGAATCTCTTCATTGAACCCAAACAAACAAACGCAAACAAACAAACCAAAACTAACAAACCAAAACAAGCAAACAAACCCAAACAAACAAACCGAAACATATCCGTCACATATTAATAATTTTCCTCCTTTTCATGATGGAATAAATTTCAACGGCATGACTGTACACTTTAAACTGTATATAATATCGGCAGATATTTTGTACTGCGGGTATTTTGTCATGAGGATATTTTGTCCTGCGGATATTGTGTCGTCGGATATTTTGTCGAGGATATTTTGTTGTCGGGTCAAAACGCGTGTTACCTATAGATATATTATAGAATAGAATAATCATTCATTTAAAAATTATTCTAAAACTGATTTTTAAATATATAAAGAATTTTTTTTGAAAGTCACTTTTTTCGTTGCGTTTTTTTTTTGAAAGTTTTTTGAAAGTCACTTTCATCGTTGCGTTGCGAGTTCAAAATACAATGGGAAGTCGAAAGTGAAATTTGAGTAAAAAAAATCACTGATTGGCCAAAAAGTCGCCAAAAACTGTTCACCAAACGTTTTTGTTTTTATTTCAAGAAGCGCCACCCTCGAACTTGCCCCATTACGAGTGAAGCTGCCCCGTATATAATTCACCTTTCGCCGTTATTATCGTCCCAATTGTCTCGATTTCGCAAGCACCCCTTTCTCCATACGCGATGGGAAATTATCGCGCCGGCATTGCCCAAGGGCTGCCATCTGTTTCGATACCGTACCAATCCCCCCCCCCCCCAGCTAATCACGTATATATTCAGGATAAGGGAGAAGGAGGCAGTGGGGGAGGGGCGAGCGCAAGTTATGCCGGTAGTATGAGGGGAGAAAACGCTCCGAGATGTCCTTTAATCTAATATCTATGTACGTGTCCCTGAGGACATTCACGAACAAGCCCCCTGGCGAACACCACGACGTCCTTTCCTCTGCGAGCTCGAAATCGCTCGAAAAAAAAAGTTTCGGGTTCGAATATCCACCAAATTGCCGGGGTAACCGTCTCGCGGATTTTTTTTTTACACGTTTCGCGATATTGCCCCGTTAATCGTATGTCCCCGCTGGGATCGACAATGCCGAAACGAACGAAGATTAGGTCCGGATAGCTGGTATAATGCTCGTGGCATTAATTCAACGATGTTTTATCTGTGAAATAAATGGTCTGTATTTCTGAAACGAGAATATTCGAGTGGCGATAAGTTTTCGAGATAAGTCGTTCGATCTGTAATTACTCATGCTTGGGATCATATTCCGACTGCGTGGGCAGGGAATTGTGATTTTCGATGGAACGGACGTGTTCAGGTGCAGGATAATGACAGCCCTTTGGCATCGATTGGGGGAAGGTAATTGGGACTTGAACAGCTGAAAGAAGGCCTACCTTGTTGATTGTTTCTTGTTGTACATATTTTCTGGTCACGTGAATTTCTATCGATAATTATCTAAGACTATGTATTGCAATGTTATACAGGGTGTTAGGAAGGTCGATGCAAAGCCTTAAGGAGGTGATAGGTCAGCTCGTTAGGAACATATCTAACCTAGGTTACCTTGGTCCAAAGTTTAAGGATTTCGATCATGGTAAGTATGATTTTTGGAAAATGTCCTAAAATTAGGTACTAACTCGTTCATAATGTTCAAATAGGCAATAATTGGTAACTAAAAACTTATTTGGGTCTCAACTTAATGTGTATTCAATCGACAAACATCAATACACTCATCTGTATCCACACAACTAACTAAATAGGACGTGTTGAATAATTAAAAAATTGTCAAAAAATAAAAATACCTCTTATGTTAATGCTATTTTAAAAAATAGCGTTAACATAATACGTAAACGAGTTAGTACCTTCATTTGGAAAATTTGGAAAATTTGGAAAATTTGGAAAATTTGGAAAATTTGGAAAATTTGGAAAATTTGGAAAATTCACCATGATAACTCGAAATCCTTAGACTTTGGACGAAGGTAACCTCGGTTAGATATGTTCCTAACAAGTCGACCTATCACCCCCTTAAGGGGCTATACCAGTGTGAACGCTGAACATTTGGGTGATTTTCGGGAATTTTTTTCGGAAGAAAAGTACTCAATTAAATGTTTCGGAAAATTAAGAATATATTTGGCTATATTTGGCCTATATTACATAATTTTTTCATAGAAAAATATTAAGATCCAAGGGACTTATGCGTTGCTTTTGGTGGCGCAAAAAAAAAAGTTCCTCCACTCCTGACATTATTTCGGCCGGTTGAGTAGCTGAAACTGAAAAAGAAAAAAAATGTCTTTAAACTGGAAGGTATTTCCTGTACAATGACGTAGGATTTTCCAAAAATATTAAAATCTAACAAAATGGCGTGGTTATGAAGAAAAGTCTGTTTTGTTGCCTATAAAATGGTCGTTTTTTAAATGCCAAATCGTGAATTTTCGTCCAATCAGAAACATCCTACGTCATTGTAGAGTAAATACATTCAAGAGTACTCAGTTCAAATTTCAAGTCAATCGGATAATTGCTCTTTGAGTTACAATGTCAGAAAATTTGAAACATCTCAATTCGAGAAAAACGCATAAAGATTTAACTACGGATTTTTGCAAGATAAAATGATTTGAGATACGGCCTTGAAAATTTTGAAGGATATTCTTGAATATTCGAAAGTATAAACTGTCGAAAAAGGCAAAAAAAGATCGATTTTTCAAAAGTGTCACACTGGTATAGCCCCTTAAGGCTTTACATCAACCTTTCTAACACGCTGTATTATAATTATAAACTACGATTTTATATGATCATACTTGTATGTTGGATCTGTGCAAAAGACCAGGTAGGATTATACGGGGTGGTCAGTAAAGTGACGTTCGAGAAGAAAATCTAGATGCCTCGCAACAATATCTATCCGAATCGCTATATATATTCTACGATCTCTACATTTTTTTTATCAAATCATTTTTTATTTTTTTCATTTATGTATATACTTTTCTCGCGGTTTTTTTTACTCGTATTATCGTTATGAAGTGCACTGTTGAGCAATAAATAAATGACTTACTCAGCACCAAGGTGAATGCCTCACGTTTGCATCAAAAGATCAAAAAATAGGTTCGAGACGATGAGTCACTGAAGTTTGGATGATAAGAAAAAATTCTCATGCTAGTCTGAATGACCCTTAATTGATTTCAAGAACTTTTAAAAGAAAAGTACATATACAGAAGAGAAAGAAATAAAAATCTATGCTGCAGGAAAAATAGAAAGAAAAGAAAATAGAAAAAGCTTTTTCTCAGAAACTAAACAGGATCGTAGAATATACATGGGGGTAGGTGATACGAGGCATCCAGATTTTTCGTTTGGACGTCACTTTTCGGACCACTCTGTATAGATAATATTTAACATATAAATTGGTCTTATCTTTAATATATATATTTTTGTAATTCTCATTTGAGTCTTATATTTTTTTTATAATATTGTATATATAATATAATACATAATATTCTTGTGTATTGGACAGTGGATAAAAAGTCAATGACTTAAATATATATATGAGGTATTCCAGCTGAACTCAACCACTTTTGCATCTTATATTTTTTGATTTGGCTCAATTTTTTTTCTGTTGTTGTACCTAATCAAAGAACTTCACTTGATTTTTTTCGAATTTTTTCACCCATACATTTACGAGATAAGATTTTTTTTCGAAATTCGAAAAAAATCGATGTCTTTTATTTCAAATGTCCATAACTTTGCGAAAAATAGACCAAATGAAGTTTTTTTTTTTTTCAAAATGTTTGTTTTTGAGTGTACTTTTGGATAAAAAATATTAAAAATTTGACGATATTCGTCTTCTATACCGTTTTACCGCTTAAAGCAAAAAATTGTCGATTTCTAAAGGTCGGACACTTTTAATTTTTTTCAAAAAATTTGCTAAGAAACTGTGACTCTTTTGACTATTTTTAACGCTAGGCTGATCTTGGGCAGACTTTTCCTTATATTTTTTTCATAATTTAAAATCATTTTTTTTTTTTCATCACAAACAAAAAAACGTTTTTTTCTCAAAAGGTAGGGCACGTTCAATTTGTTTCAAAACATTTGCTAGGAAACTTTAACTATATTAACTATTTTTAAGACTAGTTTCATCATGGGGATATTTTCCCTTCTATTTTATTCATAATTAAAAATAATCTTTTTTGACGATATTTTTTTGAGACAAATTGGACAGTTTTGTAAAATTGGATTGTCTTTCAATGAATTTTTTAATTGCTTCATGAAACTCGCTTGCTCTTTAGCGATATACGCGTGTGGTAGGAGAGATTTTAAATTAGAGCAAAATTCGTCGATGAAATCGTAGGAAGATTTTTAAATCGTTTCAAGAGTCGTCCATGGTTTCGATATCCAATTTTTGGATTATCTTTTGACTATTTTTAACGCTAGGCTGATCTTGGGCAGACTTTTCCTTATATTTTTTTCATAATTTAAAATCATTTTTTTCATCACAAACAAAAAAACGTTTTTTTTTTTCAAAAGGTAGGGCACGTTCAATTTGTTTTAAAAAACCTGGCGCAAAAGTAGGATTTTCGACTTTTGCTTCACTCCGTCCAAAAAACTGCGTTTTAGCCGGATCAAGTGGGACGCAAACCATTTGCGTTTGCATATTTCATCAAAATATCAAATTGATGATGCTCGGTAATTGTTCATGGAATTGGTATTTCTTAAATAGTTTTGATCGCAACGGTAAGATATTTTTTCTGCCTCGGGTGCTGATTTTAAGTTACTGACAAAAGATTCAGCGAAGCCTTTAAACCATTACATTGATTGTATGCGTTTAATAACCTGCGAACGTCCCTCATCTCAGTGCTATCTCGACAGATATAGCGCTTGTCCAGGAACCGACAAGTTGAGAGATATTTTGAAAGAGATTTTCGATGAAAACGAAATTGAGACCATAACTTACAAAAATTGGATATCGAAACCATGGACGACTCTTGAAACGATTTAAAAATCTTCCTACGATTTCATCGACGAATTTTGCTCTAATTTAAAATCTCCCCTACCACCCGCGTATATCGCTAAAGAGCAGGCGAGTTTCATGAAGCAATTAAAAAATTCATTGAAGAACAATCCAATTTTACAAAACTGTCCAATTTGTCTCAAAAAAATATCGTCAAAAAAGATTATTTTCAATTATGAATAAAATAGAAGGGAAAATATCCCCACGATGAAACTAGTCTTAAAAATAGTTAATATAGTTAAAGTTTCCTAGCAAATGTTTTGAAACAAATTGAACGTGCCCTACCTTTTGAGAAAAAAACGTTTTTTTGTTTGTGATGAAAAAAAAAAATGATTTTAAATTATGAAAAAAATATAAGGAAAAGTCTGCCCAAGATCAGCCTAGCGTTAAAAATAGTCAAAAGAGTCACAGTTTCTTAGCAAATTTTTTGAAAAAAATTAAAAGTGTCCGACCTTTAGAAATCGACAATTTTTTGCTTTAAGCGGTAAAACGGTATAGAAGACGAATATCGTCAAATTTTTAATTTTTTTTATCCAAAAGTACACTCAAAAACAAACATTTTGAAAAAAAAAAAACTTCATTTGGTCCATTTTTCGCAAAGTTATGGACATTTGAAATAAAAGGCATCGATTTTTTTCGAATTTCGAAAAAAAATCTTATCTCGTAAATGTATGGGTGAAAAAATTCGAAAAAAATCAAGTGAAGTTCTTTGATTAGGTACAACAACAGAAAAAAAATTGAGCCAAATCAAAAAATATAAGATGCAAAAGTGGTTGAGTTCAGCTGGAATACCTCATATATATACCAGATAATGTATGATGCTACATAATTGAATATTAATCAATATTATGGACTACGGAACCATTTAAATGTAATCGGCAGTACTATAGTCTTACATACATATACATAAAAACTTCCGGTCAAAAGTTTTCGAACAGTTTGGATAATAATAAAATTTTCGAAAGCTCTGAATAATTCCAAAATTATATTAGACTAATAAAATTAATTTTATTTCTTATTTTACGAAGATACAATATAAGCTCTATAAAATGAATTATATTATACTATATAAGGTTGCAATTATCTAGAGCGATGGAAAATTTTGCTATTGTCCAAAGTTATGAAAAACTATTGACCGGTAGTGCATATATATATTACAGTCATTTGCATTTGATTCGCGCTTATAGTATATAATACACAAGATTATTATGTATTATATTATATATATACGATAATATGCAAAAATAATACAAACCTAACATGATAACGACAAAAAAATGAATATCAAATAAAAAAATTTAAATATACTGCAGACTATAATAAAACTCTTCCAAAACAAAATTTTGCCCAATACTTTCTCACCATTAAAGTTAGGTTTGGAAAAAAAATCCAAATTCCACCCCAAGCGCGATCCTCCTCTTTCAATCGAGCCCGAATTAAATTCCAAGTAAAACTTGAGTTCCCATTAGCTTCAAGCCAACCTGAATGAATATCTATTCATTTCAAATACTTTTCTAACATTCGCACATAATTCTGGTCGCATGGGTATCATTTCTCTTATTGCACTTTTGCTCGTAAGTTTCACAACGTTCCCTCGGTGGACACGAAAATCGAAAAAGGATACATTTTTATAGACTCGATTACAAGATAAATCTTTAGATAATTTATTCCATTAGATAGATAATTCACCCTCAACCCCTACCCTTAGCCCCCTCCCGCTGTTGAATGCATGACGAATACGCGCACATATCGCGAAGCCTCTCAGCTGTGACAAAACCATCGTAATTTCGCCAACTGCGGGGTCGCGTCAGGTCCTGCGGTGTCCTTGGTTATTGGCTACGGATGACATTATGATGGGGAAAAACGAGGCGTAACGCCCGCGCGACCGGAGGAAAACGAGAATGGGCGGCAGTTCCATCTGTCGTCGGTTTCTCGTCCTATATATAAATATATAAATATATATAGGCATTCGCACTCATATATAAATGTATTCCGCATTTTAGCAATGGGCTATGCGATCGCACGCGTATTCCCACATATGCACGTTTTAACGATTCACGCATGTACCTATATGTAAAACGTCCGCTTTATATTTGTTACTATATATGCACACATACATAAATATATATATGGGTCATTTCGAGGAGCGTAATGCCTCCAGAATCGACGATTAATTTTTTTTAATTCAAGGGCTGTTCTCGAATCGGAAGCCAAATGGGCTGGTAGCCCACATTAAATAGACACGATGGGTACTTCGGAAATATATATACATATATATATATATATATATATATATATATATATATATATATATATCAAAAAGGGTAGCCCGAAAAGTGACCTTCAAAATAAAAATCTAGATACCTGGTATCAATACCACTCGAATATTCGACTTATGGATATTCGACTTATGGATATTCGACTTATGGATATTCGACTTATGGATATTCGATTTATAGATATTCGACTTATGGATATTCGACTTATAGATATTCGACTTATGGGTATTCGACTTATGGTTATTCGACTTATGGATATTCGACTTGTGGATATTCGAGTTATGGTTATTCAACTTGTGGATATTCGACTTATGAATATTCGACTTATAGATATTAGACTTATGGATATTCGTACTCACGGAGGTTCGATTTGTGGATATTCGAGTTATGGATATTCGACTTATCGATATTCGACTTACAGATATTCGGCTTATAGATATTCAAGTTATGGTTATTCGACTTGTGGATATTCGACTTATGGATATTCGACTTAAGGATATTGGACTTATAGATATTCGACTCATGGTTATTCGACTTATGGATATTCGACTTCTGGATATTCGATTTATGGATATTCGACTTATGGATATTCGACTTAAGGATATTGGACATATGGATAGTCGACTTGTAGATATTCGATTTATGGATATTCGTACTCACGGATATTCGACTTATGGATATTCCACTTATGGATATTCGACTAGGTTCGAGTCGACCCCACGTTTGTTCTACGATATTTTCTTTAGCTTTCGAGAAAAAAGTATTTTTTTTTTATTTTCCATTTTCGTGTATGCACTTTCCTGGCGATTTTTGTTTACTTTTCTTATCATTGTGAAGTGCACCGTTCGGCAAGAAATACATGACCAACTGAACACTGAAATAAATGCCTCAGATTTTGATTAAACGTTGAAGTAATAGGTTTAAGAGGATCAGTCACTGAATTGCAGATGATAAAAAAAAATAGTTATACTAGTATGAATGACTCCCACTTGCTTTTAACAACTCCTAGGAGGACAGTATATAATCAAAAGCGAAAAAATAAGAACTTATGCTACAGGAAAGTTCGAAATAAAAATTAAAAAATGCCTTTCTGTGGAAAACTGAAAAAGATCGTAGAACATAAGTGGGGGTGATTCAAGGCATCTAGATTTTCCTTTCGGTCGTCACTTTTAGGGGCAGCCTTGTATACGTATCTATATCTACACAGGGTATTCTGTGATGAATGGATAATCCTGCAACTATAGATAGGTCAGATCATGTCCTAATATATGCTGGAATTTCAGTTTAGTAAATGAGATTTTGGGCTTTATATTATTTTTTTGAAACAAATCATCTGCTTTTGGTTTTTCGCATGTCATTTCTACAAATGATATGAATCGACAATAACTGAGCAACTTTTTAACGTAATTGGCGCGATGAATTGTGCGTAATGAATTTTTTTTACACCGCAGGCTCTCAAAGTTGGTTTGTATGAAAATTCTGCACAAAAACTTTTTTCGTAAAGTTTCCTTAACATTTAAGGTTGAAAGAAGACTTTTCTCGATAAAACAAATAACCAAGATTGTTAAAAAACAAAGTTATCATTTGTTTTTTAATGGCATGCGAAGAACCGAAAGCAGATTATTATTTTTTTTTTATATAACATGAAGCCCAAAATCTCGAAAACCGTGGGATTTTTACTAAACTTAAATTTCAGCACATAATAGGACGTGATCTGACCTATTGACAGTTGCAGGATTATCAATTTATTACAGAATACCGTATATACATATACATACATATATACATATACATATATATATATATATATATATATATATATATATATATATATATATATAACTAAAGTAGTGTTATGAAAAAAATTGTGCATATTAATGTCCGATTTATCTATATATTGTAAGAAAATGTAATATTTCAATAAAACACTGCATAACATCACCGAAACCTCAAACAATTCAAATTTTTCCAAGCGCCCATCATCGAATTTCCCTCGTTCGCGATCACCATCGAATTTTCCTCCCGCCATGCAGTGGCGAAATTTCTCGAATATCAAAGCTGATAAATATCGTTGAAAAAATTGGATCGGGTGATCTCCGATCGTATTTTGCGTCATCGCGCAATCGACATTTCCATTCGCAAACGAAATTGCCCGATCGCCCATCATACAACGCTCAAACCCATGAAAATGACTGCGAATTTTTCGATCACACTATTCGCAATGCAAATGAGTTTTTCCACGTTGCGACGAATAGTCAGTGGGATACCATAGATTAACGAGAATCGGTATCGCGCAAACACTTTTTCCGCCTCACTTTTTCAAATGCGAAACCCACCCGTTCACATTTCATATATAAATAAATATATATATATATATATATATATATATATTTGTCTACATGGTGTCGAGTTGCGAATGATATGGGAGTTAACGGGCGAGGGGATGAATCGCGCGTAGTCGGTATTAGGGAATAAACAAACAAATCCATTATGGAATAACGAGGGAAATAGCAGTTTCGTTTCTTTCGCGTCGCACCTTAAATGGAAATTCCCTGTCCAGCGTTTCGAAACACGTGCACGTAGCACCGTTCCCGTATATATATTTTTGCAAGCTGCAACGGCGCTCATCGGTCACGGTTAAAACGCCCGTTCATTCTCCGCCGGGATGAACGACGTGACAAAAACCCCCTGCCCAGTCATCATTACGTGTGTGTATACATATTCATATATATATATATATATATATATATATATATATATATATATATATCCCCGCCGAAACACGAGTCTGTGTCTACGCAATTAGATGGATACGCGTGTATATAAATATACCGGTCACGTGTGCCAGGATAAACATACATTTTCAAGCGAAACCACCCATTTAACCTCCATATATGTAGGAAAAAGTAAATATATATATATATATATATATATACATATATACATACACACACACACCCTTACACACATGAAAGGGCCTTGGGGGTGGACAGTGGCAGTCACAGCGTCCCCCCCGACTGTTGAGCGAGAATTTATGTCACCCGATTTTGTGCACACACACACCCTCACAGTCACACACACCTACAAATATCCATATGGGCATATACGAGGCGCAAAAAGTCCTGGCAAATCGAGAGTTAATTCGTCGAATGAAACGAAAATTGGAAAAAGACACGTTTGTGCATTACAAATGGAGTTTTTATACCCCACTTCTTATCCTGCCTACGATTTTATCGTTGTTTTTGTTTTCTTGTTTTTTTACCGGTTCCGCACTCATTAATTCGTTTCCGCATGTACGAATGAATGAATTCGATAATTACACGGGGATTAAAGTGATCTCGTGCTGTAGGAACGGTTGAGAAGCTCGTTGTTAACGGGTTATACGCAGTTAGAAATTTCAAAAAATCGATTTTTTTATATTGCGTTTTCGGAATGTACAAATATGTGAGTATATTCCTTGAAAATTTCAAACCGATACAGCGAATATTCTCGGAAGTACACAAATATTTGTAAGGACGCTCGGAGCGTGTCTCCGAGCGTTCGAGAAACTTCAAACGCGTTTTTCTCAAAACGGTGTTTTCAAAGTCGGTGAGCACGATTTCTCAAAAACGGCTCAACCGATCGGTCTGCAATTTGAACACAACCTTGTCAGATATATTCTTCAGGTATTGATCGAAGGAATACGATTTCTGATAATTATTAATTTTTTTTCAACGATTTAACGAAAAAAATTTGGTCGAAAATCGAAATTGTTTCTTTCCGGAGCCCCCATTTTGTCAAAAATTAAAATTTCGACTATTCCTTCGATCAATATCTGGATTCATTTATCCCCTAAAAGAATCTTTTTGGTTTTTTCATTTTAGATAATCCAAACGGGAGATACTTTGCTCACGGCCGAACACTTTTTTTCGGGGACCTCCAGGAGGCTTCCTACAGGAGCAATGTTAATGAATATTTTTGAAAATAAAAAATGCCAATCTAAAGCTAAAAAATGCGACTACACTGCCTAATACTTTTTGTTTTGCCCTAATGAAATCCTTTTCCAGAAAAAAAATCGTGAAAAACGACTTTTTTTGGCGTTGCAACTGCGTATAACGCCTTAAGGGCCCGAGTCCTTGCTTGTAATTCCCGAAGGGAGTGAAGTTTATACGGCGCGGAAATAAAGAGTGCTTGTCCCGCAGTCAAGTATCGGTATCGATGACGCGCGTACGTGTATACCGAGGTACACGGGGGGGAGAATCGTACGCGATAACGAGATGGCTCGGATAGGGCCATCAAGGGCAAAGTTGCGAACCGCGAAACTGTGAACTTTCTGGGGTACGGGGCGCCCGTTTGATGCTGAGCGCGACGGTAATACCCTGGGGAATCGCCACTTCATGCATTTTATATTTCATCCGACTTTGATTCTTCGACTCGATGTATTCATAGATATACAGGGTGTCCCAGAACTGAATGCGTTCCCTGAAATGGGGGGGTTGGGGGTGAAATTCTGAGTCGATTGATACAAGCATGTGTGGGTCTCAGATCAATCCTTGAATTATTATTAATTTTTGAAGGCGAGCCAATCAGGTGAGCTCGCTTTAAAAAATTAATAATAATTCAGGGGTTGGTCTGAGACCGATACATGCTTATGTCAATCGACTCAGAATTTTACCCCCAATCACCCATTTCAGGGTACACATTCAGTTCTGGGACACCCTGTATATGTGTATATGTATATGTGTGTATAGTTCATAGTGTGCGTTCACTCAATCCTTATCTTTCGCCCTTGGGCTCGAGGGAGTAATCCTCAATCTTTAATCGGAAATTATCTTTCGACATATCTCGCCTTGCAGTTCAAGCTTTGTCTATGTGTGTGTATGTGTGTGTGACACACACACATAGACAAAGCTTGAACACACACACACACATAGACAAAGCTTAGACACACACACACACACACACATAATCTCTTAACTTTTGTCGTTTTTTATCATCTGTACCACCTTCACTTTCCTCCTCAGTATTGCTTCCATTCGTCTCCTTCGATTTCAAAGTATAAAGCATTCTCTTACCCCATGGAATTTCGCACATTTCAGTATTAAATATATATACATATACATACATACATATATATACATATATATATATATATATATATATATATATATATATATATATATATGTATGTATGTATGTATATCGGGGTAAGACCCGATATATATATATATATATATATATATATATATATATATATATATCGGGTCTTACCCCGGCCCTCTCGATATCCACTCAACCATATTACGATCGTAACAATCCCAACTTTCACGATCCCACGAGATTTTCTCATAATGTTCGTGGCCTGCGCTCACTCCGTATACATCCGAGGGTAAAACTAACCGATAACGATGTAACATGTTCGGTGCGCCAAATGTCCTGAGCCAGACCAGTACAGCGAACAAAACGAACGGAGAAAATCACGTAACACGACGTTCCTTCGTTAAATCAATTACTTTTGGATTTTTTTTTTTTTGGTTTCTCTACAAGTGTGACTCGGTCGTAATGCTTTTGAGTACGGTCTTTATTAGTTTTCGCGTGAACGGGGACCGATCTGGAAAGAGTGGTTTGGAACGCCAGCTCGGATGTGAGACGATAGTAAAGTTGAGTGAGATTGATTCGGTGTATTTTGGGGGTATTCATCCTTGATCGAGAAACTCCGGATTGGTACTAGTATCGAGTTTTATCGTTGGCAGAGATTTTTATTTCTGCATTTGTGTATAGAAGGAAGATCGGTATATGCTTGTAAAATGTACGAGTAATATTTAGATTCTTAGTCTTTGTATGAAGTACAGTCGTGCTGTCGCTGAAAAAACCCGGAATCGGAGAAAATTAGAAGGCTAGTTTTTTGACAGATGATTTTGTAGGTGCTGCGGGTGCTAAATCCAAGTTTGCCTAAAAATCGGGGTGTAGGGTTCTTTTTCGGGGATGAAAGGAGTTGGGGGTGGATTAATATGCCAAACTACAACCCCTACGAGATCGGCGCCGTGAGACAAAATGTTCAGAAAAATCCGGGCTTTAGTTTTGTCCACAGCGCCGAAGTCGTGGAAGTTCATTTTGAGGGTGAAAAAGTGGGGTGAAATTTTGAAAAATCGGTTTTAATTCAACAACTCTTTAGAAAAAAATCGTACGTTTTTTGTTTAAATGGGAACGTTGTAGACCTTGAAAAGACGCGTCGATCGAGGATTTGATCATCACTCTCCGATAATATCTTCACCTTCAAAAAATGGTGCAAAAGCAAAATTAAAAAGTTGTGCATAGAAACGAAAATATAGAGAAAATTATTCTCTACATTTCGTACATTTGAAACATCCCCGAAAAATCGATTGTTTTTGAGTTATTCAATAAACAATTTTTTTGTTAATTCTTCAACAATTCTTTTGGGGGTGAAGATATTATTGGAGAGGGTTGATCGAATACTCGATCAACGCGTCTTTTTTACGCGGATGTTCGGACGATTCTCCGAGATCGGGCCAAGAAAATTTCTGAAAAAAGTTCTGAAAAACTTTAAGCGAATTTAAAATCGAAAATTAGAAAAGTTTCTCCTCATGATTCTTTGTTATAAACGCCATACTTTTCGAGTTAAGCCATCATCAGAGTTTCAAGCGAACATATTCATAAAAGAATCTCAGAGGAACGTTTCAAAAAAATTCCAGGCGATCCAGTATAAACTTACGCAACTTTTTAAATTCTTGACATTTCCTCTTAGACCCTTTAGCTACGTTGCATTTTCCAAAGTTTGTCCTTTTTAGCTAAACATGAAATAACTTTGCGAAAAAAAAATTTTACGAAACTTTTCAAAAAAAGATAATGGAGCTCCTCCTACCCCGTTTAAGTTCATCATGGATAAACATGACAATTTTTTTTCCATAGTCATGCGCCCAATTCTCGATGGTCGAAAAAAAGCCGTAAAACAGTCACGTACAAAAGTGCGTACTGGGTCGAAAAAAATTGTAAAAAAATTATTTCGAAAAATTATAAATATTAAATTTAACTATCTTTTTTTTGACAAAGCTATGTAACTTTTAGTGCGGCAAGGAGTATCGACTGGTGTATCAAAACTTTTGAGCGGCAGAGAATATTGGAATGTTGAATAAATTCTCGCTGTTTTTCTTTTCATGAAAATGAATACTTTATTTTAAAAAATCATTCCTCGTGCTTTCAAACATTTCGAAACTGTTGTGTGATCAATTCCTAATGAACCTGCAAGTTCAGCTAGCGTCTGAAATCAGTCATGAAGTAACACCTCCAATTCAACACATCAAAATCATTCTTTTTGAAACGTCCAAACCAATCTCTGCATGTTGTTTCCGCCAGAGCATGGTCGTCGAAAGTCTCAACAACAATTCTGTGTTCTTCAGCTGCAAATTTTTTCGAATAAAGTAGTGCAGTAAAATGGCCCGCAAATATAGTGCTCTTTTTTGGCACGAAATTTGACATGTTCAGCAGTATGAAAAAAAAAGTTGTTTACCACTTATGCGAAATAAAATACACTGAATTTTAAGCTTGCTTATAGTAATTCTTTACAGATGCGTTACCATCTTAAGGTGTCTTCCCAGTTTAGACGCTAAAAAGGCTATTTTTATAATTTTTTTATAGGTTTATATTATAGATATTGATATAAAAGTTATTACACTTAATAAATACACTTTCGAAATACAACAAAAAAATGTTTTTCCACGTATTTATGTAACTCAAACAAAATTTAAACGCGTTTTTTTTCGAAAAATCGTTTTTTGACGGCTTGTTGATAAAATCTTCGAAACTACTGAACCGATCCTTGTGTAATTTAAACCACAGATTTTTAATAACAATAGGTAGAGCGCATATGAAGGATTTTTTTAAAAATTGACATTTACTTTTTTGTTGACAAAAACGGTAAAAAAGGCGTTTTTTTTTGTTTTTTCGTAAAATGTCCGCCATTGTGTTATTTTTGCAAATATCAAAAATGGTATGATATGCGCTATAGCCATTAACATACTGAATCTGCTACGTTTGATTTTTTTGTTTCGGATGATCCATCTCCAAGATTTCATCAACAGCGGAGACCTACAATTTTTATGGACATTTTAACTATCATTTACGTCTATAAATAGTGACTGGAATAAATTTAAAAAAAAATTAAAATATATTCAAAAGTGTATTTATTTAAGTGTAACAACTTTTATATCAATACCTATATTATAAACCTATCAAAAGAATTCATGAAAATAGCCTTTTTTAGCGTCTAAAGTAAGAAGATCCCTTAAACAACACGCACGCAGTTTTGGTAACGCCATCTGTTGGAAAACAATGAGAATTTCTTCAACGTCCTAATACGTATGTCTCTCTCCATCTATCGATATATAAATAAACCTATAAAAAATAATCTCATCCATATATATGAGCTAATCTTTTTCGTAGCTTCTTTTCGGTAGGTCCAATATACGATAGTAAGTCCGTTTAATATTATGCTCGATCGTCATTCGCTCGGTTCTCCTCTGCGCCAATTCTTCTCCTTTGTCCCTTATACCATTGTACGATTCTATATGTCAGATAAGATTCACTCTGTCTCCCGTCGAATTTCAGTCCCCGCCGCCTCGTCCCTCGTTCGATTCTCTCCGCCCACGCAACCAAAATGGGGGACACCCGCCTGATACATTTCTTTTCTCAATTTTCACCCCCGTGTTCGTTCTCGTCGTGGCGATGTTTCTCTTACCCTGTTGGAAAGGAAAGCTCTCGGTGAACGCGTACATCCAGCGATGCGTATTATGCCCTACACTTCGTAGCCCCCCCCCCGCTCCCCCGGCCCTTCGCACTATCCGCCCTTTGATATTCCTCGAAGAGACATATCGGGAAAGTCGCGGGGAAGATCGGAGTCGCAAATGCAGCTGAGACTGCTCTCGCTCTTTACGATTCACCCCCCCCCCCCCCCCCCCCACGAATCGCTCCCTTCTTGAGTTCTCTGTCTGCACATTGACTCGGGAATACTTTTGCCTACGAGCCTCTTCCCTGTTCTTTCCTTTCATATTATGCGACTGTGGGGGGGTCTGCTCTTTCCCACATTCGACGGAAAGAGAGGAAAAAAGATATTAAATATAAGCTACAATAGTGTGCGAAGTTCTCTCTCTCTCTCTCTCTCTCTGTCCCTCCTGTCAGTATTGCTACAAGAGTTGTCGCGCAAAAGATGAGATCTCATCGCGCGATAAAGCTCGCAGCCCTTCATGTATGCACCCTTCTGCTCCTTCACGCCCACGCCTTCCTTCACGCTCCCATCAATGCCGCGATGTGCGGAATATGGAAAATTCATTAAAAATTCACAAATCAACAACGGTCACAGTGTGTTCGATATAGTTTTGCGCTACATGCTATTCGTCCTTTTTGCGCAACCACGTCTCCGTCTGCTACGTCTTTTCAAATGGAATGGTACATTTTTTTTCAACCATCTTGTGGAGCACCTCGAGCCGCATAAAAAAAACATTAGGGGTTCCAAGTCGCTCAAGGTCATTCAAGGTCACCTATTTAGATTTGTATGATCGATACTGACTTTAAATGACCTTGAACGACTTTGATCCCTAGATGTTTTTCATGCGGCTTGAGGTGCTCCACAAGATGGTTGGAAACAAATGTACCATTCCATTTAAAATAGTGGAGGTGACCTTCACTGTGCGGCGGCGCCTTCACCGGAATAAAAAAAAATTGGTCGCATTTAATGGCCTCCTTCACACCGTACAACTTTTGTCGGGAACATTTTTTTGTGACGTCGATAATTACCGAGTTATTTCGGGTGGCAAAGATATGAGGGACACACTGTATATGTGATGTGGATTCGTAGAAGTATTTTTTTTATTCTACGCAACTGAGAATCCAGAATGCCTGAGATTTTGAGCAACAAGCGAGACTGTTTACGAGTCCCTTTGCGATTTTCATATATATATATATATATGATACCTGCGGGTAATACGGCCTAGCTAGGGATATTTGAAATAAAATGAAAAATGTACAATTTAATCGACAAATTTCAATTTAATCATTATTCAAGTCCAGTTTCTATAAAATGCAAACGAAAAATGGTAACTTGCACCACAAATATGATTTTTTATTGGAAGGAGCATCTGTTGAGGTGAAAATCATTCTCCATATGCGTATAGATCATCGTTAAAAAAAATTATATTTATGCAGGGTAAAATTTATAAGGTGGCTTTTTTTTCTAAGCTGCGATTCTGCGACCGTGAAAAATATGACACTTAATGGTTGTTCAAATCCTGTTCGAAAAAAAATACAGCGTTTTTTACGACGAGTAGAATTTGCCAGAAAAAATAGAGCATTATAAAAAAAAATGTAAATTCCTTTCTCAGATCAGAAGAATAACTAAATTTCAAATACGGAACACTCCTTTAAAAAACTTATTTTTAATAGAATTGAATTCTATCTATCCATTTTTAAATGCATCTTCGAACATTTTTCTTCTCGACGACTAGATGCACGAAACAAGTTTATCAGGAATATTTCGTATTTGGAATTTAATTATCTTCATTCTGCTTAGCTCAAAATCGAATATTAATTTTTCTCCAGAGTGTTTCATTTTAAATTGATAGCCTTTATTATAATGAATCAGATAAATAATCATCATTAATAATTAAACGCAAAATCTATTTAGGTTTAATTATTTGCGAGGTCTTTAACAACCCCTTTCCACCTCATAATTCTCACTGTATATATATATATATATATATATATATATATATATATATATATATATATATTAGACTGATTCAAAAAAAAAACATGATTTTTTTTCCTTCGGGATTCTCGTGCTATTGTTGGGCACTAATAAAAGAAAATTTCTCTAAAAAGATGGGCGCGGTCACTCAATTTTTAGAGGTGGCTATCTCGACTTTTTTGTATTTGATTTTTTTTTTGACGAACCTATTGCATTTAAGCATAGTCACGGCTTCGGGTTCCGGATAAAAATCACATCCAGCAGCTATTTCGTAACAAAAATAAACTCTAACAATTTGAAAAGATTGCAATATTCACAATTTAAATCCAGGTAGATCAATAATGGCGTCTATACTACTCTCTTTATTCACGCACTTTTTACGAAAAATTAAATTATAAGCTTTTATTCATAAATCGTATATTTACATTTTCAAAATGCTACACTTATATTATCTTCAAACTCATTTATATTTCTTCCCAGCCACTGTACATAAAATCGCGCATACCACTGCGCAAGTCACTGCGCATCCGTGGCGCCATTTTGTATTGGCGCAGCGCATTTGTAAGTGGTGTTGTTTTTTTTTTCAATGAGGCTCAAGCAAAGACAATTTTAAACAATGGCTCGGAAAAACGAAGACAACATAATTTGGCTAATCGGCAAGGAAATTCCGAAAATAAGTACCCGTCATTTACCGTCAAATCGGAAAGTTTTCAGTTTGTTCTTTTACAAACATAAGAGAGAAAAACTGACCATACGTCGAAGTGCACACGAAACAATGAAAGAAGTTTTCGAACAATGGAAATGTGCTGAAATTCCAACGCGTAGATTGAATAACGCAATCGTGAAATTAATAAAACTCCATTTAGTCTGGAAAACACTTTTAAAAAATCGGGTTAAAAAGAATTTGCCCTCACAAATATTGAAGGAGAGTAAATTTAAGAGAGATTTGGACAAACTGTTCAACGTTGCACATTTTCGTTCTGCCCAAAATGTTAACGAACTTGGGCGGTTATTTTTGCTATCACACGTTTCGATTATTTCTCCATTGTGACGGCAACTTCTTTTAAACCCGATTTTTTAAAAGTTTTTTCCAGACTAGATGGAGTTTTATTAATTTCAAGATTGCGTTATCCAATCGACGTGTTGGAATCTCAGCACATTTCCATTGTTCGAAAACTTCATTCATCGTTTCGTGTGCACTTCGACGTATGGTCAGTTTTTCTCTGTTATGTTTGTAAAAGAACAAACTCAAAACTTTCCGATTTGACGGTAAATGACGGGTACTTATTTTCGGAATTTCCTTGCCGATTAGCCAAATTGTCTTGTCTTCATTTTTCCGAGCCATTGTTTAAAATTGTATTTAATTGAGTCACATTGAAAAAAAAAAAAAAACAACACCACGTTGCGCGATGTTATGCACAGTGGCTGGGAAGAAATATAAATGAGTTTGAAGATAATATAAGTGTAGCAATTTGAACATGTAAATACATGATTTATGAATAAAAGCTTATAATTTAATTTTTCGTAAAAAGTGCGAAATGTTAACGCGTATAAATAAATCTACATGAATAAAGAGAGTAGTATAGACGCCATTATTGATCTACCTGGATTTGAATTGTGAATATTGCAATCTTTTCAAATTGTTAGAGTTTATTTTTGTTACGAAATAGCTTCTGGATGTGATTTTTATCCGTAACCCGAAGCCGTGACTATGCTTAAATGCAATACGTTCGTTAAAAAAAATTCAAATACAAAAAAGTCGAGATAGCCACCTCTAAAAATTGAGTGACCGCGCCCATCTTTTTAGAGAAATTTTCTTTTATTAGTGCCCAACAATAGCACGAGAATCCCGAAGGAAAAAAAATCATGTTTTTTTTTTTGAATCAGTCTAATATATATATATATATATATATATATATATATATATATATATATATATGTTTCGTTCTTTAGTGAAAATGTAGCAATTCGATCATTTCTTCACGTCTATCAGCAATTTCAGCCGACGATGAATCCATCGCGATTTGTGAAAGGCCTCCGTCGATCTTGACTAGTGTGCCTCGTCCTCTTCTCTCGTAAGCCGTCGAGAATATTTCATTAACAGTTTGTTCGGATGCCAGAAATCCACTTATCTCATACTTCGTCGAATGAAATGAATGGAAAAACACGGTGTAGATAAAATCGTTCTCCAACACACATACACACCCACACACACACACACATATACATATACAGTGTATATATACATGTGTGTGTGTGTGTGTGTGTGTGTATGCATATATATATATGGATATTTCGATATATCGCAGCAGAAGATAATACGTGGTTATATTAAGTCAGAGTTTTTTTAAGCTGATGGTGGTGACGCTTGAGTTTTTTTTCGCTGACCTACGTTCAAATCCCTCTTTGCCGTTGTCTTTTTTTGTCTCGATTTGCGGCTTTTCTCCTTTCTGTTACTCCGCAAACTTTTGCAAATGGCCAGAAAATTCGAGTACGTACATACGTATAGCGGCTTTATCCGCAAGATCTGACAATCCGCGAAGCCCATCCGAACGGCTCCCAAAAACTTTCACTCGTATATTTTATACACTCGCCGCGATGTTGTATAAACACATTTTTTTCCCCCTCGCACATAGCTTAATTTTTGTGAAAGCGTCTCTACCATTTTCGATTGCTCGTCACGAGGCTTCAAAGAATTTTATTCGGCGGATTTTATTTGTTCTTCACGATGCATGCTCGTATAGAAAAATATGGTGGTCGATTTTTTTCTGCAATTGGAGCTTACTCGGTACTGATTTTTAAGCTTATATATATATATATATATATACACATATAGAGGACATTGCAATTTTATTATGCGGTCAATAATAGTGAAATTTATATAAAAATTTATTTCGTACATAAATTAGTCGCTTGACATTCCGTACAATTTTTTCATCATATCTAAGAGTGTAGACACATGTAGAAGTACTGCTAATTAAGGAGGTTGGCGCGGTAGCCACAATCCAAGATTTAAAAAAAATGATATGTTATTGCCAAGATTATACTGAGTTTTTACGATGTTTTTTGACATTTTTTCACCACAAAATAGCAGAGATGAAAAATAGTTCAATGTACCTAATTTTACGTGCGGTCAGATAGTCAAGACGTTCACACATTGATGCAATTTCTTTGGCTCTTTAACACCAAGATAAACTATTTTAAACAACGGAGTAACGCAAACTAAACCTTCGTATACATTTAGAAAAAGCCCATCTTGCCCTTCGTAAACCATATATATTCAATGTTAAACCATGAAGGTTTGGTGAAAAATTACAAATCTTGGTTAGCGAATGAAGAGCATTGCTGCCAACCTCAATGTCCGCGAAGTTGCCGTATTTCGGCAACACTAAGTGTTGATTAACGGTAATAATAAATAATCTCGTGACGTAAATATAAATAGGTGTAGTTATAGATGGCAGGAATCTTTTTTTGAGTTACATAAAACATTTACTAAAGCAGTTTCACCATTGAAAATGCTTATTAAACTATATATGTTTATTGAGGTAGGCTGGGTATAGGGGCCTGAGTTAGCTGGACGTCACACGAAACTAACGCTACCCCCACTCCACCGCCACTGTGTTGTAGTAGAGTGGGGAGAGCTGGGACATGCTGAATACCTGTGATCGGTTACAAAATGCCCTCTCCCCACAAAATTCTAATCTCGTTATTAATTAAACAATTCCATTACAACCTATATTACAAATATATAACAAAAATTATATAACAATTATTACACAAACAATGCCAAAACAAACCCAAATAAACCCAATTATATACCTCAATGTATCAATATTTTTTGAAAAATAATAAAAACGAACTCGTATTATTTAATGTACTTGTTTTTTATTACTCGAAAACTCTGATTACATTTTCGATTCCATGAAATAGTTGCACTTTGTGTAATATCTGTAGATTTTTTCATAATAATTATCGACAATGTTTTACCGTTACAAGTTGGTAGCAACCTTAACGTTTTTCGCATTCACATAATGAAAATATGAAAATGCACACTTTTGCGGTTCAATCGTATATTTTATGAAAAAAATAGCTTCGACGGAGTAAATCTATACCTCGTATGCTTGTTTTTGAAATTCGTTGAAAAAACAATGGTAACTTTTTAGGTAAGTAGCTGTTCGACGAATAAATATTACGAGCAAAAAATAATTATAATTGTTTGGGTTTGGGACACAATAAACTCAATATAGACGTCGAAATGATCAAAAATGCCCTTTTTTATCACGTGTTTCCGCGAACTTCAAAAACCTCATAACATTTTATGGGGGAAAGGGAAGGAATTTCAGCTTCCTCCGACTGAATATCATCATTTATAACCTAATAAACGAGAAAATAGCAAAAAAAAAGTTACGCTCATTTTTCGGAAAACTCACTCATCTAAAGAGTTACCAAAACAATTCATGAACCGTTATTTAACGCAAGTTTACCGCTCAAACCTCCTCAAAAGTGTAATTCTTGCTGGGCCAGTGTATCGATCTCAAACTTCGCATACGGGTTTGGACCAAACGAAGTAATAATGCATCAAATTTTGAAGGCCATAGCATAATTTTTGTAAAACTACTGTACTTATTCTTGAATCTCGTCCAATCGGTATGGAATACTTCGTACATGGAGTACCTACAGCAGTAGATCCGTCAGTGTAGAGGTTATCTTTCGCGCGAAAAACTAGGATAGGGGTGAAAAAATGTATATATGTATGGAGTTTCCTTTTTCCTTCGGTTTGTTCTCGCGCCTTCTCGAGATAGCGCGAAAAAATATAAATGTATAGAAAATGGGAAGGGAATGCGAGGAGGAGTAGACTCCACGTGAAATCCTCCTCGCGATCTTTTCTCACGGCTTACAAAGTTGGCGCAATACTCGAAGCTGATGTCTTTCCGCGGCTCTCTCTCTCCCTCTTTCTTGCTATCTTTTTCTCTTTCTTTCTCCATCTATCCTCGATCTCTTCGAGTCTCTTCCATCGCACTTGTTCTTTTTCTTCAATATAGCAACCCATTCCTTCAATTTTTCCTTCGCGTCTCTGAAGATCCGCCAAGTCTCTTTACCCTTATCCGCAAACCTCCCGACGCCACTCCCTGATCACGTGTGTGTGTGTGAGAGTGTGTGTGTCTGTGTGTGTGAGAGAGAGAGAGAGAGTGAGTGAGTGAGTGAGTGAGTGAGTGAGTGAGTGAGTGAGTGAGTGAGTGAGTGAGTGAGTGAGTGAGTGAGTGAGTGAGTGAGTGAGTGAGTGTGTGAGTGAGTGAGGGAGGGAGTGGGTTAGTGAGTGAGTGAGTGAGTAAGTGAGTAGGTAAGTGAGTGAGTTAGTGAATGAGTGAGTAAGTGAGTAGGTAAGTGAGTGAGTTAGTGAGTGAGTGAGTAAGTGAGTAGGTAAGTGAGTGAGTTAGTGAGAGAGTGAGTGGGTAAGTGAGTGAGTGAGTGAGTGAGTTAGTGGGTGAGTGTGTGAGTTAGTGGGTGAGTATGTGAGTGAGTGAGTGAGGGAGGGAGGGTGTGAGTGGGTAAGTTTGTGAGTGAGTGAGTGGGTTTATGAGTTTTTTTAGTGAGTGACTTTGTGAGTGAGCGAGTGGGTAAGTGAGTGAGTGAGTGAGTGAGTGAGTGAGTGAGGGAGGAAGTGGGTTAGTGAGTGAGTGAGTGAATGACTATGAGTGAGTGAGTGAGTGAGTGAGTGAGTACGTGAGTAGGTAAGTGAGTGAGTTACTGAGTGAGTGAGTGAGTGAGTGGATGAGTGAGTGAGTGGGTAAGTGAGTGAGTGAGCGAGTGAGTGAGTTTGTTAATGGGTGAGTTTGTGAGTGAGTGAGTGACTTTGTGAGTGAGTGAGTGAGTGAGTGAGTAAGTGAGTCAGTGAGTCAGTGAGTCAGAGACTTTTTCCTTTCTCCCACTTTATCTCGAATCTATAGAAAAGCATGTTTTTGTTCAGAGCCACTGCAACCTGTTACCGCGCTTTTGCAATTTTTTCTTTCCCCAGAAAGCCATGCCTCGATCAGTCACTCGCATTTGCGGCAACGTGCGACGTAACCGATCAAGAACCTCTTACATAATCGACATCAAATTATCATTTTATAAATCTGTAGTTTCCTCGGACCTCGCAACTTGTACAACGATACGTTTGTAAGAATGCTTGCCTGCGAAACGATTCGGGCTGTCATCATCCATCACGGACAGCTAGTAATTTGAACGAAGGGACCGCCCTTCTCACATTTTATTCCTTGCCCTTAGAGAGTCGAGAGTTCCTTTGAATTTGATCAAACTACTCACGAGAGTGGAGAATGTGTTTTTTTTTGGTCGAGAATTGATTTCACGTATAGTATTTTTTTAAATTTGTTTGACAGCTGTCAGTAATATAAGCAAAACGTTTAATCATCTATGCAACTGTTAATAAAATGGACAAAAATTGTGAATGCTAACAGTGTCGCGAAATGTGGAGGGTTCATTCGATTCGAAATGCCCGGTGGATGCGCACATTGCGAATTCCTCTTTACTTCGCTTCCTGGCCAGTTTATCCGGCCCTACCACCAGACCAAAGCTGGTCGTCCTCTATCCGCGATTTTTGGCATTCCACTCGCGATACCGTGAATACGAGAAACGTGTCCGGATCCAAGGCTCACCGGTGCCCACCGCCACGAAGCATCGATATTCCTGAATTCCTGAGCCGGATACTCGTGTCAACGCGTACGCGCTATCGACACGTGGGGCGAAATGAAAATGGCCATCCATTCGTGACAATTTATCGTATATTGTCCGTAACGAAAATGTGTTCTTATTTTTGTATTATTGGAAAAATCAGTGAAAATCACTCGTGTTACGGGGAAACGGTTGGTGAAAAAGAAACGCATAGTTTTCAACGCAAAAATATATACAGGGTGTCCCAAATATCACGCAACAATATGCATAAGCCTGTAGATGTGCAAGACCCTGTAGATTGAGAGCCTTTGAAAAAAATCACCAAAAAATACGGAAAAACAAAAACATGGTCGCCGGCGGATGACGAAATTTTTGCCCGATGTTTGGCGGTGGACACTCTTCAGCTTAAACGGTCCACCCGAAATCTAAAAACCAAACGGATTATTCAAGTAAGCAATAAATACGAATCGTTGACGATCGTCGATTTTTTAAATATTTTTTTTTTACAACGGGGCGACGAATTGTAACTCGAGCGTACAAAATCTATCAAAAAAGTCGTAATTTTGACGTAACTGTTAAAAAATGAAGATCGATTATGAAAAAGTGAGATCGTCAACGACCTTCAAATGTTTTCCGTCGTACCCCCTGTAAATTTGGAAACAATCCACCGAGTGGTTCTCGAGATATCATGTCCACCGAATTTGTAAACAGTTCCTCGAGAAAAACGCGTTTAAAGTTTGAAGTATGGTGCGGCTATCGCTCGCCCAGCCGACTTTCGAAAGCTGTAGCTCATTCAATTTTGGGAATATTTCAATGAATTTTTCAGGGAATATAGCTAAAAGGTGATACTATCGAATAGATTTTTTTTTTTGGAAAATGCAATTTTGTATCCACCTAGGTGAATGTAGCCCGTTAAGCATCCGTGGACCTGGCCGATACTTGGTTGGGTGATCGCTTAACGGCGCAGTGGCTTGCGCGCTGTAAAAAAGAGTGAAAATTCATTAAGACCCTAGGCCACTCTAGAGGCCAAAAAAAGGCTTCTTGGGGATTTTTTTTTTCAGAAAAACTATAAAATAAATCGAGATTACATATATAGTATATCATAGATTACATACATATGAGTGATTGTATGCAATAATTTTTTTGAAGCGATTCATTTCAAAATGGCGGCTGTGCAGCGTTTTTTCGATGACGTCTCCGTTTTTCCAGGGTCCACGGCCGGACAAACAGCTCCTTTAACATTTGAATTATAACGAGCCAAGGAATTTCTTTCGATTATATATAATAACGGCTATACGAGTACGTAGGATTTTTTTCGATATTTTGATTTTTGGCCAAATGGCGCATTTCTAAAGTGGAGAGTGAAAAATTTGCCTAAAAAATCATCAGATAATTGTTAATAAAAAAATGAACTATGCAATATTTAAAAAAAATCATAGGTACTTCCATAGACAATGGATTTTTAAAGATATATTTATCATTTCAAGTAAATCGGTTGAAAATTGTCTAAGTTATATTTCCGGCGAACTTAAAGAATGCAGTTTTGAGATAACCGCGTTTGAAGTTTTGTGTAGCTCGCTGTGGACCAGGCGGCCTTGTACTAAAATTCGAAAACCGAGTACTTAGAGATTTTCCTCGGCCATGATCTTTTGGGACATCATTTTTGAGGTCCTAGGGGACCATTAAAAAAATCGATCTTTCGAAAATTCCAGAGTGGCCTAACCCTTTAATTGTAATCTATGAAAAACGTACAAACTAGCGTGCAATCGAGTGAAACAATTAGCAAATTACCGTGGGCGAAAGCTTTTCAAAATATGTTTCGGATCTTCTTTGAGGTTCGAGTTTTTTTTCTTTCATCAGTCGTCTAGAAGCTTTCTTCGTGGCGGAGGCATAAAAAAGCTTCAACAGATCGGCCGTGTCTTCGTAAACGTTCCACATTTACGTGCATTTGTGTACGCGCGTACCAGTTATATCTGGTCGATCCTGCGGCTAACAAGGCGAAAAAAATGTATATTAATTAGGAACGTGTAGGAGGGGCTGCTCGCGCGCGCCTTGCGGTTATATTAAATTCTTATGGAAATTTTCTGGCCACGTTGAGGTCGTGAGTCGTGAGAGAGAGAGAGAGAAAAAGCGAAAGAGAGGGAGAGAGAGACAGAGACAGAGAGAGAGTGAGAGAGTGAGAGAGAGAGAGGAAGGGAAATTTGTACGGAGATGGGCCCTCGTGACTCGTAAAGTTAGCTATTGTGTTATAAAAATCTAAATAATTTCAGCTTCTTGAGGAGAAGAGGAGAACGAGAGCAAAGGGAAAAAAGTGCTCGCCTCTGTTGTACTTTTCTGGAGTTTGCAGCGGGAGTACGAGATGGTTGAGTTTGGAAAGCAAAATAGTAGCGAGAGAAAGAGAGAGAGCGAGAGAGAGAGAGAGAGAGAGAGAGAGAGAGAGAGAGAGAGAAAGAGAAAAGTTAACTGAGAGGTCAAAGAGTCCTGAGCCAAGAAAAGCTTTTCTCGTTGTCGAATTTTTCCTCGAACGAGAACTTAAAAAGCTCCAATCAGATATTCTGATAATGTTTACGAAATCAGTACATCCGTGACGACCTTACGACCTGCGTTTTATTTTGTACATTTTTTATTATTCTTGTCCGCTTCTTTCAGTTTCTTCCTCTTTTTCTGGAAAGAAAAGGATATACATGGGCATTTCTACTCTGGGCAAACTTTAAGGTATTCCTTTCGCGGAGGGCCGTATTTTGTGGGGGCATAAGCAGGGTCTTCTGAATCTTCGGTAAATCACAATTGCGCTTAATAAAAACATAAGTTATAATGGATTATTATACACAACGATAAACTAGAATAAAAAATTTCACGCAAATTTAGTGGATTGAGACATTTTTACATTTATTTGAAACGTCACGGCTACGAAAATTGTTCTGCTAGTCACATTTTTCCAAGTTTTAATATTAATATATTTTTTTTTAAACGTTCGGTGACCCTCTGTTTTTATTGTCGTTACGGAATGTTTAGACTTTTTTACACCTGTGAGCAGTTTATATCAGGCATCTAGAGTTATTCAGTGTATAAATTATTAGATAGAATGTGGCCAGCGTGACATATCCATAAAGCGCCGTATAAATGAGACGATTTTTAGAGCCGTAATGTTTCGTTAAAGGTTCGGTAATTTGGCTTGAAATTTTACCAGTATACTGCAATGTATTTTTACTTCATTATAGACGAAAATCAGTTGTGTAAAATATTTGGATTCGTGAAAGGAATGCCTTAAAAGAAACAGTCGTTATGATTATTTCCTCTGACAAAAGATAGTATAGCTTCTAGGCAGGTAAACTAACTATACTTCGTTGACAGGGCATTCATAGTACGGCCGACACAATAATATTAATTGACGACCTAGCATCATCGACAGCTCAACTAACTAGGACTTATTGGCAGGGCATTCATAGCAGGGCTGTCTCAATCATATTAACTAGCCAGCTATAGTTTATTGGCAGGACAACTAACTATAGTTACTGGGCAGAGCATCTATAATATGAATGACACAATTATATTAGTTAACGATGTAACTATACACCATTGTTGGCATAACTAACTAGGACTTATTGGTAGGGCGTTCATCAACTTGGTGTGGCTGTTACAACCGTATTAAGGAACTAGCCATAGTTTATTGGCAGGACGACTAACTATAGTTTATTGCATTTATACTATGGATGCTAAAATTATATTAATTCACAACATAAATATATATCATTGGCAGCACAACTAACTAACTAGCCATTTATAGTTTATTGACAGGACAACTAAATAACTATAGGTTTATGGTAAGGCAGTCATAGTATGACAGGACTACATTAATTGACGGCCTTATTGGTTAGTTATCATTGGCAGCATAACTAACTAGGACTTATTGGCAGGACGTTCACAATATGGCACCTAAAACCGTATGAACTATAGTTCACTGGAAGGATATTCATAGTATGGCTGACACAATTATATTACTTAAAGACGTAACTATACATCATTGGCAGCACAACTAACTAGGACTTTTTGGCAGGTCATTCATAACATGGCTAAAACACTTATATTAATGAATGAGCTAATTCTACATGATTGGCAGCACAACTAATTAGGACTTGTTAGCAGGCCATTTATAGTATGGCTGTCACAACGATTTTAAGTAACTAGCTCTAGTTTGTTGGCAGGACAACTGACTATAGTTTGTTGGCAGGACAACTAACTATAGTTCATTGGCAGGGTATTCATAATATGGCTGACAAAATCATATTGGTCAACGACCTAACTATACATCATTGGCAGCATAACTAACTACGACTTATTGGCAGGGCATTCACAGTACGCTTGCTAGCGGCAAAACTAATTAGTTTTTTCCGTCCCAACCGTGATTAAATCGCAGGGCCTGATTTCGTTGCAAAATGGCCCAAATATATGGTACCGCTTCGAGTCGCCCTATGTACCTGCTGCTATAGATGTTCCTGCTGACTTTCAGCCTGTTGGCAAGCTCGTAACGACCAAAAACTAACCTGGTCTCGTCGAGCTTTTCCACCCCTTTACTATCTCTCTCTCTCTCTCTCTCTCTCTCTCTCTCTCTCTCTCTCTCTCTCTCTCTCTCTCTCTCTCTCTCTCTCTCTCTCTCTCTCGCTCGCTCAGTTTCTCCATCTCTCCCTCTAACTCTCGCAATCCTTGCTCTGCTTCCTTCCCCTCAAATCATCTCGCACGTGTCCCATTCGTTTCTTCTCCTGCGGGAGTTAACGGCCAACTTTCCATCCGCCAGTTGCCTGAGTTAACAATTCGGTTACGAAGTTCGAATGACGTATATGTCTGTTCCTTTCCTGCTTATCGTCTTTCCTCCCTCTCGAACCCTTGAGGTTTGGCTTCTGCCGAAACACCCTACATTACTGTTTTTCCTCCTGTCCTTATCTTCTCGCGAATCCCGCACTACTTCGCACGAGTTTTTTTTTCGCCGTGCGCGAAAAGAAAACGGGCGAAAGAGAGAGAGAGGGGAAGACAGAGAGAGAGAGGAGAAGAACGTACGTTTTTCCGTTTCATCGACCGGGAAAACGAGAACAGAAGGACGAAACACCAGCCGTATCCTTTTTTTACCGCCGTCCACGTTGCCATGGCTCGTCGCTTGTGCGAAGAAAGGCCGCGAATTGTCTGCGCTCCGCCCTGCTGCGACACCACCCCGCAACAAAGTTCTTGCCTGTCCGTATGGAACAAATGTAATAATCGTCCAACCTCGATATAAGACAGTCCACCTCGCCCTTTTCCTAGCGTGATGAGGGCCGGAAATGTCCGGAAGATGAAGTACCCCTGTTCATTCTTCATTTCGTCTACGAAGAATGATAATAAGTATGGTATGTTTTGACATTTTCAGAAAAAAATAGACTTTATCAGTCACTTTAATGAGGGCGTTCATTAACGAGTGGAAAATAAGTTAAGAGTGAAAACTGAAGAACAGAGGTGGGGAAAAAAATACATCTATGTGTAAGACACTTATTCCTTGCATATACTTTGTACTTCGAACAGTATTAGGAACAAGATACATTCAAGATAACTTCTGCCCATCAATTTTAATCCCAGCTGTTATTTTTTGAAGATTATTCTTCCAGCTTTAAAAAGCTTTTTTTAAATGTCTATATAAATATTTTTATACACATTACAGCGGTTTAAAAAATGCACACATGCTGCAATTTTTGTAATAATTATGATACCGATTTTTAAGGAGAAAAAAAAAACTTTTTGGGACTAAGAATCTTCAATGGAATTTGAGAAACATTAATTACTTGCCGAGTTATTCGAGTTTCAGCGTAAAGAATTTCTCGTTCGATACAAGTTCGGAAAAAACATTATACAGATAATGTTTTTGAAATGAAATATTATTCAGATAATTAAAAACAAAAAATACTATCTCATTCCTATTATTCTGTATTATTCGAACAAAATATTGTCCAGATAATATTTTAAAAATAATATATTATTGTGTTTATGATATTCTATATTATCAAAAAAAAAATGTCATTCAGAAAATATTTTTTTTCGAACTTGATTCGAATGAGAAATTATTTACGTTTAATCTTGAGTAAATTAGGAAGTAATTCATATTTATCAAATTTGGTTGATGATTCTTAAACCTCTGGAAAGATTTATGCCTCCTTCAACATCGTTGTGATAATTAATACAAAAATTACGGCTATTCAAAAAGAGCCTATTGTTAATGTCGTCAAGAATGCATGCATTTGCAAAATGGCTGTAATTTGTATAAAAATAATTATATGGACATTGAAAAAAAGCTTTTTAGAGCTGAAATAATTGGTTAAAAAAATAGTCGACCATATTTGAAAAATGTTAGTCTTTGAATTATTGAAGCTCGAGCGTAAAGGGCGAAATTTCCGTGTGTCCAGTGAATCTTGAGTTCGCCAGCTCAAATTGAACATTTTTTTGTACTTCATATTTTGATTTGAATCGACAAGCAATCATTTTTTTTTTCGACACACTCTAATCTACTAATACTTTCGAGATCATCCCAATCATTGCAAAAACCCTTTTACATTTTTCGTTTTTTTTTTCATAAGTCACTAAACACACCGACATAAACCCAAACCCAAAACTTCAGCGACGTAAAGTACATGTGAAACTGAGACGAACAACCAAAGCGCGAGGGGGGTAACAACTGTACGTTTTGAAACAATAAAAACAAGTCCTTACCCTCGCACAGTAGGAGAAAAGCCCAAAAACCTGGCCAAAACCCCAAAAAATAAATTTTCGAAATAGGGTCAGTTGAGTAGTCATTCAGGTAGAGGACTAGTAACTGCATTCTATTGTGGAAGGGAAAGCCCTTTAAGTGTATACCTGCGCCGCAGCGTCAGTTGGCAGTTAGTGTTCGTGAAGAGTGTACGTGTCACGCGCTAAACAGACGAAAATAACGCTGACTTAAAAAACCCATAACTCTAAAGTGACGGGTTTAATTTCAATTCTGCAACATGGATACGACTTCTGGAGGTATGTAGAACATGTTTTTACATCGGTTGAATCTAAAGTTTATGTATAAATGATTGAAATGTAGTATAGCCTTCGGCATAAATAAAATTGAATAATTTTGAAAACTTATATTTTCAACGGTCCGAAAAGTTATATATTTTGTCACATTTTGCAAAGCTCCTAGTCTCGGCCTTTAGTTTAATGTATAAGCTTTCGAAATTTACAAGAGTTACCTGCGGAAAACGTGCGTCTTGTCCGTTATGATTTTTTTCGCATCGTGCGGTAGCCGAGCGTGCACGCGGCACTATTGAGCAGCCTCTGCGCCTCTACCTGAGAATGGGTGAAGTAGCATCATAACGGACAAGACGGCTGTTATACGCTTGAAATAAATTATTTTAATATATATGTATGTGTATATATATATAAATTTATATATATATATATATAAATTTTCTGTGATTTAATTATGATATATACGTATGCATATATATATATACATATTAAAATCAACCACATAAAAATTTCTTAAATATGAATGAAATGTTATAACATTCAAATAAAATATTTGAATATATATATATTATATAGTAAGCAAAGCTTTCTTTTAACCAAATCCATGTCAATATTTTCTGTCTAATTTTTTTTTAATTATTTCAATTATTGCGGTTATTTATTTGGTAAAATAATGTACATTGCTCAACGGTGCTATTTGTGTGGAGCAACCAGCAAAGATTTTAATGCCATCGACACTGTATTGCAAAGGGAAATCAATGAAACAAATTTGAAGTTCGGATTGTCGACGCTGCATGCGTGGATACGGTGCTTCGAGTATTGCTTACACGTGTCTTACAAACTCGGCATTAAAAAATGGCAAGCTCGAAGTGCCGAAGAAAAAAAAATTACCCAGGAACGCAAGAGGGCCATTCAAGAAGGATTCAAGAAGCAATTGGGTCTAAATATCGATCGCCCAAAGCCTGGATACGGCAGCAGCAATGATGGCAACACAGCTCGGCGATTCTTTGAAAATTCGACGGTTTCCGTTGCGATAACGGGGGTCAACGAAGAAGTTATTAAACGCTTGTACGTAATCCTACAAGTTATATCGTGTGGCCACGAGATAAACTGTGAAAGATTTGAACAGTATGCTATTGAAACGGCAAGAAAGACCGTTGCATTATACCCTTGGTACTCCATGCCTACTTCGGTGCACAAACTATTAATTCATGGTCCAGTGATAATAACTCATGCTCTATTACCAATCGGCCAATTATCCGAAGATGCTCAGGAAGCTCGAAACAAAGACATCAAACGATATCGAGAAGATTTTGCGCGAAAAAGTTCCAGGGTTAAAACTATGGAAGATGTTTTTCATCGGCTCTTAGTTACTTCTGATCCGTACATTTCAAGTGTCAGAAGACTACCACAGAAGAAGCTGAAGAGTTTGTCGCCGGAAGCTGTAGCGATGTTGATCGCTCCTAAAGTGACTGCTGCAGCAGACGAATTTTGCGCCGAGATTGAAGCCGTGCCGGGAGTTGTAATAGATACAAACTCGGATAATGATTCTGACTCCGACTCCGACTCCGATTACGATTTTGATTAAGAATAAAATTTTCTATTTTTGAAACGTTCCGTATGTATTTTGGAAATAAAAATAATAATTGCGTAGAATACACTGTTCACGTTTATTTTATTATGATGATTTTTTTAAATATATTAATTTATCTATTTAGCAGGATACTCGGCCATTTTGTTTATAACAATTTGCTGTAAGCTCTTTGTTGCAAGTTATAAACAATAGATATCGGATTGGTAATCAGCGACCTTGAAAACCCGTATATACCAATTTTTGTCAACATCTGGTAACTTTTTAACGTTCATGTCGGCCATATTGGATCAGCCATTTTTTTTACGATAATTTGGCTTGCGGATTCGTAATCAGCGACCTTGAAAACCCGTAAATACCAATTTTTTGTCGACATCTGGCAACTTTTTAACATTCATGTCAGCCATATTGGATCGGCCATTTTGTTTACGATAATTTGGCTTTCAGATTCGTAATCAGCGACCTTGAAAACCCCTGTAAGCCAATTTTCATTCCCGTCAAAGGTCATTTGAGGTTTTGGCCAGGTTTTTGGGCTTTTCTCCTACTGTGCCTCGGGTCAGCGCTCTTATTACCACCAATTATTCACAATTATTATTCAAGCTAATCCATCAATGGGGTGATCGATTATTCTCGCGAAGTTCAACCGTGTTTCCGCCTCGGACGAGATTGATCGCGGAAAACTCTTTCGCGAGACTTTTGACGCGCGATCCATCACACACGTATTCGGTGAAACAATTTTTTTTTTTACAATCAGTGTGATGTATCGCCGCGCCGAGAGGAGGAACGGATTAGTGACGAAAGAGCGGAGCTGTGCAATAGGTTCGTTCGGCAGTGATTAGATGCAGGAGGATCGATCCAGCTTCGGAAACAAAAGAACCCGGACGAAAATAAAGAAGTGTGGAGGAAAATAAACGAGTGGTAAGGAGGGTACTTATGCGATTCACATATGGTGTACGTGATTTTCTGTTCCTGTATACACAGGGGGATATGTGTACACACACACTAACACATACACACACAGAGAGATGGAAAAAATGTGTAAATGGCAAAAGACAATACTTCGAATGAATCATTTTTTGTATATGTTTTGAAATTTTCGGTTTTTTTTTGTTAAAAAAAAACCGGAAACTTAGTTGTACACCTAGTGTATATATATATATATATATATATATATATATATATATATATATATATATTAGGGTGTGCGGGAAAAAATCGATACTCTGTTTTTCTGTTGCATCCACCAAAAAAAGGTGAATTAAGGTAAAAAATGAAGAATGCTCGAAGGAGAACTCAAGAAAAAATCATTTCGAATGGCGCATTGCATTTGAATATTTTCCATGAGAATAACCCAGGAAAATATTGGGATTTCTGAATGTGGTAGTGCAACTCGTCAGGAAAAAATCACACAAAGATGTCATTAACATATTCTCATGGAGAATTGAATTTCCAACAAAAAAGTTTTTACGAAAAATTTGCTCAGAACAACCGTTCAAGCGGAATCGCTGTCTGAAATTGAATTGATAGAAAAAAAAAATAATTCAGAAGGCTGTAAAAATCGAATTTTTCGCTTTACGAAAAAACCTTTTGGGTTTTTTTTGTAAAGAAAGAATCAAATACAACAAGAAATATAAAAGAAACGACGTCCATCATTGATCGTGTTTCGAAAAGTTTTATTGAATTAATTTGGTTTAATAAGATAAAATGATTTGTTTTTACATTTTAATGCTTGATAATCATCGTTCCTTTTTTTAAGAGTCTGTTTGTTGCAATTAGGGTATTTCTGTCGATGATTTTGCACTACGCCCAGTAAATATTGTAGCTGCTCTTCGTTTTTTGTTAATGAACCGTTATATGCTTCTATCAAAGTGACACCACGTTCGGCTACGTTATTAACGACTTTTGGATTTAAAAAAATCTAAGCAACTCAAATAAGTGGAATTTTCTGGCCATAATTCAATATTTACTCTCAAAAAATCATGAGGTAAATTTAATTGCTGGAAAAGAAATAAGGATTCTTGAGTAACGAAATCGCTTATGTCTTCTTTCAGCACCATTTCCCAATCATTTTTTAAAATAATTACTCGCTCGGAAGGATTTTTGGATTTTTCTCGAGATTGCAGAGCTTGTACCATTTTTGCCTTCACACTTATCAGTACAGCATTGTCAAAAAACGACAAAGCAACAAGTTTCTCGTTAAAGTACCACAAGTGACTAGCTAATTTTTTCGAGGCAGCCTCCCCTACTACAGGATTCACTTCGCAATAACGAATGAAATTTTGTAGCAGTGACAGATCTTGATTTGGGGCGAAAATGTCGCGGTTTCCCGTTCGTGGCGCTAACGTGAAGCTTGTAATTTTGCACTACGAGCTACCGCATGCTGCCGCCAGGTGGCAGCGTGTGCTAGGGCGCGCACGCCGCTTAAATAAAAAAAATTAATTTCAGACAGCGATACCACTTGAATGGTTGTTCTAAGCTAATTGTTCGTAGGAACTTTTTTTGTAGGGAATTCAATTCTCTATCAGAATATCTTAATGATATTTTTGTGAGATTTTTTTCTGAAGAGTTTTACTACGACGTTCAGAAATGCCAATATTTTCCTGTGTTATTCTTATGGAAAGTATTCAAATGCAATGCGCCGTTCAAAATAATTTTTTTTTGAGCTCTCCCTCGAGGATTCTTCTTTTTTACCTTAATTCACCTGTTTTTGGTGGATGCAACCGATAAAAAATATATCGATTTTTTTCCGCACACCCTAATATATATATATATATATATATATATATATATATATATATATATTGCCATCTCTCTGGTAATAAATAAATACCGCGACGATAAAAAGACGCGTCTTTGGACTGAAATCATTCGTCCAACCAATGTTGTACTGCATTGTAATTGGCCAAGTTTAGCCCACCTAAGCCATGCGCCATCAACCGGAACAAGTGATAGTCTGAAGGGGCCAGGTCTGGCGAATACGGCGAGTGCGGTAGCAGATCCCATTTCAGTGTTTTTTATGGTATCCTGGACGATGGAACTCCGATGGCACGGAGCGTTGTCGTGCTGCAATATCACACGTTCGTGTCTCGTGTCCTATTCTGGCCGTTTTTCGAGCAATGCGTGGTTCAAATTGATTAGTTGTTGTCGGTAGCGATGCCCATTGACAGTTTCGCCCGGTTTCAGCAGCTCATAGTACACGATTCCCTTCTGGTCCCACCAAACGCAGAGCATTGTCATTTCTCCGAAGCGATTTGGCCGCGCCGTCGATGTTGACGCTTCGCCAAGTTAAGGAGTAAGGCCACTGTAAAGGCCCAAAAAAAAGGTTTTTTCACTAATTTTTTGCTCCCGAAATTGAAGGTATTTGAAAAAAAACTTTTAATGGTGTTATCGGGCATACATTAAACTTTATTATAAAATTTTTTTACAGTAAAAAAAAACAAAATGGCGGTTCCACAGCTATCTTCCCGGGACATGTTTTCAAAATGGCACGCAGCATAACTCGAACAATTTTCATTTTTTTTACTTGAAATTTTAACCAGATGTGAACATTTACATTATCTTGAGAATGTCGATCGGAATTTTCAAGAACTTTATTTATTGATTTTTTATTAACAAAAAACTTGCCGTTTTTTTCGTCAAAAATCAATTTTTTTTTTCAAACGCACCCCAAATCCACAAAAATTGATACTTTTTAAAATCCGATCGACATTCTCTGGCTATAGCCCTCTAGATTAATGGTTTTTTTTTTTTTTTCTAGATTCAAAAGTGCACCAGTGGTGCTGCGTGCCGCGGAGCCCTGGAAGCAAAACATGTCCCGGGAAGATAGCTGTGGAACCGCCATTTTGTTTTTTTTTACTGTAAAAAAATTTTATAATAAAGTTTAATGTATGCCCGATAACACCATTAAAAGTTTTTTTGAAATACCTTCAATTTCGGGAGCAAAAAATTAGTGAAAAAACCTTTTTTTTTGGGCCGTTACAGTGGCCTTACTCCTTAAAGCCACGATTTTCTGCGTTTGGGATTCTCGAAATATATCCATTTTTCATCGCCAGTAACAATTCGATGCAGGAAACTCTTTCTGTTCTGCCGCAAAAGCAAAATTTCGGAAGTGGCTCTTCGATTTTCCATTTGTCTCTCAATCAACTCATGCGGCACCCACTTTCCTTCCTTATGAATTTTTCCCATGACGTGCAAACGTTTGGAAATACATTGCCGAGTCACATTTAATGCCTCGGCAAGTTGATCTTCTGTTTGAGTGTCACCTTCATCCAATAACGCTTGCAGATCGGCGTCCGCAAATGTTTGCGGTCGTCCCGAGTGCTCCTTGTCCCCAGTCTCAAAATAGCCACTTCTGAACCGCTTGAACCAATCTTCACACGTTGTTTTTGATGGTATAGGTTCGCCGTAGGCTTCCTCAAGTAACCGACGTGTTTCAGCTGCTGTTTCTTTTTACGTTGAAGCAGAAAAGCAATGCTTCCCGCAAATGCTGTTTATTTGGCACAAACTTTGACATTTTCGAGGTTAGAAAAAAGGGCGTTGTGTTCCGATATTTGTTTATATTACGACTGGGTATTCTTGACAGATGGTCAAGCTATAAAGACGACCAATTTCAGACCTGTATGCCGAGTACATGTGTCGCTAGCGCCATCTATGTGAGAAACCTGGGAACTTAGTTGCGCACCATATGTATATTATGGTGGTACAACTTTGAGCTCAATTTTTTTCCTTTTTGTCACCATCGAGTAATGTTCTTTGGAAAAAAAAAATTGTCACGCAAGCTGCGAGCGGTAAAAAATACTCAAAAATACTCAAGGCTCCCAAAAATTCAAATTTTCATTAAAAAAATCGATTTTTTTTTCGTCCACTTCTCACCCATGAAGTTTACGCTTCATAATTTTTAAATCAACCTCGCGAAAGCTCTAACCGGCCAATGAATATTTAGTGGTCGCTCAAGGTTTTCAAAATTCAGAATTTCAGCCGGAAAATAAATCTCGCATGCACTATAATTCCTTGTAGCATAAAAAGAAAATAAACAGCGAAGTATTACATTTTCTGAATAATTTATTATAATAATTTGTAACGAACACCACTTAGACGATATGTGTTATAATGTATTATTATGTACTGTCGTATTGTGGCGTCGCTCGTCACAGAGTACAGCTACGAGTGTTCCGCAGTTTGACTGTAGAGAACAACTGTGGGACGCATTCGATGCGAGGAAAACAGCTGCCACTTTTGTTTTACGAATAAAACGACCTGTAATTTTGTTTACGGGCAAGAGCTTTAAAGAATTATTTTATGAGAACAAAGATTATAATTTTCGGGTTGGAAGCGTGAGGTAAATTTGAAGAATCTGTTTTTAAAGAAAAGAAGATTAATTGTTTTGAACATTTTACAAAGCGTCAGATTTCTGAGAGAGGAGTAAAAAAAATTGGCGAAAATTGGGAATTTCGAAGCTCTTGAGCGACCACTAAATATTCATTCGCCAACTAGAGCTTTCGCGAGGTTAAATTAAAAATCATAAAGCGTAAAATTCATGGGTGAGAAGTAGACGAAAAAAAAAATTTATTTTTTGAATGAAAATTTGAACTTTTGGGAGGCTTGAGCGACCACTACCTTCTTTTGACTGCTCGTAGCTTTCGCGATATTTTTTTTTCTTTAAAGAAGAACTTTGATGGTGAGACAAAGGAAAGAAAATAGATCTCACATTTGTTCCACCCTAATATATATATATATATATATATGTATATACATGGTGTCCTGTTATGAATTGATAATCCTGCAACTGTCAATAGACCAGATCATATCCTACTATATGCTGGAATTTCAGTTCAATGAAAGTCCCACGGTTTTCAATATTTTGGGCTTTATGTTATTTTTTGAAAAAAAAAAAAATCATATGCTTTTGGTTTTTCGTATGTCATTTCTAAAAATTATGTAAATCGACAATAACTAAGCAACTTTTTTAAGTAACTGGCACGAAATGCGTAGTACATTTTTTTTATATCGCAGACTATCAAAGCCAGATTTGACTACAAAGCATTGGTTTGTATGAAGATTCTGCACAAGATCTTTTTCCGTGACGTTTCCTTATCATTTAAGGTTAAAAAGAAGCCTTTCCTAGATAAAACAAATAACCAACAGTATTTTTAAAAAACCGGGTAAAAAAAGTTATCATTTGTAGAAATGGAATGCGAAAAAACAGACTCTTACTATACTGAAATTGCAGCCTATAATAGGGTATGCCCTGACCTATCAACAGCTGCAGGATTGTCCATTCATAATAGGACACCCTGCATATATACACAAGGGAAAATAGTTATTTGAAAGTAAGAGAATACGACAACGGTCCTCATAGTAGTCGATGTAAGCATATTTATATAAAGGTCATCACAAGGATTCTCGGGTCCTCAAAATCAACGACTCGTTATAAAAAACACATAAGCACCATTTTCAAAATAGCCAGATGTGCTTCTACCCGAAATTACACACATATTACGCGCTCAAAATACAATTTCTCCATATATATATGTATACATACTTAGATACATACAAATATATACATTAGACTGATTCAAAAAAAAAATTTCCTTCTGGATTCTCGTGCTATTGTTGGGCACTGATAAAACAAAATTTCTCTAAAAAGATGGGCGCGGTCACTCAATTTTTAGAGGTGGCTATCTCGACTTTTTTGTATTTGAATTTTTTTAACGAACGTATTGCATTTAAGCATAGTCATGGCTTCGGATTACGGATAAAAATCACATCCAGCAGCTTTTTCGTAACAAAAATAAACTCTAACAATTTGAAAAGGGTGCAATATTCACAATTCAAATCCAGGTAAATCAATAATGGCGTCTATACTACTGTCGTTATTCATGTAGATTTATTTATACGCATTAACATTTCGCACTTTTTACAAAAAATTAAATTATAAGCTTTTATTCATAAATTGTATATTTACATTTTCAAAATGCTACGCTTATATTATCTTCAAACTCATTTACATTTCTTCCCAGCCATTCTCAAGTTCGTTAACATTTTGGGCAGAACGAAAATGTGCAACGTTGAACAGTTTGTCTAAATCTCTCTTAAATTTACGCTCCTTCGATATTTGTGACGGCAAATTCTTTTTAACTCGATTTTTTAAAAGTTGTTTCCAGACTAGATGGTTTTATTGATTTCAAGATTGCGTTATTCAATCGACGCGTTGGAATTTCAGCACATTTCCATTGTTCGAAAATTTCTTTCATCGTTTCGTGTGCACTTCGACGTATGGTCAGTTTTTCTCTGTTATGTTTGTAAAAGAACAAACTCAAAACTTTTCCGATTTTTATCCGTAATCCGAAGCCATGACTATGTTTAAATGCAATACGTTCGTTAAAAAAAATTCAAATACAAATAGTCGAGATAGCCACCTCTAAAAATTGAGTGACCGCGCCCATCTTTTTAGAGAAATTTTGTTTTATCAGTGCCCAACAATAGCACGAGAATCCAGAAGGAAAATTTTTTTTTGAATCAGTCTAATATACATACACACACACAAAGAGGAGAATTGTACTTATTAGCAAAAATGCCCTTTTCATTATAATCCCTCGTGTTTTCTGGTTCACCCCCCCCCCCCCTTCTCCGAGGCGACCGGCGTCCCTTTCCTAGGGGGTTGACTTGGTAACGACCACTTGCACACCCCAACTTGCTCTCTCTCTCTCTCTCTCTCTCTCTCTCTCTCTCTCTCTCTCTCTCTCTCTCTCTCCCTCTCCCTCCCCCTCTCTTCCCCCCTCTATCTCTGGAGAAGTTACAAACCGCGGTACAGCATGAGGCTGAAAAGAGTGTTTTCTCTCTTCGACGCTGTCGAAAGTGCGAGAAATTCTGAAACCAGTCTTCTCAATGGGGTGAGTTTCACTCCCCGTCTGTGCGAGAGCGCCCCTTGATCCGTTCGTTCTACTGGGATTCAAAAAACTCGCAAAGGGTCTTACTCCTATCAAGGGCCGCAGCTTCGATAACCACGATGGAACAAATGTACACGGCATTGTACGTCTCGTGCAGAGACGTGCTTCGAGCATAAAAAAAGAATTAGTTGAGCAAAAGAGACATTATCTCATTAAATTTGCTCACAAAACGACGTGTACATTTGGGAATGAACAACTTTTTTGCGCAACGTTTCTTGCGTTCCGTAATCGTAGAGCGAGAGGGGGGGGGGGGAGTAAAAATAATTTTGCAGTGGAGGTCATGCATTTTCTTAGAATTTTTCAAAGTTATATATAGCAGGAAAATACATCGATTAATTTTTTACTCTTTTTGCAAACGTCGCGAATTCTACGATTCCACAACAGAACAAGGTGGAGAGAAACGTCGATTTTCCGACACCTTAATTTTCCCTCTGTAGATCTCACTCTCGTTTTCTTAATTGGAATTACAAATATAAAGGGTTTTGCTGAGTCGTCGGGGTCTCTCGCTAGGGTGTAAATATATAACTGCAAATTAAGTGATGAGATGAGAAAATTTTATTTATATATATATATATATATATATATATATATATAAGCAGAAACAATTTATTCGTTGTCTGGCAGTTACTGCGGTACCTCAAGACGACGAGGTCTCATACTCCACGTCTTACATCAATTTTCATGCCTCTTTCTCTTCTTGGGCACTCGCCGCACGGAATTGTGTAGAGCGAAAAACCATTATAGCGATAACGAATTAATATGAATTTTTATACTAACTTTACCGCCAGTCTCCGTCAAACATGAATTGTGTATTTAATTAAAAGAATAATGCCAAGGATAAAAAATAATGACTTGCGTATGAAAAATTAACATATGTTTGTTTTTTCAATGAAAAAAAATAGTTTACTGCACAAGTTCATTCGCACATAAAACGCGTAAAATATTTATGCTGGCGAAGAAAAATTCTCGTTTCTTGATTTTCCTAAGTGTAATCAGTTTCCTTATATTTTTCGCCCCCAAACAAACCCGAATGTAATAATTGCCGTACTAAAAAAATAAAATAAAAAAAGTCACTTACATTCGAGGTAACGTAGCCTACTGGATATAACTATTTGTCAAATTCGCGTACGTTCGTACTACGACGTGGATCCCTTACGGGATACACCGCGCGCTTCGTACCCCTGAAATATAGCTGGGGGACATTTTTTTCTCCCTCTGAAATTCATCGCCGAGATTGTCTTACCCCCACATGCGTAAAGAAAAATAATGACATTTTATTTCCCCCCACAGCGTATTTTATATTCGAGATAAATCCGACAAAAACCTCTGCCTCACATATACATACATATATATATATATGTACATATATATATGTATATATATATTTATTTATATTTATATTTATGTGTGCTTGTAATTGCAGCTTCCTCTTTTTCGCATAAAAATACCGTCGATTTCGCTACCCTTCCCCCAGCATATTATTACAAGCGATTCGATTGTATCTCATGGACCCTTCCACCCTCGGACATTCAAGCAAAATAATGACAGCCATACTCCATTCCGATGTGCTACATATGTCGCGCAGAAAATTATACGAAAATATTGCAAACGTAGAGAATCGTAAGAAAACACTCATATTAAAATTTCGCCCTGAGACATCATCATTGCTAAATAGAAAATTAAATTTTCTCGGGCTCGCTCAGGATTCTAGAAACTCCTCATTCGATAAGTTGGACAATTCGACGAAGCTGAATTGTCATGAATTGTCAGCTGAATTGTCAAGCTGATCATTCATATCGGAAGAATTAACATTATCGAATTTGTGTATGCGTCACCTGCGACCGAACTGTCAGAGACTTCAATCAGTGACATCTATGTCAAAATGCTTTTCTTGGCATCTTTTATTTCGTAGGTAAAACTGTCCTGGAACTTCCAAGCCGAAACTTCTTCAAGTTGTCGGAGCCCTTTTATTCTCTTTCTCTCTCTCACTCTCTTTCTCTGTCATCTTCCATTTATAGACATTCAAGGGATCGAGAGACTCGACTTTTCTCCATTTTCCTATATAATCCTGCGGCTAGCGGAGGTCCGGAAACCTCGAACCGACGCCACTAACTTATAAATATGATAATATGCGAACGAGCCAAGCAGTAGTCATGAAATAGTCCCTTTTCTGTCACTAATATATATATATATATATATATATATAAAGGAGATGGATTGAAGTCTCAAAGAGGGAAAGCATCGAAGAGGGAGTTTCAACGCGAAGTCCCCGTTCGTTCATCTCGTTCTTGCGTAGTTCGACTTGCAGTACATTTCCCTCCCTCCACATTTGCTCTTTGCCTCTTCTCTTGACTTCTATTTATTTTCGTGTCTATAGATACGTACGTGCACGGGACATTCCGTATCGGAGTTCATACTTTCGTAATTCGATATCGGACTGGGTTTTTTTTTTTTTTTTTTTGGCAACACGATATTTCGAACGATCGCACTGTTTAAGGCCTTAGGCCACTCTAGAGGCCGAAAAAATAGGTTTTTTGGGGATTTTTTTCAGAAAAACTAAAAAATAAATCGAGATTACAAACAGGGTATTTATCATACATATCAGTGACTGTATACAATAATTTTTTTGAAGCGATTAATTTCAAAATTGTCTGACTTACGTTTCCGGCCAATCTCAAAAACCCAGTTTTGAGATGAACGCTGCACAGCCGCCATTTTGAAATTAATCGCTTCAAAAAAATTATTGTATACAGTCACTGATATGTATGATAAACACCCTTTTTTGTAATTTCGATTTATCGTGTAGTTTTTGTGAAAAAAAATCCCCAAAAAGCCTCATTTTTGGTGATGGCATGTTGGAAAATTACGAATTGCTAAAAATATGTCTGTAAATTGTTTTTCGGTTTTTGGTGGTGATAATGGTGTATTTGAGAGTCCAGGGGGGTGGAAGTTTTTTGTATATTGGGCAGGGTCGTTTATCAATATTGATAGGGTCTTTAAAATCACTTATAGATAAATTTAGGATTTTTTTTTCATGAGGGTCAATTCAACGATATTCCCACCTCCAAAATCAACGATGTATTTATTTCATGTTTTAGTCATTGGCTTCTTGTGCTCTCCGATCGGCTGCTGGTACTCGTGCTCAGATGCTTTTAATCTTACGCAAGATAATTCTTGTTCTCTTGCAGATGCCTTTTTTACCCCGTCGCCAGAAATCCTCATCCCTCGGTCTCTCTCTCTCTCTCTCTCTCTCTCTCTCTCTCTCTCTCTCTCTCCTTCTCTCCCCGCCCCCCTCTATCACTATTTCTTCCTCTCGTAATATCGAAGCTCGGGAGATACGAATTAAAGTCATCCCGAGACTCTCGCGCAGCTGCTGCCTCATCCCTTTTCATCGCGCCTTTTTCTCCACCTCTTTGCGCTACTTCTACATTAAAAATGAAAAAAAAAAAAAACGACCACATCCCAAGCTCTTGGATCAATGACGAGTGATTATTGCAAAAGGCAATGAAAATAGCATACGAATTTTGTCATTTTTATTCTCCTTTGGTACTCCATGCGATTTTATTCGTCAATTGTGAAGTCAATTTACATCAGTGATTTATGGAACTCGATGATTCTCCGTACCGACGTGGTATTTTAAGGAAAATTGAGGGAATATTGAGGTTGGACTTATCAAAAAGTTCGCATGGATCCGATTGGGTTTTAACTTTAGCACCGCGTTGAGCGAACCCTTTGAAAAGTGAGAACGCAGCCTCTCGGCTAGTACAACGAACCCTCTATAAGTGGATGCATTTATTTCTGGACACTGGGGCGATACGGATCACGCTGCACAAACGTCATCACCAGAGAGAGGTCTTTTGGGACTTTTAGCATTTCAGTTGAACGAACTTTTCGCGCTCCACTTTGATTGCTTTCTCAATTACCTGGTCAATCGATACATTGAAACACTTGTTTGAAAGAAACCGATCATTATGAAATTTTAACCACAAATTCTTTATAACTATAGCTATAGCGCATAACAAGGATTTTTTTTATAAATTTTGATATTTACTATTTTTTTTGCCAAAAACGGCAAAAAAACACGTTTTTTTGTCTTTTCGAAAAATGTCCGCCATTTTAACATTTTTTTAGGACATCTTTTTATCTACCATTTTCGTCTACAAATAGTGACTCAAATGATTTTTTAATATATTTCGAACGTACATTTATTAAGTGTAACAACTTTTATATCAAAATCTATATGATAAACCTATTAAAGAAATAATGAAAATAGCCTTTTTTAGCGTCTAAAGTGAGAAAACCCCTTAATGTTGGACGGTGATGCGCGAAAATGCCTTTATTCCAATCAATAATTACCAATAAAGAAATAAAAATGTAAAGATACCTTATTCATTATAAATATCTCTCCGTCTTTTTAAAGATAATCGATATTTCATCATTCTTTTAATTCTCCGAGCAAGTTCTATAATGTATATATTCTATTCGTGACTTATTCTAACGTTGAACGAGCAATTCAATATTTGTAAATTTTATTTCCAATGGAGGTCAGGATTTCCATGCAATAGGGTAAATGTAGCGTTTTCGAGGGAGAGAATGTAATTCAGGGAGGTCTTAAATTTGGAAAACTCATTGAAGAGATTGAATAATACAATCGATTTTTGCGAACTAATAATATCAGTCGATATACATTTTTCGTCTGGCTTGTGCATGCTCGATTTTTATTTCTCTCTGGTTTTCGAAGAAAAAAACTTTTTACTGCGCAAAATTTGTGATTTTAATCATCACGCTGGGATTAACCATAAATTCCGTTTTATCTCTTAAATCAGAAGTTTTTTTTCGATTGAAAAATTCTTGACCATAAATTTGTTCGTTAAAAGAATTCTCGACTCGTAAATGCGTTCGTGAAATTAAATTTTATACTCGTAAATGTGTTCGTCAAATAAAATTCGTCAATCATAAATTTATGACATTCATCATAAATTCCATATATGATTGAAATCAGTCTGCCGAATTAGTTCCCAATTATAATCGCCCATCGTACTTCCACTGCTCCCCGTCGCTTTTTCTCTCTCTTGCCGGTCCGGGCAGCTCTCTCTCTCTCTCACCAGTCCGTTTACAGGTCCCACTTGCTCAGACACAACCAACCATTTGTTGGTGAACAATATTGTTGGACGCATATTCACGTCGAAAATGTATGAAAAATATAATTTAAAAAGTACATTAATCCATGGCAAAAATTCAGCAAGACTTTGCACTTTCTCTCATTTTCCAAAAAGGAATAAAACGAAACGACGATTTTAACGTAGACTCAAAAGTCAATTTATTTTTTTGCCTGAATAATCTGCGCTCAGAAAAAAAGATTCGTTATGCTCTAATAAATTGGCACATTAGAATGTGATTTATTTGAAATTAATAAATGTTCACTCGTATGGAGACAGTTTTTATGTGACTGTAGCTACAGTATTTATTCGGCGTCACTAAATATGTTTTTTTACGTGCCAATTTTTCACATCCATTAAAAATCATATTTAAAATAGAACATTTGAATAAATATTTCCTCAAATCAAATAAATCACGCATACGCTTATCGGAACGCATATTTCGGAAGTGAGAAACTCGAAAGTGAGGAATTATTTGAGTGCAAGAATATAAAGTGAGAAAAAAAACGTTCAAGTGACAAAATAATGATGATCGAAATGACACCATTTCTCGAGAAAAAAAACCAGCTGGGGGATTATGAAGAATCCTATTAGATGTTAAGAAAAATTCTTAGTAAATCTAGTAAATTCTAAATAAATTCTTAGTAAATATAGTAAATTCTTAGTAAATAAACTTGAATAAAAAAATGTCTTAGCTGTTGATACAATCGTAGTAAGCCGACATACGAATAAAAAAAAATTATTCACCAGGAGACAAACTTCTTTGTCCTTAACAAATATTTTTTTCCGAGCGTACCCATAACAAAATAAAAATTTCCTTCGATGCCTTTTGCCTCGATGTTGCAATAATATTGGATACAACATGAAACGTACGACCTCCAAAGGAAATTTCCAGCCCCTTTCCCAGTCACATTTTCCAGCCACACCGGATTCGTCGATCCATTTTTTTTTCTCCATTTACTTAAATCCCTTCACGAGTATAAAATTGTAGCAATGGAAAAATAAATTCCGTCCATTTCGTTGGCGCATGTCATCCTTCAGACCTGAAGTCCTGGTTGTTTAAAACGATGGTGTGTGTTGGTTCTACGATAATTTGCTGCATCAAAGCCATAACGAGGGAAGCTTCGCTCGAAGCGATATATCCCTTTGAATTTACGTCACCCAGCATATCATGGGAGAGCGATGACGCTGAAACATAAGCACGTACACGTACGTGGAGTCGACGAGCCATTAGAATAATTAGTTCGGTCAGTTAGAAGTCTGGTCTACGGTATATCAGTAATGGATACGTGTACACACGGCAAACATTCCCATACACGTACGTGAATTCTTCCATGGGATACCCAACGCGAATTTTTCACTCGCCACATTTATCAGCAAATTTGTTCATAACGCCTCTTCGCTGATGAATTATACCGTGTGGCTCATTCCAGACGGATAATCCTGTGCATTCTCGTACGCGAATGTAAATAGGGGTGCATATTGTCCGCTGACGCGGGCAACCGTGCACCTTCGCGCGCTTGCAATGTAAACGTTGCTTTTAATTATTTCAAGTAGTGTGTACAACGCGGATCGTAAAAACACACCTCTTGAAACGGGAGAGCTCGTCGGCCACATTTTCCTATTCGTGTACTTTGCTATGGAGTACCTGCAGCGCTAAAGTACTCTCACTGTATATGTTCTCGATTAACTCACGCGTCGAAATAACTCGGACATTGTTTAAGTGAAACATATTTGAATATACGTAAATAATAATAAAGGGTGTCGCAAAATGACCTCACATTTTGAATTGCGCGCTACTTTTTTTTTACGTGCCGAACATAAAGTACTGATCTTTGACAATTGCACGGGTAAACAAAAATTCTTTAATTTATGTAGGATCTATTTAAATCAAATAGGTTTTTTCCTTGTCTTGTGGTCTACTACGATCTTATTTGTTTGAAAGATATTTTTTCATTTGTTTTAGCTATTCTTTTCATATATCAAATATATTCGAATTTAATAAATAAAGATTTGATTCAAATAAATCTTTATTTGGTTACAATGTGCGCGGTAAATATAAGAGTACATTGCATAAAATATTTCAAAAAACTATATTAATTAGTTAATATCATTGCGATAATTAGAGAGTTTTGTCGAATGACATGCTGGAGACTTTTCAATCATTACATCTTCATTAGATAATTGACCTATATATATATATAGGTCAATAATCGAATGAAATCTAATCGAACAAAAAAACGTATGATTTAAATCTTAAAATCTCAAAACGTAAAATTTAAACCTATATATATATATATATATATATATATATATATATATATATATAGGTTTAAATTTGAAGTTTTGAGATTTTGAGGTTTAAATCATACGTTTTTTTGTTCGATTTAAATTTCTTGACTCGTAAACGCGTTCCTTAGATTAAATTCTATACTCATAAATGTGTTCGTCTACTGAAATTCCTCAATCATAAATTTATGACTTTCATCACAAGTTGTGAAATCAAACATAACTTATATATATATATATATATATAGTAGATATATATAAAAAGTAAAAAATTTGTTTATTGGACGATATTGAATAGATTTTGATTTGAATAAATAAATATATTTATTTATTTAAATCAAAATGTATTCAATATCGTCCAATAACAAAAACTTTTACTTAATACTAATAAATCTGTGATTCGGTTTCATCTGTTCAAAAAACAATTAAGTTGAATCCACTAAGTGTATCTATTTGATTTAAAAAAATGTACATCACATAGAATTTCCGTAGAGTCAACTATTCTTCTATTTGACTGAACTAATGGTCTGTATTGCGCATATCAAAGGGGAGTGGAGGTAGAGAGGGTGGAGAGAGAAGAATTATATATATATATATATATATATATATATATATATATATATATATATATATGCCGAAAAAAATCCAAATTGAATCGAGTGTTGATAAAAATTTCACAGTAAATAATGTTCGACAATAATAGTAAATTATTTGACACCGCTGTTCACTAATTATTCATTCCCGGTGTGCAATTTCACCATTTTAATCCTCTCCGAGTACTTTTTTGTTCCACAAACACCGAAACGTTTACCTACCGCAATTGCGTTAAGTTCCAATTTGCATTTGATCACTGAATTCTCCGACGGTTTTTTGGATCAGTAAATTTCCCGACTGGAAATGAATTTGAACTTAATGAAATTTTGCCGAACATATTTCATCGCTTTCGTTGAGACTCGGAGTGCCTCGTGGAGGCTGCAGAGTTGAGGTGACTTTTCCGTTACACACGGCCCGGATGGACTTAGTTACCAGCTGGTTGTGCGAGCGCACGCAACTTAAGCCTTTTCTTTGAGGCACATTTCAATTTCATTTGCTCGGCTTGTAGATATCCTGCGGCCTCGACGCTTTTGGAGCCTTTCTCTCTCGTTCTCCTTCTCTCCTCATCTGCGTCTCTCCCTTACCTTCCCTCGTCTCAACAGCGTGGGTGGACCAGCGCTTCTGCTAATATTCTCCGTGTTGAACTCTGCAATCCCCCCCGCCCCCAGCTGCACCCCCCCCCCCCAACCCTCTCGCCGACCCTTGCCATTCATCCCCCCGCTTTCGGCACTCTATTTATTCAGTCGCGTAATTCACAACCGGAAGGTGCTCACCGACCGGAAACGTATACACCAATCTCCACCCCCGTATGCGGCCATTGTTGCTCTCGGGATATTCGCCGGCAAAATTCCCTTCTCTTTCTCCGCGCAACTGTTTTATGCTTCCTCGTGTATTCCTCTGTCTCTGGGTAACCAATCAAACCGCACCGGAGCCAACCACCTCCCGGCTACCCCCATCGATTCCGGATAATCAAAAAAACATGTATGCACACCGTTGTTTTTTGCCCTCGCGAAATAATAGACGCGCAATTGAGTATGTGGGAATTCCGCGTCGGCTTGCGATCGGCGTATTCAAAAAGGGACGAGTCGTAAAGGGAATAAATTCCTGTACCAAGGTCGATTTATTTCATCGGCGTTCGAAGGTTGATTTTTTTTTTCGACGTTGTTATCGCGATGTCTTGATAGGGCAAGAGAGCATATTTTTTACAAAGGCTGATTATGGCGGCTAGGCAGCGTTGGCCCGGGCCGGTACTTGGATGGGTGACCGCTCAGCATCGGTCTGCCGAGCGAGCAATTCAACGGTATTGTCCATGGTGCAATCCCCAACCAGTGAGAATACGGCCGCTCTGTATTGGCGCGGGCTATCCCCAGTTTCCCTGTGCCCTCGTGCAGATGCACGGTAGTGCGTTGGAGTGTCTTTGGGCAACGGTTTGTCCCTGTGGAAGCCGAAGTAGTGTACAATGAGAAAGAAAAATCATTGATCCAATATCATTGGTGTTATTGAATGAAATTTCGTTGATTCAATTGTAAAATTGGTGGTGTAAATAATCGGATTTATTAGGCCAAACAAAACGATTGACTTTAATAAGATGATCAAATTAACCCTCTGTCTGTGCACTTAAATTTTGGGACACCGTCTGTACATTGGGTCGTAAAAGTCCTTCTAATGTTTTATCTAACAAAAAAAACGTCAAAAAAATCTGACGAAATTCTGAATTACTTTTACAACATCTCTTTCCACGACCGAATCATTTATTTACCCATTTATTGTGAATACAATTTTTTACAACAATAAATGTAACCGAAAATGGAGGAAAAATCGATTTTCGTTAAAAAATCTTAACTAAAATAAATTTTCATGTGAAAATAAAATTCTTTAGGGGTTGTATAGCTGAATACATATACTATTAGGAAGAAAATACAGTGAATGTGCTACTTTCAAAAAGTATATTTATTTTGACTACCGAAAAGGTCGCTTTTTTTAATAGAAAAAATCAGAGAAAATAATATTTTTCGGTTTATTTTTAGTTTTGTGAATTACAAATCCAAATGTTTTTTAGTACATAATCGTAGTAATGAAGTAAATATAAGTAATTAAAGCCTGAGGCCCTCTAGAGGCCGGGGGACTGTTGGGGATTTCTGTTGGGGATTTTTTTTTCAGAAAAACCCTAAAATAAATCGAGATTACAAAAAAGGGTGTTTATCATACATATAAATTTTTTTTCAAAACTGAATTTTTAATTATCTGACGATTTTTTTGAAAAGTGAAAAACTTGCCTCTTGACACAAACGTTTAAATTGTATTAACATTAATTACTTAATTTGAAATAGGAAATTTCAGAGAAAAAAAAATGTCGCTTTTGACTTAGTCTAATACATATACATGCGATAAAAATAATTTCAGGAAGGCTGAAATTATTATAAAAGTCGATAAAGAGCATAAATTTCATTTTACTCACTTACACGAAATACCGTCGCCGTCTGTACACTGGGTCGTCTACGGCACGCTCGAAATTTTCACTTTCTGCTGTTCAGACACAAAATGATCGATTGTGGCGCCCCTGTGCGTACGACTTACCCCCACTACCTAGTTTTTTTACGGACGGGACCCTTCCCCCTCCCCCCTTTGCAAAATCCGGAGATATTCGATTTGAAAATTTGGCTTGTGCCTGCAAAGACCCAGTGTACAGACGAAGGGTTCAACGTTTTCTTTTCATTCAAAAGATATATTGTTAGCCGAGAACAAGATATTATTGAAACCATCTAAAAATAGATCGCGAACAAGTTAAATAGTTTTGAATGCATTTTCTGCAACGAATAAAAAAAGCGTTTCAATGCATAACATGAATATTGTTGATTCGAGTACACAAGAAAAATTGAATTTCGCTCGTTTGATTCAGATAAAATTTCTATCGAGTAAATATGGTATTGTATTTTTTTCACCATATCCGATATTGATTTTCAAGTACATTATTCGTTAAAATATTAATGTTTTATTTTTATTGAAAATATTAAGCAAATGTCTGAATCGGTTGAAAAATTATGCGAAAATAAAATTGGTTTCTTGCGCATTTGGTCGAACAAAATTCAACCAAATCATGGCCGAGAGCCACCGAAATTATAGGTGTGAGGAAACCCGTAGTTCTCGGAGCAACCGCTAGAATCCGCACGCGCGCTCATTTCTTATAAGCGTAGCGCGAATCGAAAATCTACTCAAACACCGGAGAAACTCTAAAGCGTATCGCTTTTTGGCCTGTGGCTAAGATCAAAGTGGCAAAGACCAATGTATCTGTTCTCATGAGTTGCATATCTGATATTTTCTCCACTATGATCGTGGATGAACATTCTAATGCTCACTTTTTATTTAAGATTTCTAAAATTTTATTTAAAAAATTGTAATTTTTTCAATTGTTTTAATAAAACGAATTTGATCAAACCCTTTATTGTGACAATTCTATCCTATTCCAAAAAACTGCATGCGTTTTTTCAAATATTTTCAGCAATTCCCGTGAGTGTACATTTATTTAAACCAACAATCAAGAAATGTTTGCACATAGAATCATATTAAATACATGACTTCTCGAATTCACAAATGTAATCTTTCGATTGCAATGAATATTTATTTCGTCGAGTATTATATTTTTTTTCTACCAGAGACTGAATGCGTTGCTACAGATGACACCTGTACTTTGTGGCCAAAAATACCATTATTTCGGATCCATATTGTTGATATTTCATTCACGATATACACTTATCTCTATCTCATAATATTTGCATGATATTGCACCTTTGATATTGTACAGAGTACGAAAATGTTACGTTTCATGGCATATTAATTTTGAAGTAGTAAATAAGTAATCCATTCTATTAATTAAATTTTGGTACGAAATAAAAATTGTTGTAGCAATCGCTTAATTATTTCATCCATACATCGACAGACTGTATATAGAATGATTTCAATAGATTATCATTTTATTTTAAAGATAATGGAGATATACAGAGAACAGAAGAGATTTTCAAATAAAATAATATGTTATTATAATCATTATAAAAATATTTCCCAATATTTTATAGTATTGGAACAGTGTCATATATCGGTGGCACTCCGTCATCAGACATTTATTTGGGTCAACCGATGTATTTTTTTTATTCAATTGGTTTGTTTTAAATCAGTGTAGTGACAAGTATGGGATGAACACTCAAAGGGGCTTATTCCACTTGGGGTTCGAAAAAGGGACCTCACAAAGGGCTCGCGAACCTCAAGGGTTTCGAACGAACAGGAGAATTTAAAAAATCTGATGTCTGACCTCCCAATCTTGGAAATCTATCTGCTGGAATCTACTGGAACGAGCGAAGCGACAGGTGTAGATCGAACACTCAAAGGGTTCGTAAAAGCCCTTAAGGATATTCGATCGAGCACTAGAATTTAAAAAAAAAATAAAGTCCACCCAACTTAGGGATGTATCTACTTCCGTTGAATTTTCATCGAGCGCTACCCCATTGCTTTCTATAAACTTATATCAATCGTCCGAAAAGACGCGCATACAGAGTGAAAAAATTAAATAAAAGCTCTCTCGAGGCTTTATCCCGCCCGTACTCAATCCCCGCTTGATTCAGTGTTATTTCCTCTATCAGAGCCGGAAGACAGATGATACGTGTAACACGACGCGAAGTTATATATCGGAGCGTTAATTGAATTGAAAAAAAAAACAACCGAAGCCCACACGCGCGTGCACGCACACTTCAAAAAAAGTGACGCCCAGACGTGCAAAAAAAGCGAAAAACAAGTCGTGCGAGAAAAAAAATGCACACACACCCACGCATACACCAATGGACCGAACTGTTAAAATTCCGCCAGTGAAGGGAAATCGCGTATCGACTGTGCGATATATTGTGGCTGGAGCTTTTCCTCTGTACCATGGAAATGTACCATTCAGAGCGACCTCTGCCCGTTTTGTTTGCAAAAGATCCAGTGACGTGCTTTTGCGATTGTGTTGTGCTCGTGTGCTCTACATGAACAGCGTGTATACACGTTTATCAGAAAAAATATATTCGTTAAATCATTGTTCGATATTCAAGGACTATTTGTTTGAAAAGGTGTATGTAAATAAATAAGTAAATATATATATATATGTATATTTACTTATTTATTTACATATTCACTTACTTATTTATTGACATATTTTAAAACTCTTTTTTGACATATTTATGTACTTATTAATTTCCATATTTACTCACTTACTTCCATATTCATTTACATGTTTTTTTTTACTCATTTATTTGAATATTCATTAACGCCTTCAGGAGCAGCTTGGAATCGAAAGGGCGCAACTCACACGTCACTTTCAGCGCCGAAAAATCTATAGCTTCAGGCTCTTTTGTTTTTCGACGCCCGCGTTGCATCGTGAATTTACCACTTTCATTACGAAAATACGATTTTTCTTCCCGAGGAAATCACACGTCGTATTCAATTTTTAACTGCTGTCGCGAAAAAAAAATGCCTCGGGTCGAAAATGAATATGTGACGAAAAAGAATGATTCGTTTAGTGGAATAATTGTACGATAAATTTGAAGGAAGCTGTCGGCTCACACGAGGGGACACGCGACTCCGGCTATAACCGTGTTATCCTGGGACAATACTCGGATGGTTGACCGCTGGATTGGGCCTTGAATACCGAGCGGAATGGCAGTTTCACCCAACTTGCGATTGGAAAAATCCGTAAAAACATTCCTGTACCAGCGATGGTTTTCCTCAGTTTCCCTGTGCCCTCGTGCACATGCGATACAGTGGATCGTTAGAAAACGCGTCACTGTGGGCAACACTCCGAATGGGAGTTTGCTTGAATTGTATCGGCAGAGGTTTTCCTCAGTTTCCCTGTGCCCTCGTGCGCACGCGATACAGTGGATCGTTAGACAACGCGTCACAGTGGGCAACACTCCGAATGGGAGTTTGCTTGAATTGTATCGGCGGAGGTTGTCCTCAGTTGCCCTGTGCCCTCGTGTGGATATGATACACTGATACATTGGGAAATGCACAGCTGTGGGCAATACTCCGTGGACATGTTTATTTGAATCGCATCGGCAGAGGTTTTCCTCAATTGCCCTGGGCCCTCGTGCGGATGCGATACACCTCCACATTGGTAAAGGCATAGCTGTGGGTAACACTCCGAGGAGACGTTTGTTCGGGTTGTATCCACGGAGGTTTTCCTCAGTTTCCCTATGCCCTCGTGCGCATGCGATACGGTGGAGCGTTAGAAAACGCGTCACTGTGGGCAACACTCCGAGGGGAAGTTTGCTTGAATTTTATCGGCAGATGTTTTCCTCAGTTTCCCTGTGCCCTCGTGTGGATATGATACACTGGTACATTGGGAAATGCACAGCTGTGGGCAACACTTCGTGGACATGTTTCTCTGAATCGCATCCGCATAGGTTTTCCTCAATTGCCCTGTGCCCTCGTGCGGATGCCACACACATCGACATTGGTAAACGCATAGCTGTAGGCAACACTCCAAGGAGACGTTGGTTCATGTTGTATCCACAGAGGTTTTCCTCAGTTTCCCTGTGCCCTCGTGTAAATGTGATACCCTCATCCGTAAGCGCATGCCAAGCAAAAATAGAAACGATAAAACGTATGCAACCTAAAAAACCTCTCACATTACCTATAGCCCCACGATACTCGCTACTCACGTACAAATTTTCCCGACTGTCAATAATTTAATACCAGCTGACATATTCGTCGGTCGAAATCGCGGCGCAAAGTCCGTGCATGAGGGAAAATATTTCGTGGATCGCGCACGAGTGTACGTGCGTTGGCTTAGAAGCTTACGCGCGTTCTATTCGATACACGAAGTCGTGAGTCAAGTCTTAAATCAGAAGCTCCGCGAAGCTCGAGAATCCCCGGACGCTTCTTTTATTTTATAGGTACAATATCGCTCGCAATAGCTAACTGCGCGCCGAGGTTCCGCCCGTTCTCCTGATCCTCGTCGCCCCTTGCACGATCCCGAGAGCTCGCGTGAGCTTTCCACCTCTCCCTTGGCCGCCCCTCCTCACGAGGCTTCCAGTGCCCCTGCAACATTCGCGGGACGGTTAAGCTCACGGAATGTCCAGCTATTTCAGGCCAAGAGCCCTTGGTGCGGAGGGCGCACACAGCTGTGCGACACTTTGCTACGTGTATATTCTCTCTCTCTCTCTCTCTCTCTCTATCTCTCTCTCTCTCTCTCCCTCTCTCTTGCTTTCTTCCCCCAGCCTCTGCACGCGCTTGGTCGCCTCGTGTTCACGTGTTCCCTCCATTTCGATTCTCTACGGTTCCGCGCCGCGTGCTTCACGGTTTCCTTTGTTTTCTTCCATTTTTGGCCGTTTTCCTTCGTTTTCTTCCCCCCCCCCCCTCTCTCTCTCTCCCTCTCTCACTGTCATCCTTCCTTTCTTTTTTCGGCAACACACGCGGCGTAACTCGAACCTTACAACCCGCAGCAGCTGAGCTCGCCAAGACCCGCAGCTAGAAGAGACCATCCTCTTCGTATAAACTTTCGTACACGCTATATTTTTTTCCGTCCCGCTGTAACGACTTTTTGCTTGTTGCCGTTTTTTCGCATCGTCTTTGTTTTTATTTCTTCCATTTTTCGTCTTCGTGTCTCCGGCGCACATCCTTTTTTTTTGGAGACACTGAGACTAAAAAGTTTCCACCCGCTGGATCTAATAAGCTCGAGCGAGCGGGGAAAGTCGGTGCTGGGAACGACGGTGAATGACTCTCTTCCCTCTCTCGCGGTAAATATATTTAAGTGTCAAAGTAACCTCGAGTGTTAGGTTCCTTTGACAAGGCATTGAAATACAACTTATGTCAAATATTAAGGGTTAATATTTTACATAAGTTATGTCACATAAGTTATGTGACTAATTTTGATAAAAAATTTCAATACTTTTATGCGTTATACATGGAATTAAATTAAAAACAACGATTTTTTGCAATCATATTGCCATCTTTATTGAATATATACATTTTAGATTAAAATATCAAGTACGTACGGCTTGAGGTGCTGCACAAGATGGTTGAAAAAAATCTACCATTCCAAAAATGCGACCAACAATTGCTCGCATTTGATGGTCCCCTACACACCGTACAACTTTTGTCTGGAACATTTTTTTGTGACGTCGATAATTACCGAGTTATTTCGGGTGGCAGAGATAAGAGGGACACCCTGTATATATACATATACATACCTATATATATATATATATATATATATATATATATATATATATATATATATATATATATATATATATATATATATATATATATATATATATATATATATATATATATTTATTTATTTTCGAAAATTGCGGCACTCGCGTATGCGCAACAAATATGTTCTATTCGAGTATTTGTCGAGAATCACGACGCGTGAAGTTGACTACGTATACGCGAAATCGCGAAAAAATTCATCGCATCGCTTGCGAATTTTTGAATAAAGTATTGCCATAGTTTATGGTACAATAAATTTCACAATAATTATTATTTTCGAGTATCGTAATAAATAATAAATTGGTTGCACTGAAAATACGCGTCTGGTCTTCGTGCGGCTTCGGCGATCTTTTATTTTAACGGGTTATGCTTAGCTGTAACAGGCGAAAACAGCTTATTTTTGGGATTTCTTTTTGGAAAATCGTGATGTTGATCGTGAAATTTCTATAAAAATTAGATGTTTGAAAAACATACCGTAATTTTTTTGTCTAAAAATATTTGATATTATAGCTTCACAGCGGGTGTCCGGGAAGCACCCTCGAAAAGGTCTTTTGTGAAAAAATTTGGCATTTTTCGTTCATGAAATCGAAAGTATACATTGGAAAAAAAATCCTTCGATCAAATACATACTTTCACATCTAGAAAAAGGCCAAACAATTTCAGAAAGATCGATACAGTAATTCTTTAAATATTTTGTGCAACGACTTTGAAAACGTACTGTCGAGAAAAAAAAACGCGTTTAGGGTTTCGAAAAATGCTCCGAGCGTTCCGACGGACGTCGAGATAATAGCTTACAAATCTGTCAATTTTCATCCGATCACTTTGGAATGTTCAGGAAATATTTATAAGATGATACTCTGTCGAAATATATTGGTTTTGAAAAAAGTGATTTTTCCACTTTTATAACTAGGCATAACCCCTTAAGTGGCGTTAGTCTCGGCCAATACTCGAAATAATGCGAGCCAGTGCTGCATTAGAAAATGAGTGGCAGTGGGCTACGAAAAATGATGTCGTGACAAGTGTGAAGTAAAAGTGGAGGCGGCGTTTTGGCAGCACGACCATACGAAGAAACATCGCAGATAATAAACTGGAAGTTTTCATGAAAATGATAATAAAAATATTAGACGCTGCACTAATGAATATCCGTTTTGTGAAAATGACGATAAAAGATTGAACCATAGATATTCCGATATCTATTTTGACGAATAATATAATTTTGATCGTAACCCACGTGTCGCGTCGCTGACCGATGACAATGCAAACTGTAAGCCAGATTAGACGTGATAAGAGTCACCCACACTCACGAAATTTCTTCCGTATCGCGAGAATTGGCCGGGTATGAAAGCAAATTTGCGTCGCGCGGCCCTTTTGCTCATAAACAAAGCCCTTTTCTCTGTTGTCTATGCGCGCAAGCACCGAATGCACAACAATGCTTCGACCCGTTGCCTAAATAGCGTATCAAATTAATTCACACGTTGCCGGAGGGAGAAGAGAGAGAGAGAGAGAGAGAGAGAGAGAGAGAGAGAAAGGGCGCATAGGGCCTCTATGCATGGAGGCATCAGACTAAAATCCAGTAGAGAAATATACTGCTATACCGCAGCCATGATTTCGAAATGGATTTCAGTTATTCCCCCATTAGGCATACCGCACTCCATATTCGCATCATTTCAGCTTACCTCGGACATTGGATAATGTTACTTCCGTTCCTCGTACCTCTATACGGAAGCACATACCCTGTGAGTCCCTAGAAATTGGACAGTCGAAAACGCCTGCGAACATTGATTTTAGAAAAATGATCGAGTAAGAGACAATAGGACAGTTCGGGAATTGGATGAAATTCGAAAATGAAAGCTCGTTTTTTCCACAACTCACAACTGTTAGGGTGTCTCATTGGGAGCAAAACGCTTTTTTTTCGAATGTCGTGCGACAAAAATCAGCCGAGATATTCGCGATCAAAGTCCACGTACACTGCGACCTCTCATATCGGAACCTCCACAGATGCATCCCCACCATGTGCCGAATGTCGATCGGTGTAGCGCATGGTGGGAGAAGCACCAGGCCCTAGCGGGAGATTCAAAGCATGCTGGGCAATAAAAGAGGGCTTTGAGGGGTACTGCAATCGGCTCCCCCAACTGCGCAGGTTGGGGGAGCAACCTCCATTTTTGTAAGTTATGCGGTACCGATCCCGCCACTGTTCCGATATGAGAGGTCGCCGTGTAGTGTCCAATGGCACAGTAGTTGCGCACGCGCGGTACGTGCGAGCCAGATCCAGCGCAGGTTCGAACCCACCTTCAGACAAGCGAATTTTTGGTATCAACATTTTTTTTCGCTCAACAATTTTAAACACTGCGATTTGCTTTTAAAATCGATAATATGCTTCAATAATTTTCGTTTGTTATTTAACGCTTGAAGAGAGAAACAAATCGAGAGTAAGTAGCTAGACTGAGACCTTTATTATCGGGACCTTCACAGAACCAACAGCCCCCCACGACGTTTAGCGCATGGTGGGAGAAGCATCAGGCCTTAGCGGGAGGCTCGAAGCATGCTATTTAATTAATTTTGAAAGTGTCACCAGTGTGACACTTTCAAAAAATCAATTTTTTTTGTTGCCCTTTTCGACAGTTTATACTTTCAAGAATATCATTATCATTTATATCATTTATATCAATATAATTTTATCTTGCAAAAATCGATAGTTAAATCGTTGAACGAGTTTTTCTCGAAATGAAATTTTTCAAATTTGTTGACATTGTAACTCAAAGGGCAATTATCCGATTGGCTTGAAATTTGAACTGAGTACTCTTGAATAAATTTACTCTACAATGACGTAGGATATTTTTAATTGGATCAAAATTGACGATTTGCCATTGAAAAAAACACCATTTTGTAGGCAAGAAAACAGTTTTTTTTTCATAACTACGCCATTTTGTTAGATTTTGATATTTTTCGTAAGTTCTACGTCATTGTACAGGAAATACCTTGCAGTTCAACGACATTTTTTCCTTTTTCGGTTTCAGCTACTCAATCGGCCGGAATCATGTCAGCAGTGGAGGAACTTTTTTTTGGCGCCTCCGAACGCAGCGCTTAAGTCGCTTGGATCTCAATATTTTTCTATGAAAAAAATATGTAATATAGGTCAAATATAGCCAAATATATTTAAAATTTTCCGAAACATTTAATCGAGTACTTTTCTTCCAAAAAATTCCCGAAAATCACTCAAATTTTCAGCGTTCACACTGGTATAGCCCCTTAAAAAAATGCGTTTTGCTCATCACGACACGCTCTATATGCTAGCCATCGAAACCCTATTCGTCGTAGCCCTAACCCTTTGTATACATGACCATAAAAAAGGGGTCAGCTTCGCGAAAGGCAGTTGTCCATTTTCAAGACTTAACGAAACGTGCATTCGAACAATTACCTCATCGAATTCCAATATAGAAGCGTCGAGTGCGAACGGACGGAGAGGCTATCGATGCCTCGCATCGAACAATTAAAACCAGTGTTCTCCGCATTAACGATAATTTCAACCCTCTTGCTATGTCCCCCCTCTCCCTCCGCCCTTTAGAAAATAGATTGCGCATGTGAGTGGCCCGAAGAAATTCGTGCTCGCGGGCTTCGCGAATTTCGTACAGGGTCGAGATAACGAGGAGGAAAGGGATCAAATATTCTCCGTGTAATCCCTTCCGCGGTGGCGTATCGGGCACCGTATGAGCGGCTATCTCGTTAGTACGCTGCGGCCTCATTTACATCGCGAATACTCGCGGCAATGCATGTACAGTGTACAGTCGCATCTCGATCGCAATGTAGGTACATTGTGCTGAGTACGACGCATGCGGCGCCGGACACCCGAGCGCATCGTAATCTTACACCCAATTGATATTTTTGAAAGTATCGATTATTCTTTTTCGACGGATTCTCAAAATGTAATATTTCAAAAATATTCTCCGAAAATTTCAGGTCGATTCGTTCAAAATTGAGGAATTTGTGGACGTTTATATGTAGGTGCCGCAAACCAGCGAACGTTAAGGGGTCTTCTCACTTTAGACGTTGAAAAGAAGGTAGTTTTCATTTTTTTTTTTTTTTTTGATAGGTTTATATTATAGATATTTATATAAAAGTTGTTACTGTTAATAAAAACACTGTCGAAATTCATTAAAATTAAAAATAAATGTATTTATGTAACCTAAACAAACTTTAAACGCGTTTTTCTCGAAACAACTATAGCTATAGGGCATATAAAGGATTTTTTTAAATTTTGATACTGACTATTTTTTTTCCAAAAACGGTGAAAAAACACTTTTTTCGAAAAGTGTCCGCCATTTTGTTATTTTTGCATATATAAAAAATCGTAAGATATGCGCTATAGCCATTAACATATTGAATCTAAAAGCGTTTGATTTTTTTGTTTCGGATGATCCATCTCCGACATTTCATCAACAGCGCGGACCTACAATTTTTTAAAGCCATTTTTTTTAACTACCATTCTTGTCTATAAATAGTCAGTTAAATAAATAATTTTTTTTAATGAATTTCAAAAGTGTATTTATTAAGTGTAACAACTTTTGTATCAGTATGTATGGTATAAACCTATAAAAAAAATTCATGTAAATAGCCTTTTTAGCATCTAAAGTGACGCCAAAAAAACCTTCAAAGGCGTTTTTCTCAAACTTACTTTTTTTCAAATCAATGACTACGATCTCTTGAAAATCACTGCACCGATCAACTTTAAATTTTACAAGCTTCCTTTACATATCGAAGAGCTTTACATATCGAACGAAGGAATTATTTTTTCAATGCATAGTTATTTTTTTACCAATGAAAATACATCGTTTTTTTCTCACCGAAAATCGATACTTTCACATTGGACGGCGGCCATTTTTTTTAAAATCAATATTTTATTAAATTCTTCGTCTAAGCACTGGATAATTTCATGAAAAAACTAAATGCGTTTGATTTTTCTTTGTTTTGTTTCGGTTGATTGGTTTCCGAGCAGCAGTGGTCACCGTGAAGGATGTTTTTCCAACAGCGCTCTACACAAACCATTGTATCTGCCACATTTATAAATATTTTTCAATACAAAAATTATAAAAGATACTTAAAACCATACTCTTTGATGTAAAAAAATTGGAAATCTGCACACGTTTTTCCAACCAAAATTTCCGAAAATTCCACTTTTTTCGGTCACGAGCTAGGTGTAACCCGTTAAGGGGGGAGATAACTTTAGGCGAGGAAAAAAAATGCTGATTTTCATGATTTTTTTTTCCAACGATCAACGATTGCTTCATCATTTTTGAGTCTTAGGATACGTATTTGTACAATTTTTGGCTGCTAAAGAGTATTTTAAAAAAAAAATTAATCTTCAAAAATGGCGGAGGTATGACACGGTCTTCTAAGCGGGTTGCGGCGGATGTTGTCAGACGGCGTGACACGTAGCGTCGACGGGATTGATCAGAAAAAAATCCAATGAAAATTTTTCGTTCGTTCACACTCTTCCGCAGCATGTGAACCAAGAAAAAGTGAGAAATGTTGAAAATCGATTAAATGGTACGCTTTGAAACAAAAAGATTGAATTTTTCGAAAAATAGCTATATTTTGCCATAAAAAAATCTTTTATTTTTTTTCAAATTTTCAGAAACGTTTTGGATCATACTTCAGACAATAAGGTTACAAAGGTTTATACCAAAATTCAACAGAATCGGTCGATTAGTTTTTTAACTATACGCCACGCCAGTTTTGAAAATGCAATTTAGAAGACTGTACCATACCTCCGCCATTTTTAAAGATTGATAACTTTAAAAAACACCATGCAACAGCCAAAAGTAGTAATAAAACATACCCTACCTCTAAAAAATGGTGAAGAAAGCTTTTCTTTTAAAAAAATCATGAAAAACAGCACATTTTTTCCTCACCTAAAGGTATTCCCCTCCTCAAGTCGACAATGCGTTGGTCTGTAATTGGTTGAACGCGATTTCGTGATGCAAAATAAAATGATTTAATATTTTTTTTCGACCGTCCACGAATGACGCGTCGGTCATCTCTGATAACGATCGTGATTTAAAAAAAAAGACTGCACCACCGTGATTCGGTGATTCGAGTATCGAGGGAAAAGAAAAAAATTGTTGGTGAGAAGAAATAAATAGCTAGAAAAGAAAACAATACAATTTATCCGGGTTCTATTCTGCTCCACTGGTTCATTTGACCCCACATCCCGTTCTAGGGGTGAGGTCAACATGTACGCACCGTTGAATTTCGTTCTTGCCGCCTTTACGTTCCGCCCGCACGCGGACAATTCAAATCGTCACACCGGTATATGAACAATAGTTCTGTGCATGTACAGGGTGGCGCGAAAATTAACGTTCAAGAGGAAAATCTATCTATCTATCGAATCACCCCCATGTATGTTGTACGGTCCTTTTTAGTTTTTGGGAAAAAATAATTTTTTTGTTTTTATCTTTTGTGTATGCACTAGAGTGGCCCAAATTTGAACTCAATTTTTTTTTACTTTTTTTCTCACCATCCGATTATCTTCGTTAGAAAAAAAAATTGTTGCGGAAGCTGCAAGAGGTCAAAAAATATTCAGAAGTCGCTGAAACTTCCCAAAAATTCAAGTTTTCATTGGAAAATCGAGTTTTTTCGTCCACTTTTAACCCATTAATTTTACGCGTTATAATTGAAAAAGTGAATTCGCGAAAGCTCTAGCCAGCCAATGAATATTTAATGTTCGTTCAAGGTTTTCGAAATTCAGAATTTTCGACAAAAAATAAATCTCGCATGCACTATAATTCCTTGTAGCATAAAAACAAAATGAACAGCGAAGTGTCACATTTTCTGAATAATTTATTATAATCATTTGTAACAAACGTCGATTTTTTTATGAAAATTTGCATTCTTGGGTCACTTGAGCGACATCTAAATATTTTTTGGTCGCTCGCAACTTCCGCGACAATTTTTTTTCTTTCCAACGAAGATAATTGGATGGTGAGAAAAAGGAAAAAAAGTAGGGGTCAAATTTGGGCAACCCTAGTAGGCACGTTTCTCGTAGTTTTTTTTTTTTTTTACTTTTCTTATCGTTATGAAGTGCACTATTGAGCGATAAATAAATGACCAATTGGACACTAAAATAAGTTTAAGAGGATCGGTCACTAAAGTTCAGATAAAAAAATACTGATACTAATCTAACTGACTCTCGATTGCTTTGAAAAATTCTAAGAGGAAATTGCATACAAAAAAAAAGTAAAAACCTATGCTGCAGGAAAACGCGAAAAAAAAATTTATTTATTTTTTCTCGACAACTAAAAAAGATCGAAGAACGTACATGGGGGTGGTTCGGATAGGTATATTGATACGAGGCATCTAGATTTTCCTGTTGGGCGTCACTTTTCGAGCCACCCTATACGTATGGAACAAGCACATTTCGAGCCCATTATGTCGACATAACGTTGACTAACAGCGCATCTGACTGTTTGGAATTCGGTACTTCAATTCGTTCAGAAAAGGGCTCCGGAAGAATGCGAGTAGAAAATTCGTCGTTACCAATGCAGTCGGACGCGTTTTAATTCGTTAATCCAATTAAACGCCATTTTTATTCCTTGTTCCGATCCATTCAGACCCTTCCCGATGAAAAATTTCTCGCTGGCGACGAATTCCCCAGTCGAAACCCGATCGAAATAAAACTTTCATCCGGCTGTGATTTCTGTACAAAAATCAGTTTCTTGGGTTGAATGAGGGCTGATGAAAAATGGGACTAGAAAATTCGTGATGACTAACTAATTTTACATCGAAACGATTGCTGCCCTAATGATAGTCCTGATAGATTTGAGCGTAGAATTGTTATTGGTCCAGCTGCATTTGTAAATGTGACATTTGACTGCCATTTTCATTTTTAATTTCTCATAATAATAATTATTATTGGTAATAATAATAACAATAAACTTTGATTACTAATAATTATTTTATTAATTATAAATACAATGCGAATATCAATATAATCTTACAATTGCATTGATTATAAATATAATAGTATATTAAAAAATAACAAATTAATATTATTAGCGATACAAATCATTACCCATAATAATGATAATTGTTTAAAAAACAAATTATTACCGCCAATAATAATAATTTTAGCAAAAAATAGAAAATGGCAGGTTACCTTATTGCACATGCAGCTGGACCAACTTCTATTCTTTGGTTCAATCGAATGAGACCAATTTAGAATTTCCGGTCCAATCAATTCGGCAGGACCCTTTTCAACGCAAAACCGGCCGCTCATGAATTTTCTAATCCCAACCCGATCGGACAAAAACTTTTCGCCCAGCTGCGATTTATTGAAGAAAAAAAACCGTTTTTTCACGTTAAAATTTATCGTAATTTTTTAGGTCAGGCGAGGCCTCGAAATGGCCTTTGTATAAATATGTTTACATCGATTTAAAGGTGATTTTAGCTGTTGCGAGTACTCGAAGTTGAAAGTATTCGAAATCACGCTTCCCATACATTTGGATATCCGCCGAGTGACATCGATTGAATCGAAGGATTCGGACGACTGCACCACACAGGACACGCGCCGGACAGAGATTTTATTACCTTTTCACTGGGTCCGTTCGAGCCACCACATAGTTCTGCATCCCCCCCTACCCTCGCTCCCCTCGTCGAGCTCCGTACTCTCGTCCTTTCACCCTTTGGCTTTGCCTTCGCGTGGTCCGGTGTTGGCGCGTTTAAATTTTCCCTCGGTTCACGCTCGACGAGCGAGATAGTTCCGCCGAAAATGCGCCCTTTCGGAATGGCTGCCTCGATGGCCTGAAAGCCCCCGCGGTTGATGTGCATCAGAATGTCCGGTCGGAGGAACGACGAAATTCTCTACATTTAACACGATAAATAGTTGGCCCTTTTGATGTTGCGAGGACTTTACCGATTTTTCTTCCCGCTAAGAGGATACTCAATTAGGAATCCAATCAACAAAATCAATTTTCCACCTTTCATCTGATAATTGAAAATGATACCAGAGGGTTGATAAAACTTTGCTGCCATTCAGTTAATTGGTAATTAACCCTACGTTGATGCACTCGGTCATTTTCAGGAACATTTTCTCAGGAAAGTTTTATCAATTCTCTATTTAAAATAAAATACTCACTTACTCAAAATTGAAATTTTTCAAGAATTTTTTACAAAAATTCAACTTAATACTTTCTGAATTCGGCAATTGTAGGATTGAATTGTTGCAAAAAAATATTGACAACTTTCAATTTTGAGTAAGTGAGCATTGTTTTTTCCAATAGATAGTTGATAAAACTTTTCTGTCGTTCAATTAATTGGCAATTAACCCTACGTTGACACACTGGGTCAGTTCGACCCAAACGAATTTGAAATAAAATACTCAATTACTTAAATTTGAATGTTTTCAATAATTTTTTTGAACAATTCAATTTTATACTTTCCTAATTCAGAAAGTATGCGATATAATTGTTGTCAACAATTGTTGAAAATTTTCTATTTGGAGTAAGTAAACATTTTATTTCAAATAGAGGGTTGATAAAACTTTCCTGCCATTCAATTAATTGGCAATTAATCCTACGTTGACACACTGGGTCATTTTTACTCACTTACTCAAAATCATCGAAAACTTGTACTCAAAATTGAAAGTTTTCCATATTTTTTTACAACTCAATCTTATACTATCCGAATTCGGAAGTTATGAAATTAAATTGTAAAAAATGATTGAAAACTTTCTACTTTGAGTGAGTCAGCATTTTATTTAAAATAGAGAGTTGATAAAGCTTTCCTGTCATTCAATTAATTGGCAATTAACCCTACGTTGACACACTCGGTCATTTTGACCCGGACGTACTCGAAATAAAATGCTCACTTACTCAAAATTAGTCAAAACTTATTCTCAAAACTGACAGATTTCAATATTTTTTTTCAAAAAATTAAATTGACACTATCCGAATTCGAAAGGTATAAAATTGAATTGTAAAAAATGATTGAAACCTTTCAATTTTGAGTAAGTGAGCATTTTATTTCAAATAGAGAGTTGATACAACTTTGCTGCCATTCAAGTAATTGGAAATTAAGCCTACGTTGACACACTGGGTCATTTTGACCCAGACGAGCTTGAAATAAAAAGCTCACTTACTGAAAATAGAAAGTTTTTAATAATTTTTTTACGACAATTTAATTTTATACCTTCCGAATTTGAATTATGCAGACATATAAATAAACATTTAAAGTGTATCCCTAATTTTTTTTCAGTGACAGCCAACCCAAGGTTTGTTAATGGAAGGTGGATGATCAGTGGCCATAAGTCTGTCAACGAAGGATCAAAAGTATTTTTTGTTCCTTGGTATAGGGTTTTCACAAATATTGCAGAATATGCACTTTGGTCCTGTGTTCATCTTGTCGAAAAATTCAATGTGATGTCCTGGGGGTGCGGTATGGATTACATCCATGATATTCGTGACATCATTTCGGTAATATTTGCAGCACTGTCCTGGCAATGTTTACCTGGGAGGTAGCGAGGAGGCTGGGAAAGGGGCAATGTCCGATATACGTATGAATTTATGTCTACTCTGATACTCCGAAGCCATTTCCAATTTCGTGTTATCGGCAGGTCTGTGTACGCTCACGAGCATCCGGAAATATTGAGTTAAAATCGTTTCAAATTTCCAAAGGCTTTGTACATGGATTTGCGAATCGAATACGGGGGACTTTGAATGCGAGGCTATCGATTACTATCGGGAGAAAGGGGGAAAATTGTCATTTTTCGAGAGTATGTAATGTGTGTATATATATACAGGGTGTCCTGTTACGAATGGATAACCCTGCAACCGTCGATAAGTCAGATGATGCCCTACTGTATGCTGGAATTTCAATTCAGTGAAAGTTCCACGGTTTACGAGGTTTTGGGCTTTATGTTATTTTTTGCAAAAAAATCGACAATAACTAAGCAACTTTTTAAAGTAATTGCAACTATATGCGTAGTACTTTTTTTCACACTGCAGGCTATCAAAGTCAGATGTTCGAATTGGTTTGTGTGAAAATTCTGCATAAGATCTCTTTTTATAAAGTTTCCTTAACATTTGAGGTTAAAAAGAAGGCTCTTCTAGATAAAACTAATGACCAAGAGTATTTTTTTTTAAACCGGGTGAAAAAAGTTGTCATTTGTAGAAATGGCATGCGAAAAACCAAAAGCTGATGATTTTTATCTCGAAAACCGTGGGACTCGTGAACTGAAATTCGAGCATATAGTAGGACTATTGACAGTTGCAGGATTGTCCATTCATAACAAAACACCCTGTATATTTATATAAATGGGGGTATGTGTGTATACATTCTTGTAAATATATCGTTTTATCGCATCCTGCGCGATCGTAAAAGCTTTCGTGTGGACGCATCTCTACATCATATCTTCGTAGATATGTATATAGAAAGAGATTATTGCAGTGACGTAGTAGACGATTGTCCTCATACCCCAATGTCTTCATAATCACTTTTCAATAGATATAATCGCAATGATATAAAGGACATTACAAGGATCGTCCCGTTTTCATAAAGGACAAGGATCTTGATAAACAAAGATACATCAAAGATAAAAAAAAATAATGAACGGTTTCTTTAAACATGTTGATTTGAAGGTCAAGGATCGTCCGTTCGTTGTTTTCAAAAAGTCCAAAGATCTTGATAAATAAAAAATACAACGAAGATAAATAAAAAAGATAAAATATGAACATAAACATGTTGATATATAGGTCATTCCACCCATCGTCCTAATTTAACTTCGTGTTTCGTTCCAGGTATCCTTTTGGAAATAGGACGATCCTCGGAATGACAGTCACGAAAAAATTCAACGTTAATTTTTCAGCGATTACATGTGTTAAAAATGAGTTCGGCCTCAAAATACCGAGCCGTCCTGATATCCAATATTACATAGATATATTGAGTTCAAAATATTCCTTTCTCATAAATGTATATATATATTCAATATATACGTTGAATATATATATATATATATATATATATATATATATATATATATATATATATATATTTGACAAGAGAGAACACCCAAAGCACGTCATGCGTCTCCTGCGAGGGTGAAATTCCAGTTTCGCGGTTGCAAATTGATTTTTACCAAATTCGCAAGTCATCCTTCAAAGGGCCGGAAACGCGACGTCATTACTTTTAATAAGTGCGATACAGCGAGAGCCCCTCATCCGCGAATTTAGTTAAAGTCAAGTCGCCTAAAGTATTTGCGCCTCAGTTTTTTAAAAGCACTTTTTTTTCTCCCGACATTTTTCGCACGTTTGATAATATGATTTTTTTACGGAAATTTTTCAGCTACGCTCTTACTTCTCTACTACATACGCGCACGCATGAACGTATAAATAACATATATTTTACTATTACATATGTATGTAATGTATTTATATGGGACATTCTACGCCATTTCACCTAGCGTGTGACCCCGACCATTTTTGGTTTTCCTGATTATTTTTTTGTAAAATTGTACACCATGAAAGGAATATTTACACCAATTTTTAGATTTTCATGTCTTCTCCTTTAGGAGGTATGATTTTCCCAAAAATGTCGATTTCGGAAGTTTTGGAAACGTTTAAACACTGGTAACTCCTGAACTAATTAAGATATCGACCAATGTCACTATATAAATTGTTTTCATTTTGAAGCTCACTTTCCTTAAAAAAAATATGACAAATGACCAATTATCAATGTCAACGTTTTTTTCTTTCTAAAGTGAAAACTATTTTTGTTTAAAGATGCTTTTAATTTTTTTTCAAAAAATTCTCTAAAAGTGAATGATCCATTCTATGATTTTTAAGACTAGTCTCATCGTGAGCCGATTTTTCTTTCTATTTTTTTACAAGATATTCATAATTTTATTCTCCATTCGCTATTAATGATTTTGCGATTTCCAATTCGGCTTCGTCAGACCTCTAACGCTTTACTTTTAATTTATGCGGAATTTAAGGAAACAAAATTATTATGCATAAAAATCATTCTTGCATAAAAATCATTTTAGAACAAAAAAACGTAAGTGAGCTTCAAAATAAAAAGAAATTATGTAGTGACATTTGTGGATATCTCTATTACTTCAGGACTTATCAGCACTTGAACGTTTCCAAAACGTCGGAAATCGACCTTCTTTGAAAATTATAACTCCTAAAAGAGAAGAGATGAAGATCTAAGAATTAGTGTGGAAATTCCGTTCATGGGGTACAATTTTATTTTATTTAATCACGAAAACCAAAAATGGTCGGGTTCACGGGCTAGGTGGAATATGGAAAATGGATAATCCTGCAACTGTCGATAGGTCAGATCATGTCCTACTGTATGCTGGAATTTCAATTGAACAAAAAACCCAAAAGCAAATCTGCTTTTGGTTTTTCGCATGCTTTTTCTACAAAGGACGACTTTTTTTACCCGGTTTGAAAAAATACTCTTGGTTATTTGTTTTATCTACAAAAGTCTTCTTTTTAACCTTAAATGTTAAGGAAACCTTATGCAAAAAGATCTTATGCAGAATTTTCATACAAACCAATTCGAACATTCAACTTTGATACCCCGTGGTATAAAAAAATGTACTACCCATATCGTGCCAATTACTTTTAAAAGTTGCTTAATTATTGTCGATTTATATAATTTGTAGAAATGACATGCGAAAACCAAAAGCAGATGATTTTTGTTAAAAAAATAACATAAAGCCCAAAATCTCGAAAACCGTGGGAAATTTACTAGACTGAAATTCCAGCATGTAGTATAGTGGGACATCATCTGACCGATCGACAGGCACAGGATTATCCATTCATAACAGGATACCCTGTATATACAGGGTGTCCCAGAAGTAACGTACGCTCTTCTAGCATCTGGTAGGAAAAAAAATTCTGAGACGAAAAGTCCTCAGTCATTTTTTTATCAGACGCATAGATAATTAATTATGAATTAAAATAAATAGCCAATCAGGTGCGCGCTACAGCGGAAAGACAGCGTAGAGGGGAGGAGGATAGGGGAATGCGTTGTAATTGCGTGCGCCTGAAAATGTGTGCGGAGGGAAAATTTTGAAAGCATGCGTGCGCGCGTGCGTGTGTGTGTGTGCGCGCGCAAGTGTGTGTAATTGAGAGAGTATGTGTGTACGTGTATGCAAGTATATGTGTGTGCGATTAAGTGTGTGTGTCCTAGTGTGAGTGTACGTGTGCACACGCGCGCGTGTGTGTGTGTGTGTGTGTGTGTGCACTTTCACACATGCTTTCGGAATTTCCAGATGCTAGAAGGGCGTACGTTACTTCTTGGACACCCTGTATATGTATATATGAAGAGTGAACAGAGAGTACGACGCAGAGTGCGTGCACTTTCGACCATTGCCGAGCGTACCGTGGCTCGTAACAGGGTGAAAGGCACAAGAGTGCAGATTGAATATCAGAGACTTCGCATAGCGCAAGGTGATAGAGCAAATTCGAAAGTGCTGTCCTATAAAAAAAAAAAAAAAAAAAATCACAGACGCTATTTTATCGAGTACGAAAAGTGAATTCGAAAAAAAAAAGAAAAAAAAGAAGGAACTTCACTTCGTCATCAATTGCTTCCCGTCGAAGTCGATAAACCGGAAGTGCCAAATACCATAAAAAGAAAATCAATTGGCTTCTTCTCTGAAATATATTCGAACCAAGTGTCGATCATTCGGTATTTCCAGTACCGTGATCATATCGAAAAATTATTTCGCACGATTTCCGAACGCCAGACCGAAAGGGTTCGAGGCGGGCCTCGCGGGTTCGGGAGCATCGATCGCGTTATCTTCTCGCTAGGATGCATTAATGCATCGACCCACGCATCTCCCGGTTCCCGCTTTGGTTATTGGACAAAATGGTCAAGTGCACCGGTCGAATGGCCCACCGCGCGATAGAGTGATAGCGCCACGGTGGACCCGACGATACGACGCAATTCACTTCACTTTGCACGTCAATCCGTATGGCGAATAGATCCTTTAGTTTCACACACGATTTACGTAGGTATACGTATGCGTGCGTATGCAGACGCGACGCCGAGTATTTCAATAGATGCGATACTGTCCTGCCTCACGTGCACACTCGGTTGGTTTTACAACCATCGCGAGAGGAACGACATAGAAAGACCCGGCTGTACTCGAGTCCCGGTTTGCCGCGTTGAGTGCTCGTTCCCCTTTGCCCTATTTCACTGTCGATCTAAAAATATATATATATATATACATGTGTGTGTGTGTGTGTGTGTGTGTACACATGTATATATATACATATACATGCAGAATTCATACTTTGAATGAGCTGCCGAATAAAATATCTGCAAAATTATTCATCTTTATTTAGAAGAGTTATTTCATAAAAGATAAACATATATTTGAACTCATTGTATAAATATATATACACACATACAATGGGTGAAAAGGTTTTCGTATGCCTCGCTTTTCTGAAATAACTCTTCGAAAAAAAGAAAATTACTTTTTCAGAGTATCCATTTCACAGCTTTTTTAAAGTATGAATATTGCCTGTATGTAACGTTCATGCCAACAATGTATTTCAATGGAACGTCCAAAAAGCACGCAGCAGGAATTAGCCTGTGGAAATACCCGTTACAATAGAAATATATATATATATATATATATATATTGGGGTGGCAACATTTTAAGCTTTATTCTTTTCCTTTTTCTCACCACCTAATTATCTTCTTCAAAGGGAAAAAAATAAAATTGTCGCAGAAGCTGCTTGTGGTGAAAAAAATGTTTAGAGTATACTCAAGCGTCCCAAAAATTCAAATTTTCATTTAAAAATAGATTTTTTCCGCCCACTTCTCACCCATGAGTTTTAGGCTTTATAGTTTTTAAATTAACCTCGCAAAAGCTCTAGCCGGCCAATGAATATTTAGTGATCGCTCAAGGTTTTCGAAATTCAGAATTTCCGCCAAATAATAAATTTCGCAATGCACTATAATTCCTTGTAGCATAAAAACAAAATGAACAGCGAAGTGTTATATTTTCTGAATAATTTATTATAATAATTTGTAACAAACACCAATCAGACGATATGTGTTATTATGTATTACTATGAATTATTGTATTATGGCGTCGCTCGTCACAGAGTACAGCTACTATTGGTCCGCAGTTTGTCTAACGAGACCAACGCATCATGGTAAACGCATATGTAAAAAATAATTTCGAAGTCATGATATCATAGTTCGTTGGATTCGTCTGAATATCAGCTACAACGTCTTAATTAAAAAAAAAAACATGTTCCCATTTGAGAAACCAGTCATGACCTTGAGAACGCAAAAACTATGACCTTGACAAAAATGAATTTTTCACCACTATATCAGCCCTTCGAAATCAATCAAGTTACCTTCTGACATTTTTTTCGTCACTCTAAAGGCAACGGAGATATTTAGGGGTGGTCACGTTAAATGGTCCACCCTGTATATGGGTGATTTATATCTCAATTATTGAGGTCACAATTAATTCCTGAGTTCGAACGTATACCCTTTCGAGTTTTTACGTATAACCCTTCCCAATTCAACCCTTTCCTATCACTCCCTACCCGCACTTCGCTAATCTAATCTACCTTCCGTTGCGTTCACAGCCGTTGTAAGCTACACTGTACCGCATTTTCCTAGGGTACGGGGTAACTGTAGAAAACCCCTACCGGTATAGACCGCCCGATATTCTTCTGACTATCTGGCACACAGACTTCAACTCAAGTATCTACATCAAGGTATTGGCATCAAGAATTATTGGCCTTCCACTTGCTGGTTGATGCACCAGCCACTGCATGGCTTAGCAGACACCGCTCCGAGTATTGGTAGCGCACAATGCTGCTTAAGGCTCTAGGCCATAGTAACGGCTATGAAATCATGTGCGAATATAAAATTTTTTTTTTCGCCTACAGTATCCCAATGCTGGTCGACGAATTATTGGCCGATTATCAGCAAACCGTTTAATGGCTGAATGCTGGTACTTTTGTTACGACAGGCAACCCTATATGGGTACTAGTCGGCCACTTTGTACATCGAAAAAAAAAAATTTCTAACAGCTTGATATTCATACTACATAGATGTGTAATTAATTTTATGAGTGAATCACTTTTCCATACGAAAAAAAATTGTTCAATTAGCACATGATTTTATACCCGTTACTGTGGTCTAAGGCCTTAGCTCGAAGTACCGCCAGTTCCGAAGCTCTGCCACCCATCTACCAGTGTCGCTATAGATGATATATATATACATTCACGTATGAAACTTCAGCCTGGAAAATTGTCCGTTCGTGATCATGCAATCATATGCTCCAAAGCTATTCAAATTACGTAGCTTCAGGATCAAATGGCTAATCTTCTTTTTGTCCAAAGATGTGCGACAAAACGCAATCAACTGTGAGCATAGGTATGGAGAAGTTGGAGAACTTCGGAAACCCAATAATCGGATTTTGCATTAAGCACCCGATCTACTGTCTCTTCCCCTGGGTCTCTAATCCTACTGTTTAGTCCATCGGAGGACTGCGAACACTATAATATAGGCTTTGGGTTATACATCCCCGTATATCATCAGCGATATTCGATAATTATTAATTGGCACCCGTATCCGATAATGGAGGTCCTTCTCGCTGATTCGACCACTCTCACTCGCGCAATTCCGTCCCTTGCTGCTTGCACGTCGTTACGAGTATGGCAAATGTGCGACCGGCTCTGTGCAAGCGGCAGTGCAAATGTTTGAAAGCTGTGTCAAGTAGCGAGGATGTCATTTGGGCGTGTTACATCGTAATCCCGGGGTTGCAGATGCAACGCTACGTCATCATTGTCGAGTCATCGCACGGAGATAACGGTCGATTTTGGCGACCTCAATTTCTCGGTCACGGCGTAATTCCTTCGAAATCCATTGGGGAACATCAATTATTGATGGACAACTCAAACTTTCATCGTAGACGCGATCACGTGGACATACGATTGCGATAATTATGATCGACAGTACTCGTTGAATTTGCTACATGGCAAGTCTTCAGTAGTCTCAATTGTTTCCTATATGGATTACCTGTGAGGATTTGGAAAAGCTAACGACATCACTGAAGTTCCAAAAGCTGCTATGGCTGTCACATATTAGAAATGAATAAAAATGCCTTTCCCAAATGGAACGACAGGTGCTGAAAGTAATCGCCAAGCGCTGAAGGATCCATGATCATTTGCATATTCGCATATTAGCAAACCCTTATGCACATCAGGGTATTTCAGATTCCTGCGGTGTTACGTCCGTGTATACACAGCGACTATAAACACGAGGGCTGGAGTGTAACATCGATACGAGGACAGAGGCGTGCTCACGCGTCCCAATTACGAGCTTCCGCCCATCTTGCACCCTGCATCGCTCGTACGAACTCTCACCAATGTTACCAAGACCGCACGTGGCCTTCTAATGTCGCTGTCACTGAGATCCTTCTAACCATACGAAATTCGTTATTATGCACTCGTGACACGCGTAACGTATCTCCACCCTAGTCAAACTCACCCCATACGTATCCACCCCAATATGTAAATATGGGGATAGGACCCATCGAACCCGTTGTAGCTGCGCAATGCTGCCTGGGGACGGTCCCCAGCACCGCTTGCTGCTCCAGGGACCCTGCACAGTGTTAGCTCTCGCGAATTGCTGATTTTAGACATTGACCGTATTGACGAATACGAGTTTTCCAATGCCATTCCGTTGTCCTAATTTTCAAACGTGGACACTGTAGTCATCGTGTTTACTTGGATAAGCAGATAACTAGCTCATAATCATTAGGCAGGAAGAGCGGAAATGAGAGCGAGAGAGTAACGTATATTTTGATGGGATCGATTCGCCGTTAACCGGATAGTCGTTAACCGTCCAATCGCATGTGATGGTGGACTTAACATCGCGTGTATGTACACCTATATAAATATCATAATTCACTGCACACTTCCGATATCCAGTACACTACTGAATAACACCATTAATTATAATACCGCGAGTTACTTACTGATGGACCGAAGCACACGCGTGTACTGGAAACGAGAAGTAATCACTTTGTGGGCTCGTGCGGGTGCCAATTTCGACCACCATTTAAGGGTTTCGCTACCGAACATCAACAAAGCACACCCTGGAATCTGTATATTCGTCATCCTGTTGTGTCTATCCAAGACCAGAATCGCCTCAGATGTTTCAGTTTCAATCAGCTTAATGGTGACACAGAACGCCTCGCAAATTCCAATGATGAATTCGATGATCCATCTCCGTAAATCTCCAATGTCCTTCCACAGGATTTCCATTTCGAATGTAAGATCCTAACAGGCAGAATATCCAAAATCGGCAAAACAGTTAACAGCTCTTTGGAGGCTCAACGCTCGTGCAGTCATAGCCAGAAAACATAATCGGGCGTCCCGACGCGCGTTTTGCTTCCCGGGTTATCTTCCGTTACGCCCTTGCGATTGTCAGGGCTCGTTGTACAGGTTGGTTGGGCGAGGGGCATGCGAGGAACGTCGACTTGGGATGAGGATCAGCTGAAAGGTACTGGGGAGCAAATGAGAACGCGAATGGGAAGTTAGCGTTGAATAGGTGAGAGGGTTGGAGGCGAGGGGCGCGATCATTATCCAGACAATACCGCATTAATGGATTGAATCGAATTTAACGGGCTACGAAGCTGAGATTGTCTGGCGCTGGAGATTCCGTGAAAGCTTCTACCGTACACCTACGGGTATCCGCGTGCGCATACGTACGTGTGAGCCAGCATCGGTAGCAACAGCTCCACATGCCATCAGCCGAGAGAGAGTTGGAGAAAAGCCCCAACCTACGTAAATTCGTTCCTTTTCCCTGTTGCCATATGAAAATCCATCTCTTGAGCGATGACGAAACTTCGAATGGACGCGACTTTGGTCCATGGTGGATGCGCCCTTGCGAATGTTGAGCCTGCAATCTAGGGTGGATGCAATTGATGATTGAAGAGGCGACAAGGTGAGTTCTTGCCAGGCTTGTCGTCATTGCCACCGTGTGATAGCGATCAGGAATACGCTTCGAAGAGGAGTATTCCCATGTGCATACATGGACTTGGGAACCTCCCGATCTCTTCCAGGTATATACACCTCTGTATATATGTATACGTAAGATATAACACGTGCAGCGCCCAGATACCGGGACGAATTTGATTGCTTTACGGGTTACCCGTGATTAGGTAATCTGCCTTCGGCTCGTTCGGCCCTGTGGGCTGGTGTACCAAGCACCACCACCACCGACCTCCAACACCACCAGCGCGATACCCTCGTGAGAAAGGGGCCTATACCTCGATAGGATACAATACCTGTCTGACCCCACGTTCGTGTTATACTCTTCGTACCGGTACGTGTATTTAGTCTATGTACAATAATTTCTGCACATAGCCGAGTATTATATAGACGACAATTGGAGTAATGTCTGGGTCGAATTGTTCCAGGGACTCGCCAGACCGGCAATGAAATAGGGTACATCTTACATAGCCGAGGACTATGGTGTATACGTAATTAGGTGTTCGTGTACCAGGTGTAGAAGTATGAAACCGGATTTTTTTGTAAAAATTACATGTCTGTTGTTTGAAAATGATAAAAAATATTACATTCAAAATAATCTCCATTGCTATTTATACATTTTTCCCACCTCTCCGGCAGTTTGTGAATGCCACGCCAAAAACAGTTCTTCCTTTGAAGCGAACCAGTTGTCGAGCCATTTTCCTACATTTTCATACGAATTGAAGTGTTGTTTAGCAAGAACGTGTCCCATTGATGCGAATAGATGATAATCGGGCGGAGCCAAGTCTGGAGAATAAGCCGCAGGCGCTAGTATTTCCCAACTGAACGCCTCGATCGTTTCCCTGACCCGTTTTGCTGTGTGTGATGGAGCATTATCATGGAACAAAATGACTTTGCGTTGCCTTTTTCCATATTCCGGTCTTTCAAACGAATGGAGACGGCCTTCTGCGTCACATTCAATTAATCCGCGAGTTCTTGTTGACTTTGAGTATCATCTTCATCCAATAAGGCTTGCAATTCGTTGTCTGCGAACTTTTTCGGTGGTTTCCCCACGCTCTTCGTTTCTCACGTCAAAATCACCACTTTTGAATTTTTGAACCACTCGAAACACTGTGTTTTACCAAGAGCATGTTCACCGTAAGCTTCGACAAGCATGCGATGCGATTCTGCAGCAGTTTTCTTCAAATGATAACAGGAAACCAATGCTGTCCACAAATCGTAGTTCGTAGGCACAAAACTCGACATGTTTAAGGTTATAAAAAATATACCAGTGTAGGGAACTTGGGTTGATGTATGTTGAAAATCTTCGTCAGCTGTTAGAGGAAGATGATGGCGCTGCAGAAGCGGTCTTACGGTCCCTAAACTGATGACTAGCACCATCTATAGGGAAATTCCGCTGTCATACTTCTGGTTTGTGGGGGATACTCGAAACGTCTTTCTTTCAGGATTGCTGATGTTGGGCGTTAGAGATTCAGCTGAAGAATAGGTAGTGCAATGGACATGGTTGACTTAGGGCTATCATGCTGGATGGACTTTGAGTAGCATCATGAAAAAGGTTCAGTTCATGTATTTTGTTATTTACGATACGGCTTCGTGAGCCGTTGCAGGCTAGGGAGAACCCATCCTTTCCATTTCTAGCTGACGCTTATTAGGTTGCTATTTTCAGCTGCCAAAAGACTCCTCAAAGTAATACCCACAGCTGCATTTTACAAATCGGCACTTTCTCGCATTCCACGCAGGCACAGGGAAACTGGCTGAACGGTCACCCATCCAAGTATTGGCCCAGTCAGCTTGACACAAGAGATCGCCGAAATTGCATTCTAAATATCTTTCTTTCTCGTAAGAGATGCAATTCCCAATAGATGCATATACATGCGCTCGAACTTCTGTAGTGGTGAGAACTCGTGCTTCGTATAAGCGCGTTAGGTTAACCTAATCCGAGGCAAACTGCTCTCACCATTTGCCATTTATGGCTCGCTTCAGTGGCGGTGAGTGACGGTAATAGACGTTCAACCGTGCCAGGGGTGCTCAGGAATCCGGCGATTCATTAACAACGCAACGCATGAGAGCGAAAGAAGGAGGTACAGATTAGGGGAGAGAATGGAAATCCGAGATAGAGGCGATTAATTAACAAAAGCAGGAGAATGATGGAGGTTCGAGGCAAGGAGACGAGCACCCTTGGGAATCGAATTTTTGGATCCTGCGGTTCGTGGAAGAGCGCGTTACATGGTGAAAACGATTATTTAGATCATTTTGGTTCGTGTGGCCACTTGACTCTGGGATGACAAGGGGTTGGAGCTGTACGGGGGTGGGAATCAAAATTTAAGGGTAGCGGAGAGTAAGAAATTGGCCCTACACAAAACTTCCGTAACAATACAACGACTTGCTCGCAAGACCCTCGACAATACGTCCTCGTTACAGCAGATAATAACATTGGCCCTTCTCTTTTCTCCAACCTCCCCTCCCCCCACTTGGTACGCGCTCCCTCGCCCTTTCTCCCTTCCTCAACCTCGTCCTGCTACCCCCCATCTTTTCTCTCCCGCAACATCTTTCACCCCGCCCTCTCGCTCTCTTCCCTTGCACTCGTAAATCTTGTTAATCCTATGCCGAGTTTCGTATGTCAACGTTTCTTCTGTTTTGCAACCCCCATCACCATTCCTGCCCTTCGACCATCGTAGCTCCTATCCTGTGCACCCTTGAGGCCTTATGGCTCGCGGAGTCATCGTGAGCCTGATGAGAAGACCTTTTATAAATTATCCTTTATACGTCTTACAGTGATAAGTTGTCTTACCGGGCTTGCAGAAATAACCTTGCACACTTACCCACCAACAGAGGTATACAGTCACCCCGTCGTGGTTAGGAGGTTGAAACAATGTCCGGTACCACGAAATTATATCGCGTTTTAATCGACGTCGTTGTTTTATCCAAATCTCATACACACACATTATTAGAAGCCAATATTGGAATTGGACAGTCATAGATCAAGGAAGGAATGGACTACAAAGAGCCCCAATTTCTCTAACAAAAGCTCATTTTGATCAGTTATTGTTTAGATCGCAGTATAATTGTAGCAGCCACATTGCAATTACATGCTGATAAGATATAATTCATCTTGCTGTGTCCTCATTCATCATGGACCTTGTGGCCTCCATCATGGGTCATTGGAAATGGACTTTCCTCATGGGGTATCTGCTAAAAATCCTTGGGGCATGAGATACTTTTTCGCTCAACTCGACTCAACTAACCAACTCCCAAATCACGCACATCAAAGATTGTAAAAGGCAGTCCAATGGAATTCACGGTGAAGTTCGCTGTGCGAGTGAAAGGGGACCTCGTGGCAAAATATACATAGGAAGCGTTGGTTAATGGTCACTCGTCTGGCAGAGTCCTCTTGTCAAGTGGAAATGCAAACAGAATCGGCCACGAGTATCTCCAATACAGTGCATGCCCAACGCTCGTTCGCTCACACACGTACATATTGCAAGGATTCGAAACACACAGATCCCTCGAAGAAGAGTACAGGGCTGGCGAGAGCCGGTTAGGCCGAACAACTTTGAACTCAAAATCGAGGCATGTTGACTGCTACGTGAGTACTCCGAACTCATGGCAATAAAGACGAATTTTGGAAAGGGCTTGCCTAACAATCCTTCGCGGCAGTAGAAATGCAAATTAAATAACGAACTGACAGCAATGGACTCGTGATCTCAAATACGATCAAATATCAAAAAATGACGGTGGTCATATCAGCATCACTTCTAACATAACGAGCTATATTTGGGTAAAAAAACGATTTTCGCTGATGATCAATATAATTTTCAACCCTCGCATTACGTATAGGACCAAAAAAATATTCTCCTAAGCTCGCGATCTCCATCCATTTCATCCGAAAAGTTCCAGGTCAAAACACTCGACATGAATGATTGGAGTTTTCGAATTAAGGGGCTACATCTACTTACGAGGAAAAGTTGCGAGGTCGAACTCTCCGATTTCGATGGAATTTGGCTTCCTTGTAGAATGGGTAAAAATAGGCGACACGTATTTTTTTATATCTGCGGAACCCGATTTTTAAGGGGTGAAACGCACCCGCGAAAATAGGGGTGTTTTTCGTTTTTTGTCGATAACGTTACCGTTCTCATCTCCAATGTATAGTATACGAAAAAATGAACATTGTTGCAATTTGAAATTTTTTTATATCTCGTACCGTTAAAACGTTATCGACGAAAAACGAAAAACACCCCAATTTTCGAGGGTGCGGTTCAACCCTTAAAAGTCGGGTTCCGCAGATATAAAAAAAAATACGTGTCGCCTATTTTTACCCGTTCTACAAGCATGCCAAATTTCAGCGAAATCAAAGAGATCGACCTCGCAACCTTTCCTTGTTAGAGGCCCGAAAAAATTGCCGAATTCCAGTTTTGTTTGGCTAACGGTTGGTGAAAAAAACGCATTTTTTTAACACGAAGGTACATATATTGAAAGCCTGTAAAAAAAGTTACCAAAAAACAACACAAACATACCGTCCGGTAGATGATGAAATTTTTTTTCGTGACGTTTCGCGGTGGACGCTCTCCAGCTTAAACGGTTCATCTGAAATCTAAAAACCAAACGGGTTTTTCAAGTTAACAATAGATATCAGTCGTTGACGATCGTCGATTTTTCAAATTCTTTTTTTTAACAACGTGGCTACGAATTGAATCTCGACCATACAGAATCCATGAGAAAAGTCGTTATTTTTACGTAACTATTACAAAATGAAGAACGATTTTGAAAAAGTGAGATCGTCAACAACCTTTTAATATTTCTCATCGTATCACCTGTAAATTTGGAAACAATCCATCAAGCAGTTCTTGAAGTGTCATGTCCACCGGCTTTGAAAAGCGTGTTTCGAGAACAACGCGTTTAAAGTTTGAAGTATGCTACTGCTACCGCTCGCCCGGCCGACTGTTAGCAGCTGTAGCTCATTCAATTTTAGGAATAATTCAATAAAATTTCCAGGGAATATAGCCAAAAGGTGATACTATCGAATCAAAATATTTTTGGAAAATGCAACTTTTTGGCCCACCGAGGTAGATGTAGCCCGCCAAACCAAAAAAAATTAAACGCACTTTCTAGGACTTACATATATGGCTAGCTATTCACGTAAATAGATATAGATGTAGATATTCCTGCATTGGACGCGTGTATGATAAGTGCACTTTGGTCTCATGTTGTACAGCTGATCCGATACCATCCTAATGTTCGCAAAAAATATATATATCTATATGTATATGAACGAGTTTCTATTTATAAACGCGACATATATTTATAGTACGTGAGACATATGTGTACGTACATATCTCGTATAAATATAGGCGATATAATATACGGAGGAGGATGAGGATGACGTTGCCTCTTGGGAGAGAAGGCCGCAATGCATACTGAGTAGCCATTCCCCTTTCCCCATTACGTGGTCACCTAACATACGCAGCCATCGTTACGCCTATATGGTATAAATATATATATATATATATATATATATATATATATATATATATAATGATATACGTATGTTTCTTATATACCACAACTATAAATCCCATTATATTTACAAATAGTTCGATCACCTATAATGGGTATAATAAATATGCACCTAATAGTGTTATATATATATATATATATATATATATATATATAAGACTCAAAATCGAGAAACCCCAACAAACTCACCCCTGGAAATATTACTCAATAATGAAGCAAAGAAGCTTGTGAAAGGAGCAGTCTGCAGGTTAATCCTAACTGGCAATGCATGAGGTTTTTTCATTCTCCATTTCATCAACACGGGATAAATTAACGTTTTCTTTTCCAATGCAAACCATTTTCGATACATACACTGAAAAAAATGCGTTCATCCAACCATAATTCAGTTGGTTTAACAAAATGTATCTTTAAATACGTTCAAGTTGATTTTTGATTGGCATAACAAACGTTTTGTTAATCTAACTGATAGTTTTAGTGGTGTGAACTGTCGCTTATTTAGCATATCTGAGCAACTGTTGAAACAACAAAATTCCGAGACAACAAAATGTAATTTGCACATTCAACGATTTCTTTTTCTTGGTGTACAATGAATGAGTGGTCTGGACCATTCAGTGGGATTATTATATATAGTAAACGAATTTATAACCCCAACTTAAAGCCTTTGTCATGCATCCTTTCTTTTCAATCTTCGAAATTTTTTGATCAATGACACGCATACCATAATAATACACGTATATAATATATTTTTTATTCACTCACCATTCACACATAAATTCCCTAATATAGGATGTCTCAAGATTACCTGACATTTAAATGTGTTAAGGGCGGGGTAAAGTATTTAAATTTTTTTTCATTTTTTTATATTTTTTAAATGAATGCATAATATATCAAGAATATTGTGTTGAAATTTCAAGTCGATCGGAGTAAAATGACGAAGTTATGAGTATTTGAGCGTCTATTACTCCATGCCGTTCTCTTCTCTTCTGCGTTTTTCAAACCGTTTTTCTGAGACTTGTCATATTTGAAGTCCGTGTGCACAATAACTCAAAATCTACTAGACCAATCGCTTTGAAATTTTGCACAGTACTTCTTCACATAATTCACCAGGTATTGTCGAGAGCTTTTTTGTTTTTTTTAATAATTACTAATTTTTCAACAACAAATTAGCCGATTTTTTTAGCGAAAATCGGGTTTTTGGCTCCCAAGTGCTACGAAAAATCGAAAAATCGAAAAAAAAAATCCTCCCGTCATTACCTCGAGAAACATCTCCTTTAACAAATGCATTTTGATTTTTTGTTTCAAATGATTCTGTTGCGAGTTATGATGCACACCGCAAACCAACTTTTTTTCGAGGCGCCTCCGGGGTTTAATTTTCACTCGCTCAATTTTGAATATGTTGCAATGCAAATTTAGGAGAATGTTGTTCAAATGTTACTTTATTATATGTAAATTTTTCAATAAACGAACACTATTCGTTACGCCAAAAAAAAATCTTCAAAACATGCCTTTTTTTCGCCGAATTAACTTTACCCCGCCGTTAATAAAACGTATTATTCGTTTGAAAAGTACGAACATTTTAATTTTAATGTAAGGTGCAAAAATGGAGGTTATGTGTGGCAGTATCCAATAAATGGCCGCCTAGTCCCCGTTTGCAAACGTTAACTCTTTTGACGAAATTTCCAAAAACATTTTGACATAATTGCGGCCTAATTTCATTATTGGTGCGTCTAATTGTTTCCTTGAGTTCCGGAACGGTCTGTGGATCATCGGCATACACTTTTCCTTCGAGAAAACCCTGAAGAAAAAAGTCCAATGGCGTCAAATCGCACGATCTTGGTGGCCGATTCACATCGCCGCGGCGCGACATAACACAACCATAAAAGTTCGTCTATGCACTAACAATGCAGCAAATTACAATTTCTATGCTTTCCTCGATGGTGTAATTCTCCATGACTAAATCTCAATACTTCCTGATACCGGTTGTCAAAGATTAGAGTACGCTATGTTCACCACGAAAACAAATTGCGCGCAGTTAAAAATGTTAGGTCATTTTGAGACACCCTTAATAATAACAACCCAAACGATCTATACATCAATAATCCCGGACATATTAATAATCCCATCTGTTATAAATGCGGATAAAGTTCCGAAAAGGACATACTTCCAATTCATTTGGAATTTTGTGTACCCGTGTATTTTTACTCGCCAATCACAAATATGATAGTGAAAATACCTGCGAATTTGATTTTCAAGGTCAGAGCTAACAGCAATTGATTTTTTTGAAGTTTTTCTATTTTATTGTAACAAATGTTGATCTTAGAGAACAATGTTTCCTACGAACGTTGTAGCCTGTAAAAAGATTTATCTTTTATGTTCTATACAAGTTTTGTCCAAAAACAATCTGTTTCGAGAAAAATGGGATAATGCTCCAAGAAATACATTTTCCTAAACTCCATTAGTTTCGACATTATCTACTTATGCACTTTACCGCGGGAAGGTTGTAGTTTGATCTTTAACACTATACGCGTACCTAAACAACAAACAACACACAACAAACCCACAGAACAAACAACACAGAACACAAAGAACAAACCTAAACACACAACAATATAAACAAGCTCAAACAATCCCAAACAACACACAACAAACAAACCCAAACATATCGAAACTAATACAGTTTAGCAAAATGTACTTATTGAAGCATTATCCCATTTTGCTCGAAAATAAATGGTTGTAGACAAAAACTGCATGGAACATAAAAGATCAATTTTTTGATAGGCTACAACTTTTGTAGCCAATATTTTTCTCTAGAATTAACATTTATCAAAATAAAGTGGAAAAACTTTTTTTTAAATCAGTTTTTGTGAGTTTTGACCTTAAAAATCAAATTTGTGGGTACTTTCACTATAATATTCGTGATCAGCGAGTCAAAATACACGGGTACACGAAATTCCAAATTAATCGGAGATATGTCCTTTTCGGACCTACCCCCATAAATACTCACCTGCCTTACTTACCTGCCGACGAACGCACAGTTCCTCATTCCCCGACCAAAAAGTCTCCCTAGCCTCATTTGTTCGTTCATCGAGTTCCGCATCAACGAGTCACGTCGAGCGGGATCAACATCCTCCACGGGCGTGGAATGAATCTTTTTATTCATAACATTAGTTCACTCGCGGTCTTTTATTTTCATTTTTGCCGGCGAATATAACGAGATTTTCGCGTGCAGTACGCACGAAGATTGGCTGAGGGGATGTGCGGCGATGCGGGTGTGATACCGGAAGCGAAATATAAGCCTCGCAGCCACCCCCGGCGCAGGCACAATCTTCGACCGGTCGCGCTTCCAATTTGCATAATATTATAGCTGCAGCGGGTTCGGACGGGATGAGAACGCCCGGAAGAGTGCACGAGGATCAGAAGTTAAAAAAAATAACAAAAAAAATACCACCCCTCAGCAAAAAGGACAAAGTTCCGCACCAGGACCAACGTTCTGGCCACGAAAATGTGCAGGGTCGAATTAACTATGCTCGCTTATCGTCGTACAACGACATTTGTATTAACCGGAAATCGCCTTGTTATCGCGAACTCGAGGCCAATGTATAATGACAAAAGTTTACTTCCATACATATATTTTTCGTATGACGTTCCGCAAAAGTTTCACGTCCCCGCGTAACGCTGCGACCGAGAGATGTATCTCGGCAATATTTATAATCGAACAACGCGAAAGCACCTTGACAATAACGGCCCCGCGACGCCAGTAAGCGCCACCGCAACCGGAAGAGTCGATAAAATTGTTCTCCAACCCCTCTAGCAGTCCGAGCAGACTAAAATCGTTCATCTCCAAAGAACCTGCTAACCCTCTCCCTCCACTCTCCCTCTCTCTCTCTCTCTCTCTCTCTCTCTCTCTCTCTCTCTCTCTCTCTCTCTCTCTCTCTCTCTCTCCCTCTCTTTCTCTCTCTCTCTCTCTCTCTCTCTCTCTCTCTCTCTCTCTCTCTCTCTCTCTCTCTCTTCTCTCTCTCTCTCTCTCTCTCTCTCTCTCTCTCTCTCTCTCTCTCTCGCTTTTGCTTTGGTATTCTTTCGATCTATGCTTTTTAACTTATACCCCATAGCGCGGTTATAGCCACTTACACTACTTTTTTTATTTTTACTGCGACTAGTCTTCCAGCTCACGCTCCTTCGATCTCTATCTAGTTTGCACGCACGCTTTGCTTCTTATCACTGCTCTCATTTTTTCCCTCATATGGTTGAATTATCCTACATTATTTTCCATTATTTTGTATTATCTTGCATTATCATTTTGTATTATTTTGTGTTTTTCTGTATTATTGGCTTTATTTTTTATTTTGTATTATTTCGCGTTACTCTATTATTACTCACTCCAGCATTATTTAGTTTTATCTAGGTTCTTTATTTTTAGTTTTATTTTGTATAATTTTGTATAATTTCATATTATCTTCTTCTATCAGTTTTGTTCATAACATCTATACTGTATTTAATTATATCGCTCCTTAATTTGCCTGGAACTCTCTCTCTCTCTCTCTCTCTCTCTCTCTCTCTCTCTCTCTCTCTCTCTCGCCCCCACTCCCCCTTTCACGCACCGTCCAACAGCCGCCGATCTTTTATTCATTCTGGGGATAATTGAAGGTAAACTCGTGTACTCAATACAGCGTTGCGGTAACACGGCTGTTGAAATTATAGTGGAGAATTCAATCCACATACACGTATATTGAAAGGTAATTTTCGGACGATTTTGGGGACCGTCCTTAAAGTAACAAAATGATAGTTGCGACACGAATGTACCGGGATCAAAATTTCACCATATTATATATACATGTGTGTGTATATATATATATATATATATATATATATATATATATATATATATTTATATATATATATACATGTATATATAATATGGAGAAATATGGCAATCGTCAAGAATCATCTGAAGGACGCATACCCCCAGATTTTACACTCCAATAGACGCGACTTCCGCCCTTCCGGTATGTGAAACGTGGTCGACGTTGTGGGAGTATCAGTGGAGGCGAGTAGCAGGGTAGTTATAACGGGATAGTAAAGTAGAATATATAGGTAACACTGGAGCGAGGCAAAAGCTTACCAGTAGTGAGGCTCAACGTTTGGCCGGGCGTATTCGACCGTATCCCGGCAGGGACACGCGGGGACACGCGTAACTAGAGTGTGTGTGTGTGGTGAAGTGTATCACCTCCTCGTTTATCCTCTTCCTATCTCACTCTTTCACTTTCGCACATTTAGCCCTTTGCCCTCTCTTTCTCTCTCCCTCTCTCTCCCCCTCTCTCGCTCACTCTCTCTCTCTTTCTCTCTCTCTTGTGATCCAAGCTCTGCGTGTGCGAGCTTGCAAGGTTGTTTGAAGAGCTTCTTACAAATTAGCTGTGAATATTCATGCGTCGGTGGGGTGCGGCGAAACGAGAAGGGGGCAATGAGCTAACCTTTCGCGGTGGAGAAGGGACACACACACATATATATATACACGTATTTTCGTGGCAAGCAAAAGGGCGTACAATTGGACGGCCCAACGAGTGGTGAAAGGCCGTTGAAGGACTTTGTTTCGGTGAGCAGCAGGTCATGGCATAATATGGTCCAAAAGTGGGAGAGCAGAATCCAGAGCAATGAGAACAGTCCTTCAGTGGTCTGACCATATTAGTTTAGTAGCCGGAGGGCATACCGTTTGTTCACGCAGTATGCATGATTATCATTGTCCGTATGGTGAATAGCTCTCCGGCACATTTTGACAGTTGCTCGTAATTTCGAATTGACGCTAAAGCTCGTAGGTTGTTGATCCGCAGTGGCAATTGTGGAAACCCCGCGGGAAGCGCCTGGAGTTTCTCGTATCTGGGGGGAAATGTTGTCTGTTGATTGGTGGATTTCTTTTCCGAGACAGGGTGGTTTTTGAGTGAACATTATTGGGTTTTTTTTGCATTTTCCTTGTTTACCCTTGAGGGCTTTTACCGTTGCAGATCCTTGAGAGCTTTAGCCATTGTTACACCATTGAGGGCATTCCTCATGCCTTTTAATTTTACCGAACACTTGTCACCCGCGGTCACCCAGCCAAGTATCCAGGCCAACGCTGCTCGACAGAGATCGCTGTCACACCTCCAATTTTCTCCAGCATGACAGTACCGATCCACATATTATTAGGGGGAAAAGTGTGGACGAGGATAAACCGATGTCCACGTAGCAACGCATTTTCACTGCTCGGCGTTACTGCCATTGCTGTTCTATCACTATTATCGAAAGAGCCTTTATGACACTAGCCGATTGGAACTGTCTATCCGGCTATTACGTTTTTATTCGAACTATACGCGAGCCCGGGAAATAAAATATTTTAAAGCTCTTGAGAAGTTACGGCAGATTTCTGCCAATTTCGTTTTCCACTTTGTTCTGCCACTAAAATAACGCACGGCGCAGCAAGGATTCGAGCTGTTCTTCGATCATATCCGGACATGCCGTCATGTGAAATTGAGCTATATGGGAGTGGGCGTGTGGGCTTTGCCATATGTATATATTGGGTGTACATGATTGCGGATTTTCAATGGACGGCCTTTCGTACTGGTGGCATTATGTTGAGGTTGGTAATACTTGTATTCGAAAGGTCTGTACGAGGCTGTCAAACGTAGTTGATGTTGTTTGACTGGGGTTTAAGCAGTTATTATGTTTATCGCATTGAAATGTGTACTTTTGACGTCTAAACTTTAACGTGCGAAGGTCATTTGCAGGAAGTGCTACTGGAATATTTCGTTTCAAATAACAAAGCAGCTGAAAGCCATGTAGCTAGTTGATCCTAACAAAGAACATGCCTCATTAGTCCAGTAAAAAAAGTACCGCTATTTTCAAAGATAGGGAATTCGACGTTGGATAACTTTATGCGTGTTTTATTATTCCAAACGACTTTTGTTGGAAATATTTTTTGATCGGGTTATTAGTTATTGAGATACAGCGATTTTTAAGTTTTCAACCCCTATTTCTTAGGGTTGGGTCGAGATGAGGGGCAACATTTCATTGGGGTTACTTTCTGTATGCAAGTATCTAGCTTCAGTGAAAAATTCTAATTCCACGCTAAAAGTGCTGGGTTTTCGTCTTTTTTGCTGGACTCATTGCTAGGCATGTGTGAAAAGGGGTTTCAACTATTTACAAAGCATGGGAAGTTGCTGAAAACATATAGAGACCCAAAATTGGAAGCATTACCGGATGATGATGCGTGTCAAACGAAATAGGAATTGACATTAGCATTGAATGTTACCCATCAATGCATCTCCATGCATGGGATGGGAGTAGTCCAAAAGCAGGGCAATTGGGAGCCAGACGAATTTACAGCATGGCAATAACAGACCCCATGTTCATGGATCCGTCAAAAGTTATCTAGGTGTGAGTTGAGAGATTCTACCTCACCCGCAATATTCATCAGATGTAGCTGGCTCGGATTACTATTTGTTCCGATCCACGGTGCCGGCCCTCTTTGGAGAGCGGTTTATGTCTTACGAAGAAAGCAACAATTGGCTTCGTAACTGGATCGCTCCGAAACCGCCAAACTTCTACCAGCGTGGAATTCGTTAAATGCATGAAAGATGGGCAAAGGTTGTAGCTTCCGATGGAGCATATTTTGAATAAAGTAAGAATGATTTATTACGTTTTAAATCGTTGTGTTATTTTATCGAAAATTCCGTAAAGTCATAGTGGCACAAATTTGAGCTCTACTTTTTTTCCTTTTTCTCACCATCCAATTACCTTCTTTGAAGAATAAAAATATTGTCGCGAAAGCTGCGAGCGGCCAAAAAAACATTTAGAGGTCGCTCAAGCCTCCCAAAAATTTAAATTTTCATTGTGAAATTGATTTTTTTCGTCCACTGCTCAATCATGAATTTTGCACTTTATAATTTTTTAATTAACCTCGAGAAAGCTCTAGCCGCCCAATGAATATTTAGTGGTCGCTCGAGAGCTTTGAAATTTCCAATTTTAGCCAACTGTTTTTAACTTTTCTCACTTATAAATTCTACGCTTTGTTAAAATTTCAAAACATTCAATATTTTTTCTTTAGAAACAGATGTTTCAAATTTACCTCATACTTCTAACCCAATAATTATAATCTTCGTTCTCATAAAATAATTATTTAAGGCGTCTCCTCACTTTAGACGCTAAAAAAGGCTATTTTCATGATGTTTTTTGATAGGTTTATATTATAGATATTGATATAAAAGTTGTTACACTTAATAAATACACTTTCGAAATACATTTTATTTAACCCTCAGGGTACGGACTGGGTTACCGTAACCCGAGCGAAATTTGAAAGAAGCGAAAAAATTTCAAGACCCGTTCACATTTTTCATTATAATTTTTTTTCAATCAGTTAAATGATTAATCTGACAATTCTATCATATTTTTGAGACAATTTCACACAAAATGAAAAAAAAAATTTATTCAAATTGACAAAGTACAGCTCGATATACACCCAATCAAAGTCGCCGGGTTAGGCTAACCCATGTCCGTACTGAACGTAACTTTTTTATAGTCCGTACCCTGAGGGTTAAATGTATGTATTTATGTAACCCAAACAAACTTTAAACGCGTTTTTCTCGAAACAACGTTTTTCGAGGGCTTGTTGATAAAATCTTCGAAACTACTGAACCGATTCTTATGAAATTTTAACCTCATATTCTTTACAACTATAGCTATAGCGCATGTCAAGGATTTTTAAAATTTTGATATTCGATATTTTTCGCCAAAAACTGTGGAAAAGTTTTTTTTTCCGAAAAATGTCCGCCTTCTTGTTGTTTTTGCACATATAAAAAATCGTATGTTATGCTCTATAGCCATTAACATATTGAATCTAAAACCGTTTGATTTTTCTGTTTCGGATGATCCGTCTCCAAGATTTCATCAACAGCGCAGATCTACAATTTTTTAGGACATTTTTTTAACTACCATTTTCGTCTATAAATATTGACTCAAATAAATGTTTAATGCATTTCGAACGTGTATTTATTAAGTATAATGACTTTTATATTAATATCTATAATATAAACCTATTTTAAAAATTCATGAAAATAGCCTTTTTTAGCGTGTAAGTGAGAAGACCCCTTAAAGAATTGTTTTATGAGAACGAAAATTATAATTCCTGGTTTAGAAGTATGAGGTGAATTTGAAACATCTGTTTCTAGCGTCACAAAAGCTGCTACAAAGCGTCAAATTTATAAGTGAGAAAAGTAAAAAAAAAAAGATGGCTAAAATTGGACACTTCGAAGCTCTTGAGCGACCACTAAATATTCATTGCGCGGTTAGAGCTTTCGCGAGGTTAATTGAAAAATTATAAAGCGTTAAATTCATAGGTGAGAAGTGCTGGGAAAAAATAGATTTTTTTAAATGAAAATTTCAATTTTTGGGAGGCTTGAGTAACCTGTAAATATTTTTTGACCGCTCACAGCTTCGGCGTAATTTTTTCCTTCAAAGAAGATAATTGGATGGTGAGAAAAAGGAAAAAATGGAGCTCAAATTTGTGCCACCCTATTGTACACCCAACATACATGATAGGGACACGTCCAGGGCTTGCTCGTTACCGCGTTGGGAAGAAGCTGTCGTATGGGAGGATTTCCGATTGAAATCCAGGGCCCATCCATAAATGTATTTTTCTCCTGTCACAGGTATACGGCACAGGACAGATGGACTTTTAGTGTCCTTTCGTCCGCTAATTAGCGAGAAAGCGAGACATTCCCATTTTTCCCTCACCTTTCTCTCTACCACTCTCTCCCTCTCTCGTCCTTTTATTCCATTCTTTTTTCTCCCCGCCTCTTTTCACTCGGACGAGACACGGCCTGGATCTCCTTCGCACAATTTTATTTGCTGGGGCTCACCGACACCCTCGCGTTACGCAAACTCCTCTCATCTCAACCCCTCCCACGGTATCCTTTCCTATAGTCTTTTTTGTCCGCTCGCCTTCCAGCCCCGATGCCACTTTGCCGACCTCGCGTCTCTCCGACGTTTAATTAAAAGGATACAGTCTGAAGAAGACGAGCGAATTTTTTCCATCCCGTTGCAACGAGACACCGGAAACGAATGCGCTCAACAGACATATTTTTGAAACGATTTTTTAATTTTAAATTTATTGTTTTGCAGCCAATACTTTTTATTATTATTAACAGTTATAAAAAAATAAAAAAAAAAAAAAAATATAAATAGTAGGGGGGGGGGGGGGGGGGGGGGGGGGGGGGGGGGGGTAATTTTTAACGTTATATTAAGATAAGATTCTAGCAGGAATTTTCGAACATTATTTTTTTAAATTATTTTTAAGGAGTTCTTATGTGGAGCCATGGCTACGAAAAGTTGGCAAATTGCGTTTTTTTTAAATCATTTTTAAGGAACTCTTATGTGGAGCCATGGCTACGAAAAGTTGGCAAATTGCGATTGCTGGAGAAAAAAAACGCGAGAATCAGTCTCGGGTAGGGCTTGGACTACCGGAGCTTTTTCTATTACCGGTATTATTTCGATATCAACAAGTTGTAATATCGGAATACCGGCGTTCCGACAATTTTTCGATATTTATGGGAAACCTTGATTAAAAACGTTAAAAGCTTGAAAGTAAAGATGGAAGTTGTAGAAATAATGGTGTATAGCTGAATGAAACCACATTATTTATTAACGATCGCCGTTTTTTATTGAGCATGAAATAAATCAACAAACAAAAAATATGAACTTTTGTGTACATAAAAAAGTAGTAAACTGGTAAAATAAAAATTAGAAAGTTTTATGAAAGTCAGCAGAGTAGTGGCTACCAGAATGCAAACGAATGGCATAGCTTGTGGCAGGCAGGCATGGTCACTTTAATCTGAGATTGAGATTGTTGAAACAATGACCGCAAAAACAGAGGACATTTGGAGTTTCACCTTTCAGAGACGACCTTACCTTAATGGAGGTGCAATCCGCGGAAAAAGGCCCTTATTGATTCCACCCTCGTGGACACATAAGTTGACAATTCAGAAATATTTTATGCAGGTAATAATATTTTAAGGCTGTTTAACGTAGCAAAAAAAAACAAGTGACAGTAACTTAAGTTGAAATAATAACAATTATAATGATATTTTAATGTATTCAACTATGATATCGAAACATCGGTATTAGTCGAGTCCAATATCGGATTTTCGATATCGGATTGTTGGACCGATACTCCGAATTGGAGATCACAAAATCATCATTGGATATTCAAATGATCAAAATCTTCTAAGAAAAATATGATTAATTCGAAAAAAAAATAGAAGAAAAAATGGACCCATGATGAGACTAGTCTTAAAAATCACAGAATGGGTCACTCTATTTTAGAGAATTTTTTGAAAAAAATTAAAAAAAGGCAATCATCAAAAAAGAAGAAAGAAAAATCTAAAAATTTGTATGGATATTCCCTTCATGAGTTACAATAATACAAAAAAAAATCAGAAAAACCAAAAATGGTCGGTGTCACGGGATAGGTGAAATGGCGTGGAATTTCCCATATATATACATATAATTCCTTTCCTTGTTTCGCAGCTCTATTCCTTCCCACTTTTATACCGCGACAGCAGTAATGTCGACAGGGGCTTATTATGGTCGTAAAATTTGTCGTCGACGGTATACGCGCGCGCCGAGGAAATAAAGACTCGAGAATTTTATTATCGCGCGAGAACGTACGCGTACTGAGCGGTACACGCGTACCTCGAAGAATTATTCGCGGCAAATAACGTAACGCGGATAAAATGAGAAATTGCACCCTCACTGTCACAGCATTTCTGCAAGCAATAAAGTATCACGAAAAAATCGATCAAAAGTTTCGATTGAATTTTGACAGCTTCCTTACGGTTAAAAAAAGAAAAAAAGAAACTCTGTCTTATGGGAAAACAACCTGAGTATGCGAAATGTTTCAGAACATTTTTATTAATTTATGTTTATTCTATCAGCCGAGGGAAACGCAGTCCCTTGAAATTTCCGTCCCGTACGGACGATGGTAACCACCGTTATTATTAACAACGTCAATATATCCTCCATAATGCACCTAACCAGCCTGTGATGCTGCGGTGAAAGATACTTTATGATAATCCCTTGTGCAAAACCCATCGACCTCTCTCTCTCTCTGTTTCTCTCAGGACCAGTAAGGGTCACGAGCATACATCGAGGAGGAAACTTTGCAATTTTGTAATTTTCGAACTAGCCCTGTGGATCAACGAGCGGCTCACGTACCCTTGTAGTTTGGATGAAAATGGGAATTAATCCTGGGAGTTGATGCAAACTTTCATCATCCATATATATATATATATATATATAGATATATATATATATATATATATATATATATATATATATATATATATATATATATATATATATATATATATATATATAAACATCTGTACATAGATACGTAAGTTTAATTTTCCACCCCGTGTGAGGGGCAAAAAGTTACCACGTACTTTTCCCGGAGGTACGATTCCACAAAAGCTCAATGCAGCAATCGCACCCTTTCGTGGATCCGCAAAGAAACAGCAAACCTCCGACAAAAATTTCAATCGATTGTTATTCTCTCTTAATTGATTGCCGATCGACAGTTCGAACAAATTTTCCCAATGATGGATTTCCCTCGAGCCTTTAAGAATGTAGTCTGGTCTTCAGGCCCGTTTCGGCAGCTTATTTCAGAATTGTTTTTATAACAAAATAAAATAAAATTATATTAACTTTTACCTGTTTTCACTGACATCGTGAAATGTTAAAAAAAATTGTTTTACTTCAATTTTACACAATTTTATAATTGTTTTCTTAAGTTGCAGTAGACACCTTCGATACAGTTGCGGTAAAAAAAAATATAATTTCATAAAAATTAAATTTTAAAACAAATAGAAAGTTTTTTTTCTGTTTTTTCGGATTTTAAAATATAAAAAAAAAAATAGAAGCTTCGCTAGGACACCAAAATGACATGAGCACGAGCACCAAAGTCCTCGGAACGTTGTCAAAAGTGACGTACACACTCAATTCGACGGAACGATCACTATTTTCCATGATACTTTTCTATTTGTCCAAAGTCAATTACCAAGATCATCTTTATCAAACGATTGATCCCCCTCTCCTTCACCCCCCATTGACATAATCCTCTCACGAAATAAATTGCGTCCCTTTGCGTATCTACGAGAACTCGTAAAAGCTTGTTTTCATCGGGGAAGCTTTTCTCTCGATACGTCTCGAACGTTGTTCGATAATGATTTAGCACGGTGCACAAAACCGGCGACAGGCACGAGGAAAAAGTTCGATTTGTGAACGAGCGGGGGGGAGGGGGGTAAATCGTTTGGACAAAAAGAGGGATCGAGGAACGTCGGTGAGTCGTATAGACATCGCGTATATTCGTTACGAGCTTCATCCCCTATACGCGGATTATATATACCCGTCGAAATGGAATATTCGCGATTGCGGCACGATTCCGCGCTGTTTTGGGGAAAACACGAGTAAGCAGAAAATTGAAACAGGTGTAGGAAGAAAGTGTCATATAATAGAAGACCGTGGTATAAATAGAGCGTGAGAGGGATGTCGGGAGAAGGGGGATGGTCGGTGCGAGAGAAACAAGGAAGATAATGTGAAAACCGCATGGGACAGTGTTTCGCTCGTTGTCCCATTCAACCCTCATTTTCCGCAGTGAGAGCCCACAAAACCGTTTTTCTACCCTCCCAACCCCTTTTATTCATTCCATCTCTTTCGCACAACCCTCCTCGTGACGTGTCTCAACATCGTTCTGTCACTGTATATACGTGTATATTTAATGCCGCGTGTTCGCAAGAGAGAGAGAGAGAGAGAGAGAGAGAGAGAGAGAGAGAGAGAAATCCACACCGTGTTTCGAGAAAGGGAATGTACCAGGCCTGGAGTTGGGGCAGTTGTCCTCGGATGAGCGAGATTTACGAGCTACGCAGCAGAGGGCTCTTTCATACACGTTTCTCTCTCTCTCTCTCTCTCTCTCTCTCTCTCTCTCTTGCTCTCTTTCATTTACACACTCTCTTACACCTCTTGGGTCTCTCTCGCCCTTTCTGTCTCTTTCACACTGGTCCTCTTTCCATCATTTACCCTTTCACTCACGTGCTTTCGTGCCCCCCCCCCTCTCTCTCTCTCTCTCTCTCTCTCTCTCTCTCTCTCTCTCTCTCTTCCTACCTCTCTCTCGCGCGTGCACTCCCCCCCCCGCCCCTATCCACATTCGCAGTGTTACTGACGACATATGCAATGGAGACCAAAGTGTGCAACTCTAAATGCTGCTCGCACTGTCTCCCTCCCGCGCCCTTGTATCGCGTCAGCCTTCATACACTTGCACTATTATCATCATTGGCTGACTGCTTAGTAATTGTCGAATTGCAATAATTAATACCTATTTTTCTTGATTCCTGAAAAATGAATGAGAAAAAAGAGACTTATAGGTAATTAAATTACTAATAAAATTGAAGTAATTACATTATTTGGTAAATTTAAACAATTCAATGATTAATTACTATAATTATATCTATATTTATATACAATGTGTGTATATATATATATATATACATAATCATCTACTAATATGAACTATTAATAGATAATGACAAGAAATTAGATTAATCAATCATTCAAAGTAAATAAAGTAATTTGACGTTTCGTTCTACCCGTTCTGTCGCAGTTGACTTTTTTCGTAACATTTGTATTCTTGGATCACCGGGTGAATTACTTATCGTAAGCAAACCTCTATTCTAAAAATCGTACAATTCACGATGTTTTGATTGTTTGCGTTTTATTGAATATTTACCATTTTTCCACATTTATAGAAGTCCGAAAACGTGGACCTTGTAGGAAAGAATGTTCAGATAAGAAAAATATAGAAAATGTACAATTTTAGAACAATTTTCCAATTTAGAAGATCTTTATAATTATTTAGAATGTCGCTCGAAGTCGATTGTTTATATGGTGAAGAAAAACGTACGGTGAATCGCGGCCGTACGTTCTTTAAGCTCGGGATTTTTTTCTCGTTTGCCAATGGTATATAGATTGATACTGGTGAATTTTGTGAAAGTGTACGTACATAGACACCCACACGCACATATAGATATGCATTGGGAGAGGAGGGATGAGAGTTTCGCCAACGAGGATATGGTAAATTTTACCACCGTGTTGGGGTGACCGAACCTACGAATGGATTGCAATGACGAAACCAAAGCAAGACGAAAGCGAGAGGAGAGAGAGAGAGAGAGAGAGAGAGAGAGAGAGAGAGAGAGAGAGAGAGAGAGCATGAGGTAGGACGTGACGGAGGAAAGGAGCAACTCGAATGACCAGTTCCAATCAGGCGCTATTGCAGAACGAATCGATTTTCGTAATGAATTGTGGTCCCGTTAACCGTCCGAACCAATATTGCTTCTTCGAGTTTACAAGTTCGCCTTACCACGGAGACGATCACCCGGGTGGTCCCGGGTCTAGAGAATTTCTCGCCAAGCCCGGAGTTCACTCGCCATACTCACATATACAAATCGAATACATATCCGCGTGTGCGGCACGATCGTCAATCAAATTGCAATCGAATCACCGAGGAAAAAAAATTGTCAAGGCCTTAGGCCACTCTGGAGGCCGAAAAATAGATTTTTTGGAGATTTTTCTTCTCAGAAAAACTACAAAATAAATCGAGATTACAAAAAAGGGTGTTTATCATACTTATCAGTGACTGTATACAATAATTTTTTTGAAGCGATTAATTTCAACATGGCGGCTGTGCAGCGTTTATCTCAAAACTGCATTTTTTAAGGGCCAGGAACATAATTCAGACAATTTTCAACTGATTAACTTGAAATGTTGAATATATCTTGAAAAATATATTTTCTATGGAAGTACGTAGAATTTTTGTTTTATATTGCATAGTTCATTTATTATTAACAATTATCTGACGCCTTTTTAGGAAAATGTTTCACTTTCCAAAAAAATCGTCAGATAATTGTGATGCATTATACATATTACTGATATGTATGATGAACACCCTTTTCGTAATGTCGATTTATTTCGTAGTTTTTCTGAAAAAAAATCTCCAAAAGGCCAATTTTTTCGGCCTAACCCCTTAATGTTATTCCCCCTCCCGGGTTCGTTCTCAGCACTCAAGATCCACGCGCATACGCTATTCCTCATTTTTCCTTCTATTTGTTCGCGCTGCAAAAAATTCTCGCCCACCCCCTTCACCCATACTTTATTTGTGACATTTGACCACACGAATAATTCCTGTAGCGTATTTATTTTTTGCTATTATTCCTCACAAAGTCACCACAATTCGCACAGTCGTGGGAGCGCAAAAATGTTGGAGGAGTCAATGAAAAAAAAAACTCATTACGTGACGTAGACGGTAATTGCGTTCTTGTTGCGATTCCTGTAGAGTCGTATGGCACATGAGTAACGTTTCTATGGATCTAAACAATAGGATTAAGAGAAGAGAATTTCGAAATTTCAATTTTTCCAATAATAATGACATGTGTACCATGTGTCAAATAAATCCGAGCTATGTCAATCTCGGCAAATAGTCCAACTAGAGATTATAGTCCAGGTGAATCTCTATATTTTATATACAGGATGTCCCAGAACTGAAGGTAGTCCCTGAAATGGGAGGTTGAGGGTGAAATTCCGAGTCGATTGATATAAGCATGTATGGGTCTCAGGTCAACCCCTGAATTATTATCAATTTTTAAAGGCGGGCCAATCAGGCGCGCCCGATGAGCCAGTGTACATGGGTGAGCGTTACGCTGACTCATCGGGCGCACCTGATTGGCTTGCCTTTAAAAATTGATAATAATTCAGGGGTTGATCTGAGACCCATACATGCTTATATCAATCGACTCAGAATTTCACCCTCAACCCCCCATTTCAGGGACTACCTTTAGTTCTGGGACATCTTGTATATATGGATATATAAATATATATAAATTGTAGATATATTCTTGTCTCGGATAATCAGACACAGCCTCGTCGGGAGTTATTCAACGAAATCCCATTCTGGTGTACACGTCGCGAAACTTTCGCAAGCTTCGCCACGTGGGAATAAATAATTTGTCTGGGGCATGCATACATACTTATACATAGATATGTATGTATATGGGTACATGTGTGTGTCTATGTATATGGCAAAATGGAACTTTAAAGTCATTCAACCTCGGGGCACTTCCTTATAGTTCTTCATTGTCTCCATACTCAACATTACGTCAACTCTCATGTCCTAAAAACCACCTTTGAATGAAAGTCAGTAGATTTTCACGAAAGTCATTTCAAAAATCGTTCTGTCTCCAAAATTAACGATTTTTGTTCAATGTTAAGGCTTTATCTACCTTTGGGTGGTCGGAAAACAAGGCTTCTTCGGGTATTTTTTTTCAAAATACTAATAAAACAATCAAATGCGGTTTGGAGGGTTTATTTTCCATATCTGCAGGAAGTCAAATTAATATTTGTTTTTCGAAAAATATACGAAATAGCGACCTAGAAAGAGAACGCCTATTTTGAGGTCCTCCATGGGCGGACTCGTAGAAGACTCACGTGAGCACCTAGGCCAAAAAATATTTTTCGGTCTAGGTTGTAATCTACATTCGTTTTCCTAGCGAAGTACACACAATTATTACAAAATATTGGATTTTGAAAATTTGTCACCATCTTGAAAAAAAAAGCGTATTTTCGACTGCAAAAAGGCTTTAATGTGTTTATAAAAACCGTTATTGTTAGACGAACTACTAAACTACTTGATTTCTACAACACGGTTTTAAAAAAAACACCTTTAAAGTTTTAAAACCATTCCTCTTTGGACCATATAAGTCTTAGGATGTTCATACATTATCTGAGACAATAAAACAAAAACGATAGCTTTTTAGTTTTCAAAGGTATATTAGGCCTTGAGGAACGTATCTAAAACATGCAGACGTGCTTGCAGCGAACGTTGCAAAGATATAACGGGCTTAAAATCTATTTTCCTTATATATATATATATATAATACAGGGCGTTAGCAACGTCACTGCAAAGCCTTAAAGAGGTGACAGGTCACCTTGTTAGGAACATATCTAACCTAGGTTACCTTAGTCCAAAGTCTAAGGATTTTGAGTTATCATGGAAAGTATGATTTTTGGAAAATTTCCCAAAATTAGGTACTAACTCATTCATAATGTTCAAACAGACAATAATTGGCGACCACAAACTTATTTGCATCTTAATTTAAGGCCTTAGGTCACAGTAACGGGTATAAAATCATGTGTGAATTTAACAATTTTTTCGTATGAAAAAGTGATTCACTCATAAAATTAATTACACATCTATTTAGTATGAATATCAAGCTGTTAGATTTTTATTCGATGTACAAAATGGCCGACTACTAATATTTTCTTTTATCTTTTTTTAGGCGCTCCGCGGCGTGACATTTCGCATCCACAATTTTTGACCTAGAACAAAAAACAAAAATTCTCGTCAACCTACATTAGAACACCTAGATAAGTGCGTACGGAATTTAAACAATATTGTTCTATTCAAAAGTTGTAGGTATTTGAACTTAAGAAATAAATTTTCAGTGGAAAATTTCGTTATAACTGCTCATAAACTGCTCATAAAATGAAAAGTTTTCGATTAATCAGAAATTCCGTACGTACTTCTCTGCGAAATGCGATTAGGAACATAACTTTTAAATTTGAAGTAAATCGAGTGAAGATTGTCGAAGTTATTTGTCACGCCAATTGGAAAAAAGCTGTTTCGAGAAGTTTCGAGTAGTCGGTCATTTTGTACATCGAAAAAAAAATATATATTTTCTAACAGCTTGATATTCATACTAAATAGAGGTATAATTAATTTTATGAGTGAATCACTTTTTCATACGACAAAAAATTTGTTAAATTCGCCCATAATTTTATACCCGTTACTGTGGCCTAACCCCTTAATGTGTATTCAATCGACAAACACCAATACAATCATCTGCATCCACACATCTAACTAAATAGGACGTGTTGAATAATTAAAAACTTGTCATAAAAATAAAAATACCTCTTATGGTATTTTTGTGGTAAACATAGTTAATGCTATTTTTGCTATGGTAAAAATAGTTAATGCTATTTTTTTGAAAAAACATAATAGGTAAACGAGTTAGTACCTAATTTTCCAAAAATCATACTTACCTTGATAACTCGACATTTTTTGGATTACGATTTTGGACTAAGCTAACCTAGGTTAGATATGTTCCTACCGAGGTGACCTATCACCCCCTTAAGACTTTGCATCGACCTTCCTAACACCCTGTATATATATATATATATATATATATATATATATATATTTGTTTCTGGATACAACGTCATTGTATCTGCCGCAATGTACGAGTTGCAGCCAAAAGCCAACAGTTAAACCGTAGGGAACCGACCACTACATTAGTTTTGTCCGAGGCGATTTGAATATAGATTAGTTTGTCACAAATGGGAACTTCCGTGCGTGCGCGTAGGGCTTCAGGGGTTGGTTGACCTTAGCCCCGCTCCGGGATATCCCGGCCTGTCATCGTCGACACCGCGATGCACACACCCGCACACATACACACAAACACGGCTTTTCGCATAACGTGCTCCTTCATACACGAGACTCGCAAAGTCCGTAGTATTCTCAATCACTGCGTAATCGACCTGCTCCCCGAAGTAATACACGATCCATTTCGGTCAATTCGAAGCTCAAAACCCATGAGGTGAAAGCTAAATTTCATTCGCGGGTCAATGAACCTCGTGCAGGGCGGAAATATCTAAAAATGGATGTTTCTGGTTTCTTTTTTGCGTTCATCGAACTTTCTCGGTAGCGATGGAAAATATGTGTTATAAATCGAAAGGTCGCGATTTTTTCACCTTTTTCCGTTTTGATTGCGAGTGGGGTGGTGGGACAGGATCTCAAGAGTTTATTGTCTTGGTTTACGTTTTTTTTAAATTAAATAATTAATTCAACTAGTTGTTGAATTATTTATTTAATTGTTTAAGTAAACTATTAGGTAAATATTCACAAGTGGGGCTCCAGCTCTAATCGGGTCCAAAATTTATTTCACGTGTTCGGGGCTATTCTGCAGTATGAAAATATGTTTTTTGTGATGGAGGAAGGGTATTTTATTGAGAAACAAAAAAAATATATTTCCGGAAAACATTCGATTTTTGAAATACGGTTGTTTGGGTTTGTTTGGTGACATCAAGTGGGTCAAATGACAAACCCATGTCATTTGACCCACTTAATGTCACCAAACTCGTTTCCTCCATACCTTTAAAAAAGTTTTAAAAACGTGTTTGGGGATTGAAATTGTCTTCCCCCGACTTAAATGTTCCAAACAAAGTACCCTGAAATACCTCGACTCGGTACGAAATTTTTAAACCCCTATTCTAGCTGGAGCCCCACTTGTAAATATTTACCAGCTATTAATTTAATTATTTGATTAAATAAGGTATTTAATTAGTGAATGACATTATTAAAGCAAATGGTTAGTTCAATTATTAAATTTAATTGTTATTTTAATTATTATTAATTTCATTAATTTCCAGTTTTTATTAGAGATTAGTATCGGCTATAGTACGAATATGGGATTTGTACGAATGATGAGATCAATTTTTCGACTACAATGAAAAACCTGGCAAAAATGTTAGCGATGATTTCTTAATTGATATTGACGAAGACACTTAAAGCTAGAGCCTCAATAATAGCGTGAGGGAGAGAGAGAGAGAGAGAGAGAGAGAGAGAGAGAGAGAGAGAGAGAGAGAGAGAGAGAGAGAGAGAATGGCCGAACGAGACCAAGCAAAAAAGCAAATGCACGACCCGAAGTGGGGTAGGACTGGCGACACGCACCAATAAATGTACACCGGTACTTCCGATGTTATACGAGCGATCGTAATTCCCCTCAAATGACTGGATCGCTCACGTCAAGCACGCATCCGCGTACACGCACTCGGCGAAAATTTCATGGTGTCGTAACGGGATTTAACGCCTTCCATTCAGAGGCATCCTTTTTCAGAGGCCACTTTCGCAGAAGTGTCATGGTATACTACCCCCGGGAGATTTTACGCCCTGTCCGCGCATTATCCGCACGCGTCCGGCATGTACAATTTAACTCTCAATTAAACGTGATTGACGATTAATATCTCCATAATGAAATCGTTGACAATTATTCCTCGTGAATAAGCGTTGAATTGCGTTTCTTTCAATCGAAATAATATTCTATATTTTTTTAACCTCTACAAGAAAGTTTATAGAGCTATTTGTTTAGGAGAAAGAATGTTTTGTGCATATGATGTTAAAAAAAATGCATACACAATCGAAATGTAATGACAAATATAAATTTAAAAAGTATAATATTGTTACATCAAAAAATCAAACAATATTTAAAAAATGAGAAAAATTTGAAATGAAAAATAAAATAAAATTATATAAAATCTTTTTATGTAAAAATATAGAAATATTCTTATATAAATTATTCTTATTTTTTTATTTTCATCACATTTTTCATTACAGATGAAAATCCAAAATGAAAAATTAAATGACAAAGCAAAAATTAGAAAAAATTATATAAAATCTTTTTATGTATAAATACAAAAATATTTTGTCTTATATTTTCATTTCCATTTCATCATTTCAGATTTTCCTAATTTTCTAAATATCGTTTGAACGTCTCATATCAAATATTTACACTTTTTTATATCTATACATGACATTGAATCTAATTTTTGAACAAAATCGTTTTCACATGAAGCATAAAAATCGATGTTACATCAAATCTCACTTTTACATCAAATGTTTCCCACATAAAACGTACAAAAGAATTTTTCTCTCGAAAAACCAGCTCTATATCTGTACGAAACATTCCGCATATCTGCTTATATGAAAAAAAGCGAGTTTTCGATAATGGAAAAATTGTGATTGCATTGTAGAGCTAATTTTTTTTATTACGTTGAACTGAGACTCTTGATCCGCGAGGCGAACACTTCGTAATACGTAAATGGTTGAAGGATATCCCTCATAGGGTACGAAAAAGCAGCTCCTTTACACGTAATACGAGAATCCAAGGAGTTCGATTGATGTTCGTGATCAAACAGATAAAGGAAGAGCGAGAGAGGGCGAGGGATGGATCGTAGGGATGATGGAACACGAGCAAGTGGCGAAGAGTGCGAAAGTGAAAGTATATAAACCGTAAGAATAGGTGAAGAAAAGCGAGGAAGATTGAGGGATGAGGTGCTGACGAGTTCAGATGAGAGAGAGAGCGGGAGGGGGAGAGAGAGAGAGAGAGAGAGAGAGAGAGAGAGAGAGAGAGAGATGAGAGAGAGAGAGAGAGAGAGAGACAGACAGACAGACAGAGACAGAGAGACAGAGAGAGAGAGAGACAGAGAGACAGAGAGACAGAGAGAGAGGGAGAGAGGGAGGGACGGAGGGAGGGAGAGAGAGAGAGAGAGAGAGAGAGAGAGAGAGAGAGAGAGAGAGAGAGAGAGAGAGAGAGAGAGAGAGAGAGAGAGAGAGAGAGAGAGAGAGGGAGGGAGGGAGGGAGGGAGGGAGGGAGGAGGGAGAGAGAGAGAGAGAGAGAAGGTGCGAATCAAGCACAATGTCGACAAGAAGTGTGGAGCTATGTTACTGAAAATCGGAAAAGAGGTCCGGACGCTGAGCAAGAGCGAGAGGGAGAGGAAGAGGGAGAGGGAGGGCGAGAGAGAGAGAGAGAGAGAGAGAGAGAGAGAGAGAGAGAGAGAGAGAGGGAAAGCATATAAAAAGAGAAAAAGAATGGAAGACTGACTTTCCTACTGTACTATACGTGAGGTGAAAGCATCTCGTAAGACGTGCCAACGTTCGTGGGTGATTGTACTGCTCTTTTGTTGGGTTTCTTCCACTTTGCTGCCTCTGGATTCCTTCATCTCTGTCGCTTTGCCTTGCGTGTTGGCTAACCGGTCCTCCTCAGAAACTGAGTTACAACAGACGAAAGGGAAATAAAGGGATTTCCCCCCACCCTCATTTCTCCCTCTCCTTTCCATCACTCTCCCAATGGACAAAGAGCAAGTCCAGTGTGGCAAGAAAGAACGCTAGAACAAAGGGAAATACAAGTCGCCACTGTACTTCACGGTGTCATAGTTAGCTCGGACCAACAGGGTGAAAAAAAAAGGTTTTTCCACGGTCTTTACTCGCGCTCCATCTCTTCGGATCTTTTGTTGCTTTTGTATCACTCGTTTTTTGTCTTATTCTCAGCGTCGCGTCTAGACTATTTTCCACACTTGTCCATTTCCTCGATGTGTTCAGACACGGCCTCCCCGCTGGAGTCCGGTTGAACAGGTGTTCGGTGCTCGCCTACCTCGTAAATTCAATGGTCCAAGGGTGCCCGGAGTTTCCCTCGTCGCCGTTATTCCCGACACTGCGCGGAATAAATAAATAATACCTGCGATCGATGGAGAATCGTCGGCTTCGATCTGTTTCGTGAGGAATAATGCGAGGTGATAAAACGCGTTTAAGTGTGGGAAAAAACCGGGGGAATGCGCGATTGAGAGACTTCGTCGTTTCGTTCGATTTTATAGGAGATTGGGGATTATTATGAGGAGGCAATAAATTTGCCTTTTGTTTTTTTTTAAGTAAAATTTAAGTCTCCGATGGTGACCGCAGCTGAAATTCCTGTTGATGGGAGGTGGTCGATTATTATGACGAGGCCATCAGGTTGCCTGTTTATTTTTTAATCCTCAGTCAGGAAGAAGGCCGTTTAGGAGGCAAAAAATTAGGGTATTTTCGTGATTTTTTTTTCATGTGAAGAATACTCATGGAAATTTGTAACTTTGTGTGTTTTTTATTTGATATTTTAAGTATGCAAAAATATTTTATTATTTTTTCTTTGGTGCAAATTGCCAGTCGTGTACATCGATGTTCAGAGGAAGTCGCTCAAAAAGTTGCCGCACTGCTGGAGATCGCCCTCGCGCAGTAATTGTCCGAAACAAAAAAATCAATATGATTCTTTAAGACAATAACGGTCCCATATGTCACATACGATCCGGTCCCATAAATGGTCCCATAAATAAAGTCTTGAAATACATTAAAAAAAGGTTTAATTCATTTTTATTTATTTTTAAGTACAAAAATTATAGTTCAAGGGGGGAAATCACAGTAGCACACAAAAAAATAGGCATATTTTCGGGAATTAATTTTGGCTGAATAAAAGTATCAATCGAAAATCTGTAAAGTAGGTTTTATAGTAATACTAAAAAAGTACAAAACGTAATTTTTTCAATAAAAAATATTTAAAAATGGCGGCTGCGCAGCATATGCCCCAAGGCGCCTTTTTTGAGCTCGCCGAAGACATAACTCGAGCAAATTTTTACCGATCGACTTGAAATTTTGACAGTAGCTTCGAAACATCTTTCTCCACAGAGCTACGTAGGATTATTTATTTTATATGGCTTACTTTTTTTTTATCGACGATTTTATGGCGTTTTTTTATTAAAAATTTAACTTTATTTTCAAACATGCACCATTTTGCGAAAAATCAATATATCGAAAAAATCCTACATAGCTCCGTGGAGAAAGATGTTTCGAAGCTACTGTCAAAATTTCAAGTCGATCGGTAAAAATTTGCTCGAGTTATGTCTTCGGCGAGCTCAAAAAAAAGGCGCCTTGGGGCATATGCTGAGCAGCCGCCATTTTTCAATATTTTTTATTGAAAAAATTACATTTTGTATTTTTTTAGTATTGCTGTAAAACCTACTTTACAGATTTTCGATTGATACTTTTATTCAGCTAAAATTAATTCCCGAAAATATGCCTATTTTTTGTGTGCTACTATGATTTCCCCCTTAACGTAACGCCTCAAAAATAGGTGAGCTAGGTAGCTCCATCACAACTCGGCAACGGCTTGTCTAAAACAAAAAAATTAAAGTCCATTAGATTCAGTATGACACGAGCTACAAAATGACCGTCGGATATGAAGTTTTATCAAAAAATAATTTAAAAAATGGCAGATAAAAAACGAAAAAGGTAAAAAAAACGCGTTTTTTCCCAAAAAAAGAGTAAAAATCAAAATTTTAAAACCATCGAGGGTCATCTTGTTGCGAATCATGTTTACAATATGTGGTTAAAATTTCAAGAGAATCGGTTTATTAGTTTTAGAGATACGATGGAGCTAGATTTTGAAAAAGTTTTTTCGAGAATAACGCGTTTGAAGTTTATACTATGATCGGCCGAGTGCGCTATACGCTCAGGTAGACAAAATGAGGTCCTGACGTTCAAATTAAAAAAAAAAATTAGAGAGCTCGGATTTTCATAAAATTTTGACACAATATTTCTGAATGTATGTTCTTTCGAAAACAGTAAAAAAGTCGATTTTTTGAAATTTTCAAAATGGACTGGTCCCTTAAAGTTTCCTATGGTGACCGGAGCTGAAGCTCCAATTGGAGGGAGATTGTCAATGATCGTGACGAGGCAATTAGCCTTTTGATTTTTCAATTCCAACTCCAATTCCCGATGTTAACCGCAGCTGAAACTTGGTAAAGATATAGCAGCCGAAGGTTTTCCACACTTTCCCTGTGCCCTCGTGGGTTCGGAAAAGGACCCCGCGGGGGCGTGAGCAGCTCTCCCTGGAATCGGAAATAGCGCTGTGACAAGCTTCGGGTAAAATTGCAAGGCACAAGATCGCGAAAGTCCGCGAGAACGTAAGCAGGAACGTAGGAATTTGACCCAAAAAAAGGAGAGTTCGCGTCGTGATATTGATTCGAATATGGGTTTCGAAAAAAAATATATAATTTCGTAATCTTTCTATGGAGACACTGGAGCAGGAGAATAATGCGTTGAGAAGTATTTTCGTCCACTCGTAAGAGGATAACGCAAGAGTCCGTCACATGAGCGGATGACTATTTGTGACGGAGGATACAGAGAGGAAAGAAGTCAAGGAAACGGGACGAAAAAAACGGAACAGAGAGAATATAAAGATCCTGAGGTCGAGAAGAGAGAGAGAGAGAGAGAGAGAGAGAGAGAGAGAGAGAGAGAGAGAGAGAGAGAGAGAGAGAGAGAGAGAGAGAGAGACAGAGAGAGAGAGAGAGTCGGCCTGAGGCTGATATCGACGTGTACGTAAAGTGAGAGTGCCCCGATAAAATTCACTTGGCACCTTTATTCACCCCGGTACGAGGAGGACGAATCCTTTGATCCGTCTTCAAAGATACCGGGTGTTCTTTTCCACATCATCGGACTGAGGAGTACTTGCGAGAAGCCTCGACGGGGATTTTTCTACCGTTTTCCCACCGGTCCTCGTGTTATGGGATCCCGCAGTCTCAACCGTTCCGTCTCACCCCTTCTCTATCTCTCTCCCTCTCTCTCTCCCTCTCTCTCTCTCTCTCCCTCTCTCTCTCCCTCTCTCTCTCCCTCTCTCTCTCCCTCTCTCTCTCCCTCTCTCTCTCTCCCTCTCTCACTCTACCTCTCTCTCTCTCCCTCTCTCTCTCCCTCTCTCTCTCCCTCTCTCTCCCTCTCTCTCTCCCTCTCTCTCTCCCTCTCTCTCTCCCTCTCTCTCTCCCTCTCTCTGTCCCTCTCTCTTATATCCAATTGGCGCAACTATGCAGATTCTTTCCGAGCAAAGTGGTCGCCTAAAATAATTTTGGCTTCGGTTGAAAAAAAAACCAAGTTATTTCTTGCTTTACACTACAAAGGGGATGAAATAAAATTCCTGCATGACCTGTTCATTCGCATCGCAACCCTACTTCCGGTATAAAATAAAGACTCTGTGTTCCATTTTTCAAATTTGCCATGAGGATTTTTTCCCATGTACATTGTTTTTTTTGGCCTTCGGCATTGACAAACAGTTCGGAGGTTCCTTCCGCAACTGGAAGTGATTTAATCATAGTGCTAAAAGTCCTTATTTAATTTTATAATTTATTCATTTCTTTTATTTTTTCATTATTTACGTGTGTTATTATTTATTTGTTTATATTTATTATTCATTCATTACTTATTCATTATTCATTCATAATGTTTTAATTACTTGTATAATTACTTATAAAAATAAAATAAACACAGTCGATTATTTGTTCGTTCGAAATAATCCGGCATTAATATTGTCTCGATTTCGAACAATACGGATGCATTTTCCCCGTAGGCGATACATCCCGAAAATCCGTTCCCCGTCGATCGACTTGCAACACGTGCCGGCAAAGTCAATGGGAAAAATACATTTCAATAAGTGTCAACGCGAGCGACGGACTCGGTAACCTCACGGCCCTTTTTCTCTCTTCGTTCCCCTCGTGCCGAGATTATACGGTATTACGCGAGTTAGCTATTAATCCGCAATCGTATATGTTTTCTCTTCCTCGTTCCTCCGCCCTTTCTTTCTTCATCCCCCCTCCCCCTCCATCTTCCCTCATCTATACGTTCTTCTTTTTCTCTGCCATTCCAATCTCTCTCGGCAGTTGCCCGGCGCGAGAGCGGGCGAGGAAAGCGTGTATGAGGGGGATGATTGTAAAAAAGTGTAGCTGCGATCGGGCCAAGGTGAAGAATGGCGGCGGGGGCGGGAGGGCTGCGGGGGTTGAGGGTGCTAGCAAGTCGGTGCGCTCATTTGAATACTTAGATTGGACGGTACTATGGAGTGAGAGTCTGGCTGTGACTCTTGGACTCACGAGAGGGAGAGGGAGGATACGAGGAAAAGAAAATGCGGAAGAGAGAGGGAGAGAGAGAGAGAGGGAGAGGGAGGGAGGGAGGGAGAGAGAAAGAAAGGTATGGTGGAGAAGGGGCTGAAGAAGTCACGGGAAGTTGCTCGCAAGGCGTGTGTATGTGTGCGTCAGGCTGAATCAAGGGTGCGAGAGAGAGAGAGAGAGAGAGAGAGAGAGAGAGAGAGAGAGAGAGGGAGGGAGGAAACTCGACTTCGGAATAAGAGCCCGACAGAGCCTACAGAGGGTGGAAATGTATGGAGGGGTAGCTTAATCACGCTTTCGAAGAAATTTATGAGATTCAACCCGATAAGGCAGAAAATGAGAACAAGTCGGGACTGTTGGACAGAGCGGGAAGCGAAGAGCGCCGGGAGGATGGGGGGGGAGGGTGGCACATGGACAGAGAGAAAACGAGAAATCTCTGCGACTATAGACGAACAAGATATGAGCGAGGAAGACAGAAACGAAGTAAAAAAAGAAGTAATGGCGATATGAGATAGGAGTTGCTACGCCCAGCGTATTACGAAGTCTCCAGGCCTGTACAGCTACCAACATTAGTCAGAGCTACGCTTATATCTCCCATAACTTACTAATTATTTTGCAGAAGCGGTCATTTTTATTCCATCACGACCAATGAATGAAGGGATTCGCAAGGGGTTCCGCGCGATGAACGAGTCAATTTTTGACGTCATGCGACTTCCGCCTGAGCCAATACTTGGATGGGTGACCGCTTAGCTGCGCGCTTAGCGACCCCTAAGGAGAAGGCGATTCTACTGAATTTCGACTCTCGCTACAATATTCGGCCTGTGGCCGCACAAGTTACCCCCAGTTTCCCTGTGCCCTCCTGCATTTGCGATACCGCGGTGCACCGAGGAACAAGTGGCCGCGATCAAGGGAACTCGACATAGGGAAGCGGCGAGTGTGGGCTGAAAGTCACAATCTCTGTAACGTCTCTCTAGATGGAGCCTGTTTGATAAAAATCCGTATTTTTTCAACCCTTTTTCGACCCCCCTCCAGCCCTCCAATCGCATAAACGTAGGTTTGTTTCGTCCCGTTGTTTTTCCCAGAAGAACGAAAATAATAAAAATAAATTGAAATACAGTGACATCGCTGCAAATGTAGGCATCGAAGTAGCGATGGCCTAAATTTGCAAGATCTCTTATCCGGGGCTAGGTCGACGTGTATATACATTTATAAGCGTCTAATCAAACGGCGCGGATCGAATGAATAAATCACGATTGCCATTTCCTGGAGGACAACGAAAGATCGCGATCTCCCCAGTAACGATTTTGCGTTGAACGTGCGCGCGCGCGCGCGCGCGCGTGTGTGTGTGTGTGTGTGTGTGTGTGTGTGTGTGTGTGTGTGTGTGTGTGTGTGTGTGTGTGTGTGTGTGTGCGTGTGTACATATACGTATGTATCCAAGAAAGAAATTCTGTCGAGAAATACGAAGGAGTAGATAAGAGTGGGGAAATCGCGTCTTTGCCCAAGATCGCTATACTTTCATCTATTATCAAAACCAAGAGAACATTACGGTATATAGTTTCATCTTCCGCAGTATCATCATTCTCCCATTCTTCGCAACAAACTGCGAATGAAATTGCGATTGCAAGAGTTTTGGGGTTGCTATTTATATAAACACACACACACACACACACACACACACACACACACACACACACACACACACACACACACACACACACACACACACACACACACACACACACACACACTCACACACACGAGCGCGCGCGCGCACGCACACACACACATATATATATCGTTCCTACAGCAAAGAGATTGCGGAAATTGTATTAGCCATTTAGGCAATACATTGAGGAGACTCTTTAACGTGCTAGTCGCCGCACAAAGTACCATTTTACCGATAAAAGTAACGTGATTGCGACAACTCGCCATTATATCACCCAGAATACCGACCCAATATTTTTTTTCTAATATACCTATTTGTGGACAGGCGTCAGCACTTCCTTCGAGCGCTAATTCGAAGGAGCCGCTTGGCTATCAATTCGATTCCGAATCGAATTTCACATTGTAATCTCGGTAATGTAGGATAAAATCGTTATCGGAGATTGCGCTGTGTGCTGAGTGCGCTTGCTAAAAATTCCTTTCTCTATGTTTATATGTGTGTGTATGCATTAATATCTGACAGAGGGGAAAATGGTAAGCGATGCTTCCTGCCGAAGCGGAGGAAAAATTATTGTTTTTGCAGAGCTTAATTCTGCGCGATAGAGGTCAAAATGATAGCGTTATAATGGTACACTGCTGGCAGTTGTGTGGGTGCGCGTGTGTGGGTGTGTGTGTGTAGTGATTCAATCGGATAATTTCTCCATCAATCTTATATGGATAGAAACGACTGGGAGGGAGATCGGATCTGGATCGTTCTTGGACATACGTGGAACAACAAGGCTGAAAGCTTTATCGCACTGGCTGAGGGACACGCTACATTTTCTTTTTAAATCATCAATCTAACGGCATCGCTCGTAGCGAAAAGAAGCGTTTGGAAGGCGAATATAGCTATACAGATAAGACTTCGTACTTTACTGGGTAAAAATGTTGACCAGTAGTGTTTATATATATATATAATATATTATATTGTGTGTGTGTGTATATATATATATATATATATATATATATATATATATATATATATATATATATATATATATATATATATATATATATATATATATATATACAAAGTTCAAAGGGTAAAAAGATTTCGATCGCTCTGGATAATTGCAAGATCATAGTGGAATAATATCATTCATTTTATACAGCTGCATAGCATCTTCGTAAAATGAGACATGAAATGAATTTCATTATTCTACTATCATTTCGCAATTATCCAGAACGATCGATAATTTTGCTACTACCCAAAGTGGTGGAAAAATGTTAACCAGTAGTGTTTATATATATATATATATATATATATATATATATATATATATACATACATACATATTAGCATAATTAGCATAATAGCAATAAGATAATGAAACGCTGTTTTGGGGTCTTTTTAATACCAATCATGGAACACATTATTTGGATTACCATTATCATACAGGATTTTTATCCCAAAGAAGATGGCAAATAAAATAATCTGCGAAAATGTTCCCTCTTTCAAAGAGTTATTTCAGAAATGCGTTGCAAATACCGATCACTAAACCTGAATAATATTTAATTAATTATAATGTGTATCGTAAATACGTTTTCGTGTGAGCCGAATTTTTCGATCATCCAGCCAATAGTACGGGCTACTCATGGATTAAAGAAGCGTGAGGAAAGGATATCGCTTCTTTTTTTGGGGGTCCTACCCAACACACCCAAAGATAAGAGAATTCGCTCTCGGTAAAAATTCAAGGTAGACCGCGCAGCAGCCTGGGACAAAGCCTGTCGAATAAAGGTATATATATCTTTAAGGTACATATACTATAAGTGTAAGCCTATATATATATATATATATATATATATTATTCCAACGTGCATGACGAGAAATATGACGAAGAAAGAACAAAAACCTCCGCACGAAGTATTCGTCAGCGATTTTTTTTTTTCGTGGCAACTCGCAATAATGAACGAAAATCCTGGGCACTCGATAAGACAGTTGTGAATGCGTAAGCCACCCCGAACGGGTCTGTCATGCATTTCTGTATATACATGAATCCCGTTTTTGGGCTTTGCTAGGCATCACACGTGCTCACTTTCGCACGATCGCAAAGTGCATTTCTTCTATCTTTTGCGATAAGAAAAACGAAGAGAGAGACCGCGAGGGGGGTGGGAGGAAGAAGAGTAAGGCTGAGAGGCAAAGATAAAAGCAGAGAGAGAAAGGGCGTTCACACCTTGGAAATAAAAGGCGTACGAGGGAAAGATACAGATGGAAAGTGCATGAAAAGAGGAAAACAGCCCAGGACGAATGGAGTATGGAGAAAGGAAAAAAAGAGATGTTAGATTACCAATGCTGAAAGGAAAATGCAGACGGAGGACAGAGGGAGAGAGAAAGAGAAGAGGAAAAGAAAAGGCTGAGGGAAACTACATCCCCAAGGAAATACACACCGTATATAGGTGATAATCCCGATAAAATCTATGATATATATATATATATATATATATATATATAACAAAGGGGTTTAAACACATTTCAGTTTACATAACAGTCTGTTTTGGAACAATTGACTACTATATATGAACACGGTTCACAAAGCCGAATGTTTTTAAAATGCCCCAAAAACGTATATATATATATATATATATATATATATATATATATATATATATATATATATATATATAAGTTATATTATTTACAACTAAGAATAAGGTGATTTTAAAAACATTGCAGTTCGCAAAACTGTGGGTTTGGGATCTACTATGAGAACGGTCCACGAAGTTCAATGTCTTCAAAATCACCATTCCGGATATATGTATGTATGTGTGTGTATATATATACAGGGTGCCCCTCTTATCTTTGCCACCCGATATAACTCAGTAATTATCGACGTCACAAAAAAATGTTCCAGACAAAAGTTGTACGGTGTGAAGGGGCCCATCAGATGAGACCAATTTTTTTTTTTGTTTCGGTGGAGGCGCTGACGCACCGTGAAGGTCACCTCCACTTTTTAAAATGGAATGGTACATTTTTTGTCAACCAACTTGTGGAGCACCTCAAGCCGCATAAAAAACATTAAAGAGTCAAAGTCATTCAAGGTAATTCAAGGTCAGTATTTCGAACACCTATTAAAATGAAATACAAATCTAAGTATCTCTCTCTCTCTCTCTCTCTCTCTCTCTCTCTCTCTCTCTCTCTCTCTCTTTCTCTCTCTCTCTCTCTCTCTCTCTCTCTCTCCCTCTCTCGGATCACTACCAAGTATTTGGTAGTGTGATATTAAGATTTGTATCATTGATACTGACCTTGAATTACCTTGAACGACTTTGACCCCCCGAATGTTTTTTATGCGGCTTGAGGTACTCCACAAGGAGCGTTAAAAAATGTACCATTCGATTTGAAAAAAGTGGAGGTGACCTTGCGTCAGCGCCTCGACCGAAATAAAAATAATTTGTCGGATTTGATGGTCCGCTTCACACTGTCCAACTTTTGTATGGAACATTTTTTTGTGACGTCCATAATTACCGAGTTATTTCGGGTGACAGACATAAAAGGGACACGCTGTATATAGATACAGGATGTTAGGAAGGTCGATGCAAAGCCTTAAGGGTGCAATAGATAACCCCGTCAGAAACATATATAACCTAGGTTACCTTATTCCGAAGTCTAAGGATTTCGAGTTATCGTGGTAGACTGACAGAAAAATTCTATTGATGTGAACTAATCGCATCTACTTGATTTTTGTTTATTTGAATTAACTAGTTTGTTCGTGGAATCAAATTTTTCCACATTTCAATAATGCCTTCCATTATTAAAATTATTTACTTTAAATATATTTAATTATTCCAATGAAAATATATTCAATATCGTCCAATAAGTAAACATTTTATTTAATCCGAATGAATCTGTGATTCGTTTTCATCTGCTGAAAAAAAAAAATTTGTTTGAATCCATTAAATGGATCTATTTGATTTTTTTAAATTCAAATTTAATAGAATTTTCGTAGAGTCAACCATTTTTCTATTTAATTGAATTATTGCAACGCACATATCAAAGAGGTGTGGAGGTAGAGAGGGTGGAGAGAGAGGAATTATATATATATTTTTATATATAGATTATGTTAGAAAAATATATAGCATGTTATTCGATAAAACTCTCTAATTATCACAATGATATCAACTAATTGATATAGTTTATGTGATACAGCAAATAATTATAGGAATTAATTTGGTCTCTTAGCCACATCTGCGACTAAGATGATATAAGCACTCGGTAGCGTAGGGGCAGCATGCGTAGATATGAGTAGGTAGATGTTCTAGGTTCGATTCCCATATAGAAATTCAGTTGAATCAAATCTTTATTTATTCAATTTGAATATATTCAATATTTACAAAGAATAGCTGAAACAAATAAAAAATATCTACGAAACAAGGAAGATCGTAGTAGGCCGTGAGCCAAGGAAAAAACCAATTCGATTTAAATAGATCCTATTTAAATTACATTTTTTTTTGGCAGTGGAAGTATGCTTTTTGGAAAATTTCCTAAAATTAGGTACTAACTCGTTCATAATGCTCAAACGGACAATAATTGGTAGCTAAAAACTTATTTGCGTCTTAGCGTAATGTGTATTCAAGCGACAAACACCAATACAATCATCTGTATCAACACAACTAACTAAGCGGGACATGTCGAATAATTAAAAACGTGGCGGATTTTTTTGTTAATACCATTTAAAAAAAAAAGGTAAACGAGTTAGTACCTAATTTTGGGACATTTTTCAAAAATCATACTTACCATGATAACTCGAAATCCATAGACTTTGGACTAAGATAACCTAGGTTACATATATTCCTGACGAGGTGACCTATCACCTCCTTAAGGGGAGGGTAGGGGTTTGCACTTTCGAAAAATCGACATTTTGTCTTGTCTTATAGTTAAACATTTCAAGAATATAATCCCAAAATTTCAAGTCAATCAGAGCAAAACTCTCGAAGTTATTGACTATTTAGTCCCGCTCCGACTTCTCTAAACTTCAAACGCGTTTTTCTCGAAACCATTTTTTCAAAGTCCGCGTGTTCACTGCCATTTGAAAACTACATGACCGATTTATTTCAAACTTGGTACACACTTTCTACATATAAAATACCTCCCCTCCCAACGGTTAGTTTGAGATTTTTTTTACATTGAGGGGGTTTTCCACCCCCAAAACGGCGTAGTTTTTCGTGAAAAATAGCACTTTTCACTTTACATAACCACCAAAAATTTAGAAATGAAAAAAAAAAAAATTATCAAAGACCATTGGGGGGAGGATTTCATGATACTTTGACTAAATTTTAATGGTACTTGATTTCAAATAATTTCTAGCTGAGATACAGCGAACACCGCAAATCGCGTTTTTCCAAAGGCCTTCTTGGAAAAGCTTTGTCACCGGCTTTTTTTTGGATATTTTCGCGTACAAATTTCACGGAATGTTCTCGAAATGACACTTAACAATGTACAAAAGGTTTCAATCAATTTACTTTATCCATACAGATGAAAAAAAAATCGCAAAAAAGTGTTTTTTTTTCACGCAGAAACCCCTACCCTCCCGTTAAGGCTTTGCATCGACCGTCCTAACAGCCTGTATATGTACCCCAAGAATGTCGTACTTCCAAATTTCTTATCCGACAGACTTTCGTCCGTAAAAATCTCGACGGTTCACTCTCGAAGACGGTGAAGCAGACCTTCGTCCCGATCTCTCTCAATAATACGTATGTACTCCGTGAACAAGAAGCCCATGCATTTCTGATGAACGTACCGATGGACCTCTTGCGACAAGAGCAAGAAAGGCCGGACGCTCTACGACGGGGAGAAGGGTGGCGCAAGGGGAGGGGGGTGGGTAAAAAGCGCAAGATAAGAAGCATTGAATAAGGATTGTGGGATAGAGCGAGAGAGACTTGAGTTTAAAGTAAAGAAAAATAGTAGCTCGTGACGTTTTCCGGTGCCAGAAGATCGAACGTGCCGATAGCGATCACAACATTTGATTAAAAAAAAAAAATATCATAATAATGAGAAAATGGAATAGAATTAAAGAGAAGCTTTTGCGCACTGGCGAAAAAAAAGACACCGGGCGCTGTGCCACAACGGCGCAGTAGGTAAATCGATCTGTGTACATGGCTCGTTGCCGAAGCACCGCGGAAGTCGAAAGCTTTCTTCCTCAATGTTATGCTCCTCATTTATGGATCTTCCCCTCCAATTCTCTCTACCTCGCTCACACGCTACGCTTCCACTGCTGTACTGTATCCATTATAAGGTACCTGCCGGTAATAAAGTCTAGCTAAGTGAGATTTGTGATAAAAATGAAAAGTATCCAAATTAACCAACGGTTTTTAATGATAATCGAACTTTTATATCAATTATTATAAAATATAAACAAAAATGGCAACTTCCACGGTGAACAAAAAAAAAATTAAATGTTTTTGAAAACCTCGCCCATAGACCTTATTTTACTATGGTAGGATAAAAAGCCCTACGTCTTTAACGTACTTAAATAATTAATGCTTGTTATACATTTTGTATGCCATATGTCTTGTTGCAAAAGAGGACAAATATTTTTTACGGAAAATCATTCTGTCTAAATTTCAATGCAGACCCTGCAGTGTTAAGGAAGTTGGAGCGATTCATTTGAGTCGAAAGACTCAATAGACGTTTATTCATATTTTTTTTCAATGAACCTCAAAAAAAATGCATACGAGGTACAGATTTATTCTGTATATGCTAATTTTTTAAAATATATAGTTAAAGGGCAAAATTATGCATTTTAATATTTTTATTACGTAAAGTAGAAAAACTTTTGTGTTACTACCAACTTGAAAGAGCATAATATTATCGTTGATTATTCGATGCAAATTTTTTTAAATATATAGTTAAAGGGCAAAATTATGCATTTTAATATTTTTATTACGTAAAGTAGAAAAACTTTTGTGTTACTACCAACTTGAAAGAGCATAACATTATCGATGATTATTATGAAAAAACGACAACAACGAATGTTTTATACAATTCACAATGAAATTTTGAGTAATTTATAATTATGCCTATTCATATTTACGTCTTGAGATTATTGGCCCATGGTTTACGATGGGCTAGATGAGGATTTTTTTTTCTAAATGTTTACGAAGGTTCAGTTTGCGTTAATCCGTTGTGAGAAATGGTTTATCCTGGTGCTAAATAACAATAAAAATTACATAATCTTTAGTGTGAAAGTATTGCCCATCTAACCGCACGATAAATTACATACGTTAAACTTTCTTTTATCTCTAATGTTTGGTGGTGAAAAAATCTCACAAAATTCGTAAAGACTCAGTATAGTGTGAAAAATAACAGGTATTTTTTTTATTAATGTTAACCTTGGATTGCGGCTAACGCTCCAACCTCCTTAAAAGTTGCAATTTTAAGACTCTTTACCTCCCAATAGTCGACTGTTCTGAAATTTCACTCAAACATGCATAATGATATGAACAATGCCTGGTTAAAACACAAAATCTATAGAAATCAAGAGCGCGCGCTCTTTCTAATCTAAGGGACCAGTCCACTTTGGAGCCACGAAAAAAGGCTATTTTCGTGATTTTTTAAAGGATTTTATAAAGGATATGAATGTAAAAGTTGTTGGGCTTGGTAAATAAAAGTCTTGAATACTTTTTTTTTTAAGTATTCATTTTTATTCATATTTAAGTACAAAAACTATAGTTTAACGTAACGCCCCAAAAATAGATGGGCGTCACGTCACAACTCGGCAACGACTTGTCTGAAACAAAAAAAATCAAAGTCCAGTAGATTCAGTATGACACCAGCTACAAAATGACCCTCGGACATAAAGTTTTATCAAAAAATAAAAAATGGCAGATGAAAAAGGAAAAAAGTAAAAAAACGCGTTTTTTCGCAGTTTTTCGCAAAAAAAAAAGAGTAAAAATCAGATTTTTAAAACCACCGAAAGTCTGATATTGCGAATCATGTTTACAATATGTGGTTCAAATTGCAAGAGAATCGATGGAGCTAAATTTTGCAAACGTTGTTTCGAGAAAAACGCGTTTGAAGTTTATACTATGAAAAACTCTTACCTAAACTCAATCGGCAATTCCTGCACCGTACAAAATCCTTTCTGATTGCTCATCATCGTCGATTTCTTCAAGTCTTGCTTGCTTTCGATTTTTTGAAATTTTCAAAGCGGCCCCTTAAGGCGGGACATACATTCAGACAGGAAAAAAATACGCAATATTGAGGGGATTTTTTGAACTAAGATATTAATTATTCTACAATTATAAAACTTTAGGTATACTTTAATAGTTTATTTAAGTGTACGAAACAATTTTTTTAAATTAATTCATCATCAAAATAGCAAAGCTGTGGCGGAGTGTTACAGCCAGGTCGCCGCGGGAGTCGCGAATCGGCGCGCAGTCTAGCTTCCCGTAGACTTTGATTTGCAAAAAAGTTCAAACATTTTTTCATTTAGAACATGTATAGTTTCTATGTGACGGTAATTAAAATGAAGAAAATGTAAGAAAATTAAGAATTAAGGTTAAAATGAAGAAAATTTTAGAAAATGGCACGCATTTACAAAAAAAAATCAACATTTCACGCAACATTTCTGTAAAAATTCGATTAAAATAGTAGTTTTTTTTTAACTTTTTCAAAAACAATTTTCGTCAAGTAGAAGGTATCAATATTATCAATATTTCTACCAAATTTCAACTCAATCGGCTTAATAGTTTTTGAAGTAATCCTGCACGCTAATTTCGACAATACAGTTTTAAGAAAAACGCGTTCGAAGTTCACGCCCGCTCCGAATCCGAGCGGTGAGACACAGCATTGACGGGCTGTAACGTTTGAAATTTTTCGAATTTGGCTTTGAAACTTTGGAAAAATATTGTACATATATAGTTCTATCGTTTAAAGAAAAAAAAAAGAAAGCGATTTTTTGATCGTTGTTAATGTATATCCCACCTTAAGTAATGCAAGAACGAAGAGACAGGCAGATTTTACTACTTTGTTATAAGTATAGATGTGTATGTGGGGGGGGGGGGGGTGTTCAGAAATACCAATTTTAAACCAAGATCTAGGATAACTTCGAAATACCGTCACCATACGCGACGATATCGCTAAGTGATGCCCAACACCGGAGTACTCGAAGTTTTTACCGTTTCTCTTCAACGATACCATCCGCCCTTAATTTATCGGATAACGCTGTTGGTTTAAAAAAAAAGTGACAAAAAGCTTTTCCCAACGTGTTTCTCCTACTCTGATGTTGCAATGAGCAGATCGGATCGATGGAAGCCGCCTCCCGTTATATTCCAAGCGATCCAAGAATACACCTACCCCGTCCCCTCCGCATGAGTGATCAAGCCCATTTGTTAATCCGACGAAAGTAACGAGTAATGGAGCTGAAATCAAATACAGAATTCTATCCAATCGCTTACTCATGTAATCGAAATATTTCTCGCTGATATTCCGATCCCTTGGATTCTTCGGAGTGTTTGATTTCTTATTTGAATTTTTTTAAACGAAGGCTTACATAACGTTCTTAAAGGAGGACACCACTGTGACAGGCCGAAAGGGATCGTTTTTTTCTTTTTTTTTTTTGGGTACTTGATTATTTATTTTCGATTTGGAAAAAAGTTCTGTTATGGAACATACATTGAAATTATAAAGCGTACATTTTTTGTTGAAAAAAAATTAACAACTTTGCTGGGATATAATAGAACCCCTGTATAAAAAATGTGGTCCAACGACCAGATCTATAACTCGACAATGGTTTGTCTGAAAAAGAAATGTTTTATAATTTATATAAAGAAAATACTCGTCGAACCCAGCCGTTTTTTCGAGAAACAAAAATTCCCAAAATGGCAGGTGTTAAAAAAAGTGTAACTTTGGCGAAATTTTTACTTATATTCGGAGGTTAAAAAAAACTACATTTAATGAAACGGCGCAACAATAGCTACTGCAATTACTCTATTTTTTTTGTTATAAAAAATCGGACATAGAGTTATGATTTCGGCCAGGTCGAGAAAAGTCGTTTCGAGAAAAGCGCGATTGAAAGTTGAACGGTACGTAAATCGTTGCGCTACATGTTTTCACTAAATCGTCTGTAACTTGGTCAATTTTCAATGAAATTGAAATATTTTCCATCTATTTTTGAACATGTATACTGTGAAAAAGTGCCAAAAAAACGATTTTTTGGATACGTCACAGTGGTGTCCCGCCTAAAGGCGGCATAAACATTTAGACAGGAACAAAATAAACAATATTGAGGTTTTTTTAAACTAAGAAATAATTATTCTACAATTATCAAACTTTAGGTATACTTTAATAGTATATTAAAGTATACAAAACAATTTTTTTTTAAATTAATTCATTATCAAAATGACGGAGCTGTGGCAGAGTGTTACAGCTAGGTCGCCGCGGGAGTTGCCAATCGGCGTGTAGTCTAGCTTCCCGTAGACTTTGATTTGCAAAAAAGTTCAAACATTTTTTCCGTTAGAACATGTATAGTTTCTATGTGACGGTAATTAAAATGAAGAAAATGCAAATTTCGGAAAATGGCACGCATTTACAAAAAAAAATCAACATTTCACCTGACATTTCTATAAAATGTGTATTAAATGTGGATTTTTTTTTTACAATTGTTCAAAAACCATTCTCGTCGAGTAGAGGGTACCAATATTATCAATATTTCTACCAATTTTCAACTCAATCGGCTTGAGGCGTCAGGCCACAGTAAGGGGTATAAAATCATGTGCGAATTTAACCTTTTTTTCCTATAAAAAAGTGATTCGGTCATAAAATTAATTACACGTATATTTAGTATGAATATCAAGCTGTTAGAAAAAGTATATATTTTTTTTTTCGATGTACAAAATGGCCGACTACTTATATTTTCTTTTGTTATCTTTTTTTAAGCGCTCCGCGGCGTGACATTCGGCATCTACAATTTTTTGCCTAGAAGAAAAAACAAAAATTCTCGGAATTAAATCGGAATAAAAAAAATATTGTTTTATTCAAAAGTTGTAGGTATTTAAACTTAAGAAATGAAATTTCAGTGAAAAATTTCGTTATAGCTGCTCATAAAATGAAATGTTTTCGATTAATCAGAAATTCTTTACGTACTTCTCTGCGAAATGCAATTAGGAACATAACTTTTAAATTTGACGTAAATCGAGTGAAAATTATTGAAGTTATTTGTCACGCCAATTGGAACAAAGCTGTTTCGAGTAGTCGGCCATTTTGTACATCGAAAAAAAAAACATATATTTTCTAACAGCTTCATATTAATACTAAATAGATGTGTAATTAATTTTATGCGTGAATCACTTTTTCATACGAAAAAAATGGTTAAATTTTCACATGATTTTATACCCGTTACTGTGGCGTAACGTCTTAATAGTTTTTGAGTAATCCTGCTCTCCAATTTCGATAATGCAGTTTTGAGAAAAACGCGTTTCACGTTCACACCCGCTCCGAATCCGAGCGGTGATGCGCAGCGTTGACGGGCTGTAACGTGTGAAGTTTTTCGAATTTCACTTTGAAACTTTAGGAAAATATTCTACATATATAGTTCTATCGCTTAAGGAAAAAAAAACAGAAATCGATTTTAACGCAACGGAAGTTACGTTAGATCAGCGAAGTGCGTGTGGGGGGTGATGGAAAATCATTCAATTGGGAAAGGGTAAAACGTAAAAACCCGCAGAGGTGTATACGTCGAAACTCTGAATGTAATGCTTCAGTATACTGACAATTGGCTACCGTGAAGAAGGTCCTCAAAGTCCAATGGCTTCAAAATTCTCTTTCCCATATACGTGTACAAAGGGAGTTTCTATATCGATGGCTGACTTGTGTATCTCGTGCTTTATTCGATTCGAAATCCTCTCTCACCCCCCTCATTCGGTGGCAACTGCCCAAAGAGAATTCTCTAGTACCTTAAGCCCCCGGTCTCTTGCCAAGTGGAGAGTCTCTTCGATTCGCTTTTAAAGTCACCCCGAAATTCGCACACCGCTCCGCATACACGTACACGGTGAATTCGTATCAGCCTCGGTTGAACGTAGAGTCGTAACCCCTGAGGACTCAACGCGCAAAGTTGATCGAGATTACGCCCTTTATTGTGCCGGCACTCGACATACGTATGTGTTTTACCGAAGAAGAAAGGAATCCGCGAAACTCGGCTCAAACACGTTGTATGCACACTACGACAACCGTATGAAGGCTGCATAGCCTTGTTAAATTTATATACTCGAGTATACATGTACACGTAAGCTTGTACATGGGCCACGGAGAGTGTACACTAGTTGCGTCCTCAAGTACATCTCTCGAGGCTCCATCAAGCTGCTCTCTTTCAACCTGTTTCTTCTTCCAATGCCCACCATCTTGCACCATTCCTAGAGTCTGCAAACACACATTAACATCGCAAATAAACTCGCTTCCGGTTGCACCGACGATCATAATGATATATCAATATAATTGGGAAGGTCTTTGCGACCGGCTCATACGGATGCAAATATCGTTTCGTGTGTACCAACCTTTTTCCAAGCGCAAGAACCGGAAAAATGAAAACTCCTTTCGTGGTTGCCATTCGCTTATAACAATTTCTGCGCCAGAACAAGAAGGCTCAGGTTACAGACCCGGGAAAAAAAAGTTAACGTCTGAGTGGATATGTTCATACATGTTTCAGATATTGCCATATATGTATCAGATATCTTTATATCTGACATTTTACAGTATCATATATGCATATAGAAGATCATATCTGATCAAATACAGTATCTGGCCTGACCATATATGAACTCATATCTGTTTATATCTGGCTAAGTACCAAGGCGAGTTGGTGCCGTCAATTCGTATCTGAACATACATGATGTGATATGTGAACGTATCTGTTCGTATAAGATCATATCCGATCAAATACGGTACCAGACTCCGCTATATAGATCTCATACATGTTTTTATCTGGTCAGGTACCAAGGCGAGTTGGTAGCGTGAAACTATATCTGAACATATATGATGTGATATATGAGCAGGCACGTTCATATAAAATTTTATCCAATCAGATGCGATACCAAACCTGGAAAATATACGAAGTCTTATACACTCATACCTTGTCGTATATGCAGGTAATTTGTTCACACGTGAAAACATCTGAATATATGAAACGATATATGAGGATATGAGACGATATCCGATCAAATACGGCACCTCAGCTGACTGTATTATATGTGATCATGTGAGTTACTATAATATTGTTAATTATTAACACGTCAAGTGATGACGTGTTAATAACCCCGCTCTGTATATGCAAACATTTTAATATCTTCATGACTGCACTAACAAGATTTGATCTGTCTCAACAGGGTAAGATTTGCTCTGATATAGTCGGAGTCATACCTGGTCTGATGGTTCAGATAAACTATGATTCTATCACATGGGCAGGTCTATTGTTCATAGATGTCCAGGTCTACTGGGATCCATTGTATTTTATTCTTATACGGACAGACAGAACTGGTCCAATAAGATTAGATTTGCCTGACATGATCAGATCTGGCCCAATAAAATCAGGTTTACCTGACATGATCAGATCTGGCCCAATAAAATCGGATCTGGTCCAACAAGATCAGATCTTGCCTGGGGATTGGATGTGGTCAGACCTGCTGCGATATGGACGGGTCTGCTCTCAAAATTATCAAAATGGCTCTGATATGATCATACATGCTCAGATATAAGCATACATGATCTGCCATGACACTACATAAATAGATATTGCCAATTTTCTTGTCTGATCATATCTGATTCTACAGATATGATTCAGATATATTCAGATATGAACTTTTTTTTCCCGGGGACGGAAAGCGAATTTTCATTGACGAGATGTTTTTCATTTCAGTGAGCACCGTGCCTGAGCCCGAATTCATCGACGAAATCGACAACATCACCGTTGCGGCTGGACGCAACGTCAAGCTGTCCTGCAGCGTCAAGGATCTGGGCTCGTACAAGGTGAGTCAAATACACTGAGAAAAGAACAATCATTGATCCAATACCGTTGGTGTTATTGAATGAAATTTCGTTGATTCAGTTGCTAAATTATTGGTGTAAATAATCGCATTTATTAGTCCAAACAAAAGGCTAGACTTTAATAACATGATCAAATTAAAAGTTTTTTTTTCATTCAAAAGATATATTGTTCGCCGAGGACGATATATTATTGAAGTTATCTAAAAAATTATCGCGAACAAATTATATAGTTTTGAATGCATTTTCTGCAACGAACAAAAAAAAGCGTTTCAATTTATAACATGAATATTGTTGATTCGAGTACACAAGGAAAATTGAATTTCGCTCGTTTGATTCAGATAAAATTTCTATTGAGTAAATATGTTATTTTATTTTGTTCACCATATCCGATGTTAATTTTCAAGTACATTATTCATTAAAATATCAATATTTTATTTTTATTATAGTTATTTCGAGTTTTACTTGCACAGCCTTTTCGGCTTTTTACAAGGCTCCACTTATATGTCCGCCGCTCTACACTTGTTCTTTCTCTCCATCATCTCCCCTCCCCATTGCGGCCGCAGCCGACTTCCCCCTCTGTATTATATTGATCATGACATTTCTGTAATGGGTATAGGGAAACTGCGGAAAACCTATACCAATACAGCCGGTCACGAGTTCGCTTCCCAGCCTCGGAACTAGTCGCGTTTCGTCGAGAAATAGCTCACAGGCTACAGTCATACCCATCCGACACACACACGTACCGGTCCGTGTGCGCGACATCTGTGTACAACTGGAGCTACGTCACGCCTGTGTTTTTATTTCTCGACGAAACTACGAGACGGTGATTCGAACCCGCGACCTCCCGATGTGTTGATTTCAGAGGCAAGCACTCTAACCACTAGACCAACACATCGGTAATATTTTATTTTTATTGAAAAATATTAAGCAAATATCTGAATTGGTTAAAAAATTATGCGAAAATAAAATTTGTTTCTTGCGCATTTAGTTGAAAAAAATGCAACTAAATCATGGCCGAGCGTCACCGAAATTATAGGTGTGAAGAAACCCGTAGTTCTCGGAGTAACCGCTAGAAGCCGCACGCGCGCTCGTTTCTCGTAAGCGTAGCGTGAACCGAAAATCTACTTAAACGCCGGAGAAACTCTAAAGAGTATCGCTTCTTGGCCTGTGGCTAAGATCAAAGTGTAGTATTTGTGCTTATCAGTTGAATATCTGATATTCTCTCCACTATTATCGTGGTTGATCATTCTAATGCTCGCTCTTTATTCAAGATTTAAAATAAATTAAAAACTTACGTCCCATGGCATATTCGTTTCGATGCAGTAAATAAATAATTAATTCTATTGATTATATTTTTGTACGAAATAAAAAATGCTGTAGCAACCGCTTAATTATTTCATCCATACATCTACGGATTGTATATAGAATGATTTCAATAGAATATAATTTTATTTGAAAGATAATGTAGATATTCAGAGAACAGAAGAGCTTTTTCAAATAAAATATTACGTTATTTAAATGAATCACATTTTCCAATATTTTATAGTATTGTAACAATCTCATACATCGGTGGCAGCACATTTATTTCGATCAACCAATATATTTTTTTGATTCAATTAGTTTTTTTTCTCAGTGTACAGACGGAAAACAATAACTTTAGTTGCCGTTGCATTGCATTTTGGAAAGTCATGCTTCTCGGAATTTCCATTTTCATCGATTATAAACCGTTGGGTTGATTCCCTCGAAATTGAATTAGGATCTGGGGTGCGGCTGTCCATGTGTAAAAAATATCTTCGTATCCCAGAAAAAAAACGCCCACGAACTACCGGCCCCGACAAATGTGATTTTTTTTATCATCGTACTGGTGCACACTTCCATTGACCTGCACAAAAAACCCTTCCACCAGACAGTTGCTTCCCCTATGAAGTACCAAAAGCAGAAAACACCCGAACGACTGTTCGTGGCTATAAAGAACGGTCGCACACATTGATGAAACAAGTGAGAGGAAACCCTCGAAGAGGAATATAGAACTGCCGGTGCATCAGCCTCGTCAAAGCGTAATGACGATGACAACCCATTGAGGAGACACTGGAAAAAGCCTCGAGTGCGTTGCAGAGCGAGGCAAGAAGAAGACCGGTGACTCGAAAAACTAATGACATGTACTGATATATATATACACATACACACACAAGCAATGGATATTTTGAGGACCCTAACGTTTGAACCGTGCAGTTGATTCCTGAGCCAGGACAATCCTGGAAATGTTCCTCGTACAAACGTCGTTCCACTAATCCGAAGCTGATGTTGAAGACGTCAGTGTTGACGTCACGTTGAGTATGGAGCCATCAGGCCTCTATGAGGATGATTCTCGAAGTCCAATGTCTTCAAAATCCCCATTCTCACTGTATACGCGCCTCAGAATGTGTGCACTAATTGAAGTATCCACTGGGATCTCTTCTGCCTCGAGATACAGAGGGACAGAGGCGTCTTTCCCGTATGTACCGAACTACACGGCCTAGGGCAAGTGTTCATTGAATTTGTCAGTGGCGCGTGGCCCTTGAGAATCTTCGAGCCCGTGAACGACCAAGAGAGACACAGAGAGACGTTGAATCGGCGCGAGATCGGGGAACTTAACGAAGCTCGTTTCACGATCGCGACGATAGGAGAGACGAGTGAAGTGGGCGAGTGTGGAGAGCGAGCATGTTGGCGAGGAGAACGACGACGACGAGGAGTAGAAGGGTGAAATCCGTAAAGAGGGTGAACTCGGAGAAGAGACGTAGCGAGAGAATTCCCGAGGCTGGAGTGGATCGAATCCGCGAGACTTCAACGTGAGCATGACCAGAGCAACCTATACGTATGTGTGTGTGGTGCACCTCGGCTCCTCGTTGGAAATGACCAAGTATGCCAGGGCTTGGCTACACCGCGCTCCCTTTTACCCCTTTATGTACTACCGGTGTTCCGCCTGCTTTGCACCCTTACCAGGCACACCAGACAACCCTGCATCCCCGGCGATTCATCCACCGTCGTGACTGCGAGAGGATTTGTTCCCGATGAGACTTTCCGGACGGTGAGTACAGGAAGTGACGAAGGGTTGGGAGCCGGCCGGGGGTAGCCAGGAGCAGGGTGCTGAGGTCGGTCGAGGAGGAGCAGTTGAGGCCTTAGGCCACAGTAACGGGTATAAAAACATGTTCGAATTTAACAATTTTTTTTCCTTCGAAAAAGTGAGTCACTCGTAAAATTAATTACACGTCTATTTAGTATGATTATCAAGCTGTTAGAAAATATATTTTTTTTCTTCGATGTACAAAATGGCCGTCTACTCGAAACTTCTCGAAACATCCTTTTTCCAATTGGCGTGACAAATAAATTCAACAATTTTCACTCGGTTTACTTCAAATTTAAAAGTTATGTTCCTAATTGCATTTCGCAGAGAAGTACGTACGGAATTTCTGATTAATCGAAAACTTTTCATTTTACGAGCTGTTTCTGAGCAGTTATGACGAAATTTTTCACTGAAAATTCATTTCTTAAGGCCTTAGGCCACTCTAGAGGCCGAAAAAATAGGCTTTTTTGGGGATTTGTTTTCTCAGAAAATCTACAAAATAAATCGAGATTACAAATAAGGGTGTTTATCATACATATCAGTGACTGTATACAATAATTTTTTTGAACCGATTGATTTCAAAACGGCCGCTGTGCAGCGTTTATCTCAAAACTGCATTTTTTAAGTTGGCCGGAAACATAACTCTGGTTATTCGGTATATCGGAAAATGGTTTCACGGGGTGAAACTACCCCTCGAAAATAGGCATCTCTAGGGGTAATACAGCAGTTTCACACGCAAGGAGTCCACCGATTTTAATGAAAGAAAAACGAAAATCCTCCTAATCCGAAGCAATGAAAAATCCACTATAGTAACATTTCAAAAAAAAATTAAGGGGTGAACCACCCCTATATTAAGGGGTGGTTTCACCCCTTAATACCGTTTTTCCGCCGATAAAAAGAACACGTATCACTTACTTTTCGGTGCTTTATAACATATCCAAATTTCAATAAAATCGAAGGGTGTCACCTGAGGGATGTTCCTTGTCAGACAATTTTCAACCGATTCACTTGAAATGTTAAATATATCTTCAAAAATACATTGTCTATGGAAGCACGTAGAATTTTTTTTTTATATTGCATAGTTCATTTGTTATTACCAATTATCTGACGATTTTCTAGGCAAATTTTTGGAAAGTGAAAAGTTTCGTCAGATAATTGTTAACAACAAATAAACTAGGCAATATAAAAAAAACCGACGTATTTCCATAGACAATGTATTTTTCAAGATATATTCAACATTTCAAGTGAATCGGTTGAAAATTGTCTGAGTTATGTTTCCGGCCAACTAAAAAAATGTAATTTTGAGATAAACAATGCACAGCCGCCATTTTGAAATTAATCATTTCAACAAATGATTGTGTACCGTCACTGATATGTATGATAAACATCCATTTTTGTAATCTCGATTTATTTTGTAGTCTTTCTGAGAAAAAAATCCCCAAAAAGCCTATTTTTTTACCTCTAGAGTGGCCTAACCCCTAAGTTCAAATGCCTACAACTTTTGAATGAAACAATATTTTTTTAATTCCGTATGTACTTCTCTAGGTATTCCAATGTAGATTGACGAGAATTTATGTTTTTTGTTCGAGGTAAAAAAATGTGGATGCTAAATGTCACGCCGCGGAGCGCCTAAAAAAAGACAACAAAAGAAAATATTAGTAGTCTGCCATTTTGTACATCGAAAAAATATATATATATTTTTTTCCAACAGCTTGACATTCATACTAAATAGATATGTAGTTAATTTGATGAGTGAAACACATTTTCATACAAAAAAAAATGGCTGAATTCTCACATGATTTTATACCCGTTGCTGTGGCCTAACCCCTTAACGGGATGCGGTGAGACTATGCGGTGAATTTAAGGATGATGCTCGAGGCTTAGGACGAGGCAGAAGGTGTAAAGGGATGAGGGATGTAGATGGAGAATCCTGTATGTGAAGGGATGAAACATCCCTTCACATACAGGATCACATCCTTGCTTGCACTTCTCTCTAGGCATCCACCGTGTCTTGGCGGAAATCCTTTCGAGGTATTTCTTCTCTTTCGCTACTGGGCCTCTGACTCTCTCTTTCTGGATCACTAAGGAGTGAACTTATCCTATGATCAGTGCGGTAAATTCAATGACTCGTCATCGGCATTCTACAAGCTGTGACTTAGCATCCTCTTCACAATAAATTAAAACTACAGGTGGGTGCAACGCCCCGTATAGTCATCCCTCGTTCTTTTTGCCTGCATTTTTTATACGTGGATGTACCTGAGTCTGGCTGACAGATAGAAGAAGTATATTCCGTACCCGTTATATCTACGTAGCGTTGGTTGTCAGACACCTGGGTGTTTTGAGGTGGTCCTCGAAGTCCAGTGCTTCAACGTCTCTCTTCCCCAAGATACGTTGGGGAACTCAGGACAAGACGAATACAGGGGGTAAGATGGATCATAAGCCTAGCCACTAAACAGTGTATGCGAGCATAGTGCTCCCGCTGGAGTTTGAAGGGGTGGCGATGAGGTGAATGAGTGTGAAAGTATCAACTGTGGCGGAAGCATGCGTCTCGAGTGAGAAAACAACATCGATTTTTTGCCAAAACGATGTAATTTTTTGGTAAAGTTTAACGGCGGGGTAAAGTTAATTCGGCGAAAAAAAGGCATGTTTTTAAGATTTTTTTTGGTGTAACGAATAGTGTTCGTTTATTGAAAAATTTACATATAATAGAGTAACATTTGAACAACATTCTCCTAAATTTGCATTGCAAAATATTCAAAATTGAGCGAGTGAAAATTAAACCCCGGAGGCGCCTCGAAAAAAAGTTGGTTTGCGGTGTGCACCATAACTCGCAAGAGAATCATTTGAAACAAAAAAATCAAAATGCATTGGTTAAAGGAGATGTTTCTCGAGGTAATGACGGGAGGATTTTTTTTTTTCGATTTTTCGTAGCACTTGGGAGCCAAAAACCCGATTTTCGCTAAAAAAAATCGGCTAATTTGTTGTTGAAAAATTAGTAATTATTAAAAAAACAAACAAAAAAGCTCTCGACAATACCTGGTGAATTATGTGAAGAAGTACTGTGCAAAATTTCAAAGCGATTGCTCCAGTAGATTTTGAGTTATCGTGCACACGGACTTCAAATATGACAAGTCTCAGAAAAACGCAGAAGAGAACGGCATGGAGCAGTAGACGCTCAAATACTCATAACTTCGTCAATCTTACTCTGATCGACTTGAAATTTTAACACAATATTCTTGATATATTATGCATTCATTTAAAAAATTTAAAAAAAATTAAAAAAAAATTTAAATACTTTACCCCGCCCTTAACATCGTTTCAGTTTATTTGAGTTGCTGATATTGATTAAGGACAGGTAGGTAAACAGAATGAAAGTACTAATTATTAATATAATAAGAACGGTTTGTCAGAATTTTTCAAGGTTATTGCGTGATTTGTTGTTAATTCGTTAGTCGTCTAATGGGGCAAGATGAATACAAGCTATCGCAAACCCGGAATATTTTACAACGTACCACTATCTACGTTAGAAAGGGTGAAATGAATCCAGTAAGGCATCTGGTTCCTCTTCAACCGGTGTTTCTACCAAGGAAAGAAAAAGAACTTATAAATGATCAAAATGATATGGAAGCAAGATTATTCGGATTAATCCTACATAACTTAGACGTTTGGCTTATCAAATTGATGGTATTGAGAATGAAACCACTTTTATATGCGAAAGATGCCAATAATTCGTGTCCCATCATTATCCCAGCGCTGTTTCATCTTGCCCCGCATACGGGGTAAGATGGGAAACATAAAGGTTGCATTAAAAATATACATTGTATGGTACAAATCACAAAGACTGTTTTTTTTGTTCCCAAAATTAAAAGATTAGTAAATGTTGATTACTTAAAAAAAATAATTAAAGCTGACTGACTCATATATGTATTGTTTTATTTGAACATGACCTTAGCGTTATCATCTTGCCTCGACTTCCCCTACATACGTACGGATATCTGCGCATGTGTGTAGGTACATGTGTGCGGATGTGTCCGTGTTGTTTTTTATTCCAAGGAATCTCTCTCTTCTCTCGCTCGGCGGAGCATCACGTTTCTCCAATTGAACACGATTCAAAAAACTTTCTCGTTAAAAAAAGAATTGATGAAAAAAAAAAAATCTTAATGAAGAATGCGACCGCTTGAATGCGACGAAACTGCCGAACACTGAGGTTTGAAGTGCAGGCGCGACTGAAGCGCGATGTAATTTGAAAGCACGAGAAAAAACGATGGGAATGAGGGTGTAGGGATTCACTGTTGTACGAAGGGTGCACACGTTGAAAGGCGAGGGAGAGAGGGTGGGGAGGAGAGAGAGAGAGAGAGAGAGAGAGAGAGAGAGAGAGAGAGAGAAGAGAAAGCATATATTTATTGACGGGTGTGCGTGAGCTTAGGGTTCGAAAAACTGGTAGATTTTCAATATTTTTTTCTGATGAGAGTATTGGGATGTGGAGGTCAGGATTTTACAAGCAATTGATATACAGTCTTGCGGAATTTAGACGGTTCTGGGAACTAGGGTGATACGAAAGGAAAAAGAAAAATTGTACTTTTAGTATAATAATTAAACTTTCGTATGACAGGATAGGTTATTGAAATTTTGCAAATTAGGAAAATGCCAAGCTGTAGAAAATAGAGTCCTATTTCCGAACAAAAAAACAACTCCAATGACATGTTCTTAACAAATGGATATACATATTGAAAAATCATCCGGTCATGCTACAGGAAATTTCATAATCTATATCCGAATTTGAAGTAAATGGGACGACAAAAACTGAGATAAGACCCTTCAGAAAAATTGTCATTGGATCGATCAATTCTTGCAATTTTTACAAAGTCGTTTTTTCAAATTAAAATTTTAACCATGGGCCATAAAAGTACACATTAAAAAGAATGTATTTTCGCAATTTGAAGCGTATGCTGATCCCGTATAGCAATTTTTTTATTGCCGGATCATTATTTCGTAAATTATAATCTAATCATTGTATGTATCTATAATAATGTTCTGATGTCTTGATTGGAAATTTTGCGTACCGATTTTAGGGTGGCACAATTTTGAGCTCTATTTTTTTCCTTTTCTCACCATCCCATTATCTTCTTTAAAGAAAAAAAAATTGTCGCGAAAACTTCCAGCCGTCAAAAAATATTTGGAGAAAATTCAAATTGTCATTAAAGATTCGATATTTTTTTTGTCCTCTTCTCACCTATGCATTTTACGCTTTACAATTTTTGAATTAACTTCGCGAAAGCTCTAGCCCGCCAATGAATATTTACTGGTCGCTAAAGAGCTTCGAAATTTCTAATTTTCGCAATTGTTTTTACTCTTCTCACTCATGAATCCGACGCTTTGTAAAATGTTCAAAACAATTAATCCGTTTTCTTGAGAAACAGATTTTTTTAATTCACCTCACGCTTCTAACCCAATAATTATAATCTTTGTTGTCATAAAATAGTTCTTTAAAGCTCTTGGCCGTAAACAAAATTATAAGTAGATTTATTCGTAAAACAGAAATGGCAGCTGTTTCCCGCGCATCGTACTGCGTCCCACAGTTGGTCTCGCTAGTCAAACTGCGGACCGATCGTAGCTGTACTCCGTGACGAGCGATGCGAGGATACAATAATACATAATAATACATAATAGCACATCTCGTCTAATGGGTGTTTGTTACAAATGATTATAATAAATTATTCAGTAGCTATAACACTTTGCTGTTTATTTTGTTTTTATGCTACCAGGAATTATAGTGCATGCGATTTATTTTTTGGCGGAAATTCTGAATTTCGAAAACTTTGCGCTACCACTAAATATTCATTGGCTGGCTACAGATTTCGCGAGGTTAATTAAAAAATGATAAAGCGTAAAATTCATGGGTGAGAAGTGGAAGAAAATGAAAAAATGGATTTTTTTAAATGAAAATTTTAATTTTTGGGAGGCTTGAGCGACCGCTCGCAACATCCGCGACATTTTTTTGTTTCTTTAAAGAATGGTGAGAAAGAGGAAGAAACAATAGAGCTCAAATTTGTGCTACCTTAATATATATAAATATTAACTATAATATATTACTTCAATTTATTATATATATATATATATATATATATATATATATATATATATATATATATATATATATATATATATATATATATATATATATATATATATATATATATAAAAATGATGTTTTGTGTTCATATGAAATAACGAATGACGATCGAGGGCGAAAGAGGCAGAAGCTCTTCGACGAGTCCTGTAGTACTTGAAAAAATCGAGTGAAGCTCATCTGCAGTGGAACGAGAAACGAAAATGGAATGAGAAAACGAATGAACTGGTGCGGTATATACGTTTATAGTACATACGGAACGACGAAGCCGAACGAGAGTTCCGGAAGTCAAGAGAACGGGCTAAAGAGCGAGACAGAGAGAGCGTAAAAGAGAGAGAAAGAGAGAGCGAAGGAGTCAAAATTCCACAGAACCACGGTACATACGGGCGTATGCGAGAGAGCACTCGCGAGAGGAAGATTGAATTGGCATCGCCTGGATTCTGGCCAACCCTTGGCTTTCCCATCTTGACGTGAAAAGCAGTTTCATCGTCGTTCGCTCGTCCTCGCTTCTCGTCGTTTTCGAATTTCAAATTGACGACGACGATGCCAGAGTTATACGTCCAAAGACTCGAGATGGCGATTCAGGAAACGTTTCAGTTTTCTACCTATATTTGCATACACATACACGCATATATGTACGTGTAGGGAAAAGTGATTTTGAAGACACTTGACTTCGACGACTGTCCTCATAGTGGCCAATTGTTGTCCACATTTAACGTTATGCAAGTTCAGATGCCTTCAAAATCACGTTGGGACAAATACAATTGTACTTATGTTCGTCTAAACGCGATTTGCCGTCTGGTTACCAAAGTCTTGAGGCCGGAAAAAAATGTCAATTTTCCATTTTTTTTTTTTTGATGACAGATTCGGGTGGGCAAGGCTGGGATTTTACAGAAAATTAATACATGGTCCTGCCAAGTTGGTGTTTTTTTTTATTGAAAAATGTTGATAAACGACGAAGTGATTATTGTTTGAACAAAGTGACGTTGTTGCTGCATGGCCAATCGGAGTAGGTCGTTCTGACAGATAGGTGCATCTAAAATATAAAATAAAAAAATGAACTTTCAGTATAATAACGAAGCTTTTGTTTGATCGGATGCTTTTTTGATCTATTGAAAATTATGTAAATGGCAAGCTGTATATAAAAAAGTCGATTTTTTATTTAAAAAGTACTTTAATAATTTGTTGTTAACAAATGGATGAACATATTAAAGAAATCATTCAGCCATCATCAAACTATGCTGCGTCCGAGTTTGAAGTGAATCGGACGTATTGATTTTGACTTACACCCAAATAAACCCAAACAAACTATGCTTCGCTGCCTGAAGCATAGTTTCGAGAAAAACGACAAAGGTAAAAAAGGGTAAATCGCAGTGGCCCTTCACAAAAATCGTCACAACACGGTCAATTTTTGGGATTTTTACAAAATCCCTGCTGCAAATTAAAGATGAGATAGGTTATAAAAAGATGCAATAAAAAATCGTATTTTTGGAATTTGAATCTTTTGCAGACCCCTTGAAAGCTGTCCTGCCCAAATACTAATCATTGGCTTGATTCAGTGTTAGGGGGGAGGGGGTATAGATTTTTAATTTATATTAACTTTTAAAAATAGCGCAAATATGACACGATCTCCTAAGCGGGTTACGACCGACGTTGTCAGACGGCACGACACGTAGCCTCCGTGGGATTAATGTAAAGAAAAACCAACGAAGGTTTTCCTCTCATTAGCACTCGTACGCAGAATCTGAACCAAAAAAAAAGAAATTAGAAATGTTGAAAATCGATGAAATGGTACGCTTGTCAACAAAAAGATAGAATTGTTTGAAAAAATGGCTACATTTTGCAGTAAAAAAATCAGTGTTCTAATTTTTAAAAAAATACGGTTATATTTTAGAAAATAAAGTTAGGAAGATTCATACAAAATCTCATCAGAATCGGTTGATAACTTTTTCAGCTATGCGTCACGCCAGTTTTGAAAATGCAGTTTAGAAAACCGTGCCATACATTCGCCATTTTTAAAGATCCATACAACAAAATACCATGTAACAGCCAAAAGTAGTAATAAATCATACCCTGACCAGAAACATCACTTTGGTGTCCTCCTCCGATTTTGTTGAAACTTTTTTATGTGGAAAAGTATCAAAAACTAAGGGACACGTATTTTTTGTTATCGGCAGAAAAACGGTTTTAAGGGGTGAAACGCACCCTTAGAAATGGGGTTGTTTTTTGTTTTTCGGCAATAACGTTTTAGGGTGCCAGTCCACTTTGGAGCCACGAAAAAAGCTATTTTCGCGATTTTTTCTGAGGATTTTATAAAAGATATGAATATAATAGTTGTTGTGCTTGATAATTAAATACTTGAAATACACAAAAGAAATTAATTCATATTTATTTATTTTTAAGTACAAAAACTATAGTTTAACGTAACGCCTCAAAAATAGATGGGTTAGGTAGCTCCATCACAACGCGGCACCGGCTTGTCCGAAACAAAAAAATCGAAGTCCATTAGATTCAGTATGACACCAGCTACAAAATGATCCTCGGATGTAAAGTTTTATCAAAAAATAAAAAAATGGCAGATAAAAAACGAAAAAGGTTTAAAAAACGCGTTTTTTTCGCAGTTTTTCGCAAAAAAAAAGAGTAAAAATCAAAATTTTTAAACCATCGAGGGTCATTTTGTTGCGAATCATGTTCACAATATGTGATTCAAATTTCAAGAGAATCGGTTTATTAGTTTTAGAGATACGATGGAGCTAGATTTTGAAAACGTTGCTTCGAGAAAAACGCGTTTGAAGTTTATACTATGAAAAACTCTTACCTAAACGCAATCGGCAATTCCTGCACCGTACAAAATCCCATCTGATTGCTGATCATTGTCGATTTCTTCAAGTCTTGCTTGCTTTCGATTTTTTGGAATTTTCAAAGTGGGCTGGCCCCTTAACGATACGAGATATAAAAAATATTCAAGTTGCAACAATCTTTATTTTTTGTGTACTATACATTGAACATTAAAACGATAACGTTATCGACGAAAAACAAAAAACACCCCTGTTTTCGAGGGTGCATTTCACCCCTTAAAACTTTTCCCGCCGATAAAAAAATACATGTCTCTTGGTTTTTGATATTCTTCCACATAAAAAAGTTTCGACAAAATCGGAGGACGATACCAAAGTGATGTTCCGTGTAAATCTCAAAAATGGTGAAGAAGTGTTTCCTTTTTAAAAAAATCATGAAAATGAGCAAATGATTTTTCTTGTGTAAAGGTATCTGCCCCCTTAAAGCAGTTCCTCAAAACAGCTAGCTCATAGCCAACATTACATAGATATAACAGCTTCAAAATATCCTTCCCTCATTATATATACGAGGGTGGGGTGAAAAGTTTCCGGCCTGACCAAGAGATGGTGCCACTAGGTCTAGTTTTGGAACGGCGTCCTACAGTACCATTCCTACCGAGCTTGTATGTACAGTTTCAGCCCAATCGCTACGTTAGTTTGCGTTTGAGAGCACATTGCGCGAGACGCTTCCGTTGTTTTCATAAAAATGGAAAAATTGGAAAAACGTGCTGTCATCAAATACTTCCATTTGAAAGGTTTTACACCAAAACAAATAAAAGAAGAGATGGATTCAGCACTAGGAGACTCCTCCCCATCATATTCAACTATTAAGCAGTGGGTTTCTGAATTTAAAATGGGTCATGTGAGCACCTCTGACGAGCCTCGCTCAGGACGGCCCGTTGAAGTCACAACTTCAGAGATGATTGAAAAAATCCATAAAATAATGTTGGAAGACCGCAGGTTGAAAGTGCATGAGATAGCTGAGACCTGTAGGATGTCAGCTAAACGTGTGCGAAATATTTTGCACAACAATTTGAACCAGGAAAAGCTGTGTGCAAGGTGGGTGCCGCGTTTGCTAACGCTCGACCAAAAACTGCTTCGAAAAACCATTTCTACCGACAATTTGGCGCTGTATAGGCCTAATCCAAACGAATTTTTGCATCGATTCATAACTGTTGATGAGACATGGGTCCACGACTACACTCCTGAAAATAAAGAACAGTCAAAACAGTGGGTTGGAAAAGGGGAACCAATCCCAAAGAAGGCAAAAACAATTTTATCGGCAAACAAGGTTATGGCTACTGTTTTTTGGGATGCAAGAGGAATTATATACATTGATTACCTTGAAAAGGGTAAGACTATCACTGGTCAATACTACGCAGAGTTATTGCAACATTTGAAGCACGAGGTGCAAATTAAACGACCTCATTTGGCGAAGAAAAAAGTTTTGTTTCATCACGATAACGCACTAGCGCATTCGTCGATTGTTGCCATGTCCAAAATCCACGAATTGAAGTTTGAATTGGTGCCGCATCCTCCCTACTCTCCAGACTTAGTCCCCAGCGACTATTACCTGTTTCCTAACCTCAAAAAATGGCTTGGCGGAAAAAGATTTAAGAGCAACGAAGAAGTTATCGAAGCTGTAAATCAGTATTTTGAGGAGCTTGACGAATCTACGTTTAAAACTGGTATAACTAAATTAGAACACCGTTATGAGAAATTTATCAGTGTTGATGGAGATTATGTTGAAAAATAAAGCAAAAAAAAATGTTTAAACATCGTTTTTCTTGGTCAGGCCGGAAACTTTTTACCCCACCCTCATACATATATCCTTTTTCTGGAATTAAATACATTTCTTCAGATTGGTAACAGTCGACGAAAATTTCGACACCTCCGTAATTTTGTACTGTCTCGCGCTTTTTTCGGACAAATCAAATTAACTCATCGACGGGTAAATTGGTATCATGTTTGTTTGTTTTAATCGTGATTCCTACAGCTGGGCCGAAATTATGGTTCATTTGGGCTTCAAGTACTCCTGCGCACTGATTCAAAACAGAAAGGGAGAAGGAGAGCTGGGGAGAAAAGTTGCGATGGCAAAAGTGCGGATGATCCGAACTAGAGTGTCGAGAGATTTAATCCAGCAAGGTTGAGCTCCAGGGAAAAATTATTTTATATTAGAACACCTCGGATATGTGTATGTGCGTGTGGGTGTTAGGACAAACCACTTACTACCTCGTATCGTTCGTCCCTTACTACCCTCTCATTGTTCCACTTGCGTGTAAAAGGCCGGTATATAGAAACGTTGCGGGCTTTTCGTACGACGTTAAACACCCACTTTGGTCTCTTCTCCCGCGTACTCCCGCGCTCTCTCGTATAAGAGATCAACGTTTATTACCCTATACGATCGTTCTACCACACGTGTGTCCGTCGCTCGGATTCTCCTGTTCAACCCTCCTCGTGGTTCCACGATCCTCGACGACCCTGGACCACGGAACTATGCGTTTGGTACGTAGATAAAACTATTACGTTTTCCCCGTCTTTCTCTTATATATATATATACCCACATACATACATACAAATATATATCTTCAGATACTACCTTCATGCAAATAAATTTATCAAACAATTGTACTAGGAAAAGAAGGATACATAAAAAAATTTCTCAGTTATAATACAATAGAAATGAAATATGAACACATACGTTTGAATTATAATAAAAATTATAACTATACATTTATTTCTCATAATTACTGTATATACAGTTATCATTACTGTTATGGGTTAAAATAATTGAAAATATTATTTATATTCATTTTTTTCTAGTACTATTATTTATCTTCAAATAATTTAAATCATAACAAAAATGATAGCTATATTTAGCAGTTAGGATCCATATATATATATATATATAATATACAATTCTAATTTTTATTGTATTTAAAACAAATGTATTCATTTATAATCCTATCATAACTGAGAACAATTTTTAATTATACCTTTTTCTTAGTACAATTGTTTTGAATTCATTTGCATTACGGTAGTATCTAAGGTAGAAGGTACATGTAGGTAATAAGGCCTAGCTAAGGAAAATTCGAAATAAAATGAAAAATATCTAATTAAATCGACATATTTTAATTGTAATTATCATTCAAGTTGAGTTTCTTTAAAATATAAACGAAAAATGGTAACTTGTACCATAAACAAAAACAAAACTAATCATTTTTGAAAACCTTGCTAGCAGGCCTCATTTTAGTATGGTAGGATAATGAGGCCTACGGCTTTAACATACTTAAACAATCAAACTATACGTAAGATATTTGCTATTAGAGATCAATAATCCTCTGCAGCTTTGTATGAACTCAAAGTTCCTCTTTGCACTGCTTCGACAGCTGGCACCAGGTCGTTTTCTGATCACAACACTCGTTTTGGAGGCATCGGGATCGAGGTACTAAAAATAACGATCAATTAATTAGTAACAAATATGCGTACTACTTATTTACATTCGTAACATCTTAAAAGTAATGTAAAATACATTATAAGAAAAACAAACTTTGCTACAAGAAGTAGAAGGATAATAAGGCCTATGGTTAAATTTAGTAGGCCTTAATAACCGTCGACCACGTATGTAAAAAAAAACAAAATAAAAAATATTTGGACCACGAGACGTCATTCAAATATTTATGATCATCGAAGCTTGAATTAATAAAGATAAAGACAGTGATTTTAGATAGATAAGTGTAATATTATAAAAAATACTTACGATTTATTTGGATCGATTTTTATCCCACGTATTAACGTTACACGACCCATCGTATAAACTTCAAACGCGTTTTTGTCGAAACAACGTTTTCAAAATCTAGCACCATCGTATCTCTGAAACTAATAAACCGATTCTCTTCAAATTTGAACCACATATTGTTAACATGAGTCGCATCAAGATAACCCTCGATGGTTTAAAAATTTTGATTTTTACTCTTTTTTTGCGAAAAATTGCGAAAAAAACGCATTTTTTAATACTTTTTTCACTATTTATCTGCCATTTTTTTTGTTGATAAAACTTCTATCCGAAGGTCATTTTGTAGCTGGTGTCCTATCTACCTAGCCTACCTATTTGTGAGGCGTTACGTTAAACTATTGTTTTCGTACTTAAAAATGAATAGAAAAAAAATAAATTTTTTTTGATGTATTTCAAGACTTTATTTATGAAGCCCAACAACTTTTATATTCATATATTTTATAAAATCCTCAAAAAAATCGCCTTTTTTCGTTGCTCCAAAGTGGACTGGCCCCTTAAGGTAGTATCTTAGTCATGAATAAGTACACATCAATCAACCAATCACCTTGTAGTGTCGCTGACATATACAAATGTTAGTATTGTAGAACTTTTTTATTAACAGTTTTCTTTGTTTTCTAACGACGTTTTTTTTTTTATAAAACAATTGTTATATTTTGGGCAATTGTTACATTATCTGAATTTCGAGCTTTTTCATACGCGTATCCTATTATTTTTTTAAATTATGCGAGCAGATGATTTTTATCGTGATTATTGGGTTATCATGTTGATGTTTAACCTCGACTATTTATCAGCCATTAAAAAAAAAAGAAAAAACATTATATCAGTAAATCACGTCGAAAAAATCCAATTTCGGCACCGGATGTTCCAACCTAACATTTTTTTATCTTTGACAAGGTTGAACTAGTTTTATTTTTTTTTTAATGCATAGCAAAATCGGCGATATTTCGAGGCCATGGAGATGGCGATTTCAGCGATATGATACGCGGAGCGCAGTGAGAGGCCGAGAAAAAAGAGGACGTCATCCAGCGAGGCCAATGATAGCCCGACGGCCGAGAAGCTTTTTACTATGTACTCGGGGAAAATGTAAATTTCACGTCGTCGAGTTCGCGCGTGGTCGCGGGGCTCTCGATTCCATCCCTTTCCCAAGTTATCCCACTACGAGGATTCCTCCTTTATTGTTTGCAACTAACTGGATTGGTACGAAGAAGTTTATGAGAAGATTTCTCGTTTCCCCGGTATTATTCGGATATCGTTCTTGGACCGCGACTTAATGGACCTTTCGTTATGTATGTGTGGAATAAGTTGATTTTGAAGACATTCAATGTCGAGGATCGTCCTCCCAGTATGTTGTCCCCCTACTCAACGCTAAATCTGCGCAAAATCGACCTTAGAAAAATATAAATATATTTTTACAAAGGTTAATTGGAGGACACCCGACCCTCCAAATCAACAATTCGTTTGAAAAAAAGTCAAGGATCATACTGAAAACAACCAGATGTGCTGATAACCAACGTTGTAGTAGCTTCAAGGGTATACTTCTACCTAAAGGTCCGAAAAAATGGCCAAATTCTGCTTTTTCGGAAACGGTTGGTGAAAAAGAAACGCATTTTTTACACAAAGGTGAGCCTTTAAAAAAAATCATCAAAAAATACAAAAAAACGACAAAAACGTGGCCGCGAGCGGATGATGAAATTTTTTTCGCGACGATTGGCGGTGGACACTCTCCAGCCCAAACGGTCTATCTGAAATCTGAATATCAAACGTTTTAATCAACTTAATAATAAATACGAGTCGTTGACGATTTTACATTTTTTAAATATATTTTTTTACCAGCGTGGTCACGAATTGCAACTCGAGCATGTAAAATCTACGATAAAAGTCGTCATTTTTTCATAACTATTAAAAAATGAAGAGCGATTTAAAAAAAGTGCGATCGTCAAAGACCTCTAAATGTTGCTCATCATATCTGCTGTAAATTTGGAAACAATCCATCCAGTGGTTCTCGAGATATCATGTCCACTGACTTTGAATACAGTCTTTCGAGAAAAACGCGTTCAAAGTTCGAACTGTGCTGCTACCGCTCGCCCGGTCGACTGTCAGCAGCTATAGCTCATTCAATTTTAGGCATATTTCAATTAAATTTTCAGGTGATGTAGCTAAAAGATCCTCGAATAAAAAGAATGTCGGAAAATGGAAATTTTTATTCACCTAGTTAGATGTAGCCCTTTAAAGTGTATTTTCTCCATATGCACATGTGAACGAATGTAGATCTGCTTGGGATACTAGCTGGATACGAAACCACGAGGCAAAGATTGCAGATAGGAAAATCTATTCCAGAAGATCCGATCTTTCCAATTTTCTCTCTTCCCCTCTACGTCTCTCTCTCTTCATTGGCCTACTTTTGTTTTGGATAACCCATGCAATAGTGTCGGTCCACATTGAGGCAAGTCTCGATCCATTTCGTCTGACTGGATAGACTCTGATTATCAAACAATGAAAATGGATCGGCCCCAAAATTTAGGGGTTCGTTAAAGTGGCAATGTAATCCATCACGAGTATACACGCTCGGTGGTCCCGTTGAGTTACCAAACTCGTGGAAACATGAAAGAACAGCACTGAAACTCGTGTCGAACGCCATAGGGACAATCTCCTCTAATCAAAGAATCCGCACGACGTGAAGGGAGCAGTAGGTATAAAAGGAGGATTACGTGATGGTACTACGTATACGACAATCTACCAAATACGTTTTCACGTCAGGTAGAGAGTGCTGGTACTGTAGTGCCTGCTGTTGTCCCGCTCGTCGCGTTTTTTTTTCACCCGGTACCCTTTGCCCTCATTTACTTCGCAGTCTTCGCGGAGTCTCATCCTCCTCGATTCCGCGGTCGTTTTGACTTCCAAACTGAGGAAGGGGTGGAGGGCCGCTTCGTTATCCGCGATTTGCTTGCTCGATCCAGACGGGAATGGGTAATGAAACTCGGAGGGAGGCAAGCAGTTGGAGGAAGCTTGTATTATTAAGATGTTACCTGTCGCACAGGGTCGAACCGGTCTGTCACGGCGGTAAGGATGTTTCTCGAAGCGAAATTTCAACTTCTCTGTTGACGTATCCTTCCTTCGGTTCCCCAAAGCGTGCCATGAATTTATGACCATGCAGCTTTAATCCTACTGATGCAGTATGCGTTGCCGCCAGCTTCTTTGCACCTTATTCAATAGCGAAATGATTGATTTTGGTTGCATTTTCTTCTACAACCATGCCACCAATATGGACCATTTGGAGCTTGTACGATCACAGAATTATTTGAGGCCAAAAGAGAAGAAGGCGAGAGTATTCATTCAGGACTTGAGGTCCTTTTACTTTGGGACCCTTTCCACTAGAATGGAACTAGTTGACTGAAAAGTGGGTATATATTTACAAGTGGGGCTCCAGCCCTAATTGGCTCCAAAATTTGTTTCACTTGCTCGGGGCTATTCGGCAGTATGAAAATGTTTTTTTTTTACGATGGGGGAGGGATATTTTATTAAGAAGAAGAATATATTTCCGGAAAATATTCGATTTTTTAAATACGTTTTCTGTATGCTTACTCTAATTTGTTTGGGCTTGTTTGGGTTTGTTTGGGTCAAACTAATGTCATTTGACTCACTTGATTTCACCAAACCCGTTTCCTCCATAACTTTAAAAAAGTAAAAAAAATAAGCGTTTGGGGATTGGAATAAGGGTTGAAATTGTCTTCCCCCGACGTAAATATTCTAAACAAAGTGCCCTGAAATACATCGACTCGGTACAAAATTTATAAACCCCTTTTCTAGCTGGAGCCCCACTTGTAAATATTTACCGAAAAGTGTCCTAAAATCGAAGGATGCTAAAGGAATCTAAATAAAAGTCTCTCCATCATGTTGTATTTCATTCAATAGGCAAATTAGTGTTTGTCTTTCACGATCGTTTCTACAACTGTGTCACAGATAAGGACCATTTGGGTTTCAAGTACTCTCACATTACAGACACAGTACATTCAATAGCGAATGAGAGGGAGAAGGAGAGCGTCTCAATTAATACCACTGAGGATCCTTTGACTTCAGGACCCTTGTCACTCAACTTCGTCCCTTATGTTGAAATCCTCCCGGAGCTTCCTCCGGGGGGGGGGGGGGGGGGAGGCGAAATCGTTCCCCAGCATCTCGTTTCCCACCACCACCGCGTTTGCACGAGGGCACAAGGAAATTGAAAAGCCCGCATCCTTACAAGCTGCGACATTTTTCCTACCTTGCGTTCACGATCAAAAACTCTCTGTCATCCCGTTCGGTATTCGCAAGCTCAGTTCACTAGCTAGTGAGCTGAGCTAGTACGTGAGAACCAGACCCACGCCTCGACCGTTGCTATTCCTTCGGAATTTTTTTCTTCCACGGACATCGGAATACCCTCAATTAGGATCGTCACTCGTGGGGAAGAATTTTCCAAACTTCACCAAAATCATAATTCCGCGTGCCGCAATTACCAAGAGTAGTCAAAATAGTCGCTTGCAGCGTGAAAATATTTTCGCCCCTGTAGAAAATTGCGACGCTTTCCCGGGTTCGATGATGCTGAGGAATGTCTGCGAACAGTTCGAAAATTCACACGACAAATTCCCGTAATACGCGAGGCGTATTAACGAGGATGTTTGCCGGTCGCATCCTCCTGCGCTACTTCACTCTCCTCGTCTTCGTCGCTTAACATCGTTTGAACCAACTCCCTCGAAGCTTCTATCTGTTGCCTCGTGTCTCCCGCGATCCCACCGCACCACCGCGTAAACATCTACACACACAGGCGCACACACACACACACACACACACACACACACACTTACACACACACACATACCTACACACACACACACACACACCTCTACACACACACACACCAACGTGCACACACACACACACCTACCCCTACACACACACCTACCCCTACACACACACCTACACCTAAGCACACACACCTACACTTACACACACACACACACACCCACAAACACACCCACACACACACACACCCACACCCACACACACACCCACACACACACACCCACACACACACACACACACACAAACACAGCCACAAACAAACACACACCCACGGACAAAAACATGCAACGGGGTTGCATCTGAGGGTGGGTGTTCGATGGGGAGCGGAGGCAAGGGGGTTCATAGAGTTTACGCCGGAGTCCCGACAGCAAAACCGCAAACACGCGGCTTGGCGCGGCCAAACTCCAAACCAAAGCCAACAGTATGGTTTTGGGGTGAGGAACGAAGTGAGAAGTGTGGAGAGACGGAGAAAGCGCGCAGTCACGCGGGCTCCAAGGAAACACCGGGAACGACACCCAGGACGAGCTCGATTTTCCAGAGAGAGAGAGAGAGGAAAGGAGAGAGAGAGAGTCTCAGAGAGACGTCCTAGACCGAACGCCGCAAGGAGTATTATATGGTAGAGGAAGCAGGATATAACCGTGTAGCTTGTGTAGCTCAATTGCTCGGACCAAGTACGCTCGAAAGGAACGTCGACTTCCTAAGAGGTAGTTAAAAAAAAGAAGATTCGAAAATTCCTGTTGCTCGCCGCGACTCTCTGAAACCCTGGCAAGGGATGTTCCTTTTTTCATCACGGTCCTTCTTCTCCAGTTATATCTTTCGCCCGTTGAATCTTCGTTATTGCTTTTTCTTTCATTTCCTAATTAGCTTTTCCATGCTCACTCGCTGTGTGTCGCGGGTAAGTCGGAAATGGAGTTGGAATGGTATTGAAGGTCACGCGGTCGTTACCAAAAACGCTGGATGTGGAAGAAAAATACGTTTTGTGGGTAGAGGAGAGAGCGTTTTGAGACAATTTTCGAATTCATCTGCAGGCATCGCAGATTGAAGGTATTGAAAACATTATTCAGGTCGTGACTTTTTTACTAACTTTAAACGCGTTTATCTCAAAACTACATTTTTCAAGTCGGCCGGACTCATAACGCAAACGAATTTCAAACGATTAACTTGAAATTTTAACTGTGTATTCAGAATTACATTTTCTGAGGGACTATGTAAGATTTTTAAAATTATATTGCATAGTTTCTTTTTTTATAAACAATTTTCTGACGATTTCCTCTTGGCATTTTATACTTTTCGTTTACAAATGAACCATTTTGACAAAAACAATATATGAACAACATCCTACATACTTCTATAACGATTCTTATACATAATCGAAAAAACTTGAGTGTTTCATCATAACTCAAAAATTATAGGAGCTGTTGGTCCGGCCGTTGACATTCCAGAAATAAAGACGTCATCGGAACAATGCAGCACAGTCCCCATATTGACATGCATCGCTGGGAAAAAATAATTTTGTCTAGTCAATTACGTGTATATTAAAACCCCTATTTTGTAATTTCGATTTATTTTATGGTTTCGCTGAAACGAAAAATCACAAAATATGCCCATTTTGGCCTCTAGAGTGGCCTTGAGGGGTCTTCTCACTTTAGACGCTAAAAAAGGCCAGTTTCATGAATTTTTTGATAGGTTTATATTATAGACATTGACATTGACATAGACGATGGTACACTCAAGGGGTTAGACCTCTCTAGAGGCCGAAAAAATAGGCTTTTTGGGGATTTTTTTCAGAAAAACTACAAAATAAATCTAGATTACAAGGAAGAGTGTTTATCACACATATCACTGACTGTATACAATAACGTTTCTGAAGCGATAAATTTCAAAATGGCGGCTGTGCAGCGTTCATCTCACAACTGCATTTTTTAAGTTGGCCGGAAACATAACTCCGACAATTTTCAACCGATTCACTTGAAATGTTGAATATATCTTGAAAAATATATTATCTATAGAAGTACGTAGGATTTTTTTTCATTGCATAGTTAATTTGTTATTAACAATTATCTGACGATTTTTGAGGCAAATTTTTCGCTTTCCAATAAAATCGCCAGGTAATTGTCAATTACAAATGAACTATGCAATATAAAAAAATCCTACGTACTTCCATAGACAATGTATTTTTCAAGATATATTCAACATTTCAAGTGATCCAGTTGAAAATTGTCTGAGTTTTTAACTCAGAAATTAATCGCTTCAAAAAAAGTATTGTGTACGGTTACTGATATGTATGATAAACACCCTTTTTGGTAATCTCTATTTATTTTGCAGTTTTGCTGGAAAAAAATCCCCAAAAAGCCTATTCTTTCGGCCTCTAAAGTGGCCTAAGGCCTTAATACACTTTCCAAATACATTTTTTTTTAAATTATGCATTAATTTAACCCAAACAAACTTCAAACACGTTTCCCTCGAAACAACGTTTTTCGACGGCTAGTTGATAAAATCTTCGAAACTACTGAACCGATTTTCATGAAATGTCCACCACTTATTCAACCACGACGGCGAAAAAAACACGTTTTCTTCGTTTTTCGAAAAATTGCCGGCATTTTGTTATTTTCGCATATATCAAAAATCGTATCATATGCGCTGTAGCCATTAACATACTGAATCTAAAACCGTTTGATTTCTCGTTTCGGGTGATTCATCTCCGAGATTTCATCAACAGCGCAGACCTACAATTTTTTAGGACACTTTTTTAACTACCATTTTCGTCTATAAATAGTGACTTAAATAAATAAATAATTTTTTAAAGTATTTCGAAATTGTATTTATTAAGTGTAACAACTTTTATAACAATATCTATAATATAAACGAATAAAAAAAATCATGAAAATAGCCTTTTTAGGGTCTAAAGTGAGAAGACCCCTTAAGCATTTCTTTTGTGAAATCTTGTTGGACCACGTCAACTAAAGTTATTTCCCTCAAATCTTACTACTTTCTCCCACGCCTCCTGCTGCATCCCGCGTCAAAGGGATGTCTTTTGACGTCTTTTGACGTCATCCCCTCATCCAGCCATTTTCGGATATCCTCGTAATCGCGGCCGTCTATCTTCTCCGGTGTGTTGCATCGTTCCGACCAAGTCACAATGACTTGGTGCAAGGTGCGGAAAATACGTTGATCGAGTGACGACCTGCCGGTCCAGTTCCATCACCGTTTTATTCACCACCGATGCAACGTGGTGTCCAGCGTTGTCCCACAGCAAAACGACCCCTCCGCTACATGTCCAATTCTTGACAATCCTCGGAGTGTTATTCCCGTTAATTCCCGATGTACCACTGTCTCTCCTCGGTAACTCAATTGGCACGTCAAGTTACTGGCGAACGTTCGCCACTTCTGAAATTGGCTGGGCCGCGAGACCCGGAGGCTGCTGAGGGAACAAGTTCAACGATAATCGAGGGCCGTTGGATGGAAATCGTTATTACGCCCGGCCTCTCGGAGCCGTCTTATCAATTTCACAGGGTGACCACGACCGTTTCATCGCCACGACTACAATCCCCAGACCAAATTCAATTTCACGATTATCAATGTCAACGAAGCTAGGGTCGATTGAAAGCGCGGATGATCGCTCGAGTGCCACGGAACAAATGGAATTCAAAACGTTTGTCGAACAATTATTGCGCGATGCTAAGTGGGAAGTCTTGATCTCATCGTTGCGAATCCCGCAATGTCGGAGCGAAAAAGTTAAGCCAGCGGGAAACGAACGGAAGCCGAGATGCTAAAAGTTTGCGCAAGAAGCTTCCGCACGTTGAGTCGAAAGGGGCGAGAAGCCCACCCCCCCCCCCCCCCCCCCCCGCTCCATTGTAGGACTGACAAAGAAGGGTGGAGTTGGAACATCGAGTTTTTACAGGCACTTAACATCGCAAACATTATTTTATCATTTTAATTGTCGATGAGGGGTGACTGAGGAGTGAAAGGGAAGCAACGGCAGGTAGAGGATAAGCACATCCAGAGGCTCTGGAAGCGAAGAAACAGCCGGAAGTGAGAAAAGGTGTCGGAAGAAAAAGAATATTCACCGAGACTAATGGTATTCCGCCTTCAATTTCTCGCGGTGGTTCTCACCGTGTAGACTCGGAAGCATCCGTTCAACACGCCGTCAACATCTTGCCGGTTAACTGTCGCTTCTCGCCTAGCTTCCTTGCGGGTTGACCCTCTCAACCCTCAACGCCTGCTCCGTTCCCTCGGTCTACGCTACTCTTTTTTTCCTACTCTTCCCTCTTCACTGTTTTTCTCTCCTCTCTCTCTCTCTCTCTCTCTCTCTCTCTCTCTCTCTCTCTCTCTCTCTTCTCTCTCTCTCTCTCCTCTCTTCTCTCGTCTCTCTCTCTCTCTCTCTCTCTCTCTCTCTCGGCTTATACAAGATTATGCTCGTTACGAGATGAGGACGTGAACGACGTTTTCCCCGGACGACATCCGGTAAGCCTCCCGCATTCGTCCCCGCCCCTGCCTCCGGGCTCTGAGCGTGTTGACTTCGTTAGAGAGAAACGAACCTCAATCCACTTCTTGCTGCACGAAACATTGGCAACGTACTTCTCATTGACAAAGCTCTGGACATGGTTTCAATCTCTCTTTCTCTCTCTCCCCCCCCCCCCCCCCCCTCCCTCCTCTCTCTCTCTTCGGAATTTATAGTTATAATAATGTTTATTTATTCTATTTATCATAATAATAATAACAATACCACGTAATTCAATGTTATATAATATACTATCATGTTATATGGTGTAATATAATGTAATATAATGTAATATAATATATGATGATATAATTTACGGAGCCATACCAGTGTAAAAGCTGAAAATTTGGGTAATTTTCGGGAATTTGTTGGAAGAAAAGTACTCAATTAAATGTTTCGAAAAATTAAGTATATATTTTGGCTATATTATACCTATATTACATAATTTTTTTCATACAAAAATATTGAAATCCAAGCGACTTATGCGCTGCCTTCCGAGAGGCGCAAAAAAAAACTTCTCTCCACTGCCGACATGATTCCGACCGATTGAGTAGCTGAAACCGAAAAAGGAAAAGATGTCGTCAAACTGAAAGGTATTTCCTGTACAATGATGTAGGATTTTCGAAAAATATCAAAATCTAACACAATGGCGTAGTTCTGAAAAAAGTCTGTTTTCTTGCCTATAAAATGGTCGTTTTTTTTCAATGCCAAAGCGTCAATTTTCATCCAATCAAAAATATCCTGCGTCATTGTAGGGTAAATATATTCAAGAGTACTCAGGTCAAATTTCAAGTCAATCGGATAATTGCTCTTTACAATGTCAGCAAATTTTGAAAATCTAATTTCGAGAAAAACGCGTTTATTGAAATGTTTACAGGATATTCTTGAAAGTATAAACTGTCGAAAAGGCAAAAAAAAACACTTAATCTCAATCATAATAACACTTAATCATAACAGTACTCAATCATAATAGTAAGAGATTAATATATCGTAATCCGTAGCTACTATTGTATTGAATAATACTTCTATACTCGTCGTCGTCCTCAAGAAATACGAAAATAAATATTTTCTCACAACTGATCTCCATTCGCTCGGTTAAGAAAAAAAATGTATACATTTATAATTTCAGGAATAATATGTATACATTTAATTCGTAAGAGAGCCAATGGAGATCCGTTGTGAAAAGAGATTTCTTTTCGTATCTCTTGAAGACGATGTCGAGTGTAGTAGTTTTCTTCAATAAGAAAATTATTTGTGTGCCGTTTAAAAAATAATAATTCAGTACAAGATTTCGGTACCATCTACGTTCGATGTACAAAACGTCGGTAAAGTACCAGACACGAACTTCCTGACAGCGACGTTTCGTTTCAACATTCGTCCATTAATTCTGTTTCTTATAGAAAATATACATATACATATACATACATATACATACACATAGATATATATTTTTTTTAATTTCATTTTGTCGTCCAGTCAACGGATCTCCAATTTTAACCCCCTTCGCGCTTTCTCCTCTCGGTCGTTCAGCACCATACGTCTCTCTTGCCCTCGAGATTTTAAATCTCAGCAGCAGCGGGTACACTACGAAGCCTCCTTCACTGCCTGACAAAGATATCCATCAGCCTTCAACGTGAATTTTTTAATAAAACTTGACTTCCCCGAGCTTAATATTTCATTTCGGCCGTGATTATCCACGCCCCGATGATTTTTTTCGAGAGCTGCCAAGTTTCGCGACGTTTCGCGATGTATTATACCTTAACCGCTCTCTCTTTCTCCCTCTCTCTCTCTCTCTCTCTCTCTCTCTCTCCCTCCTTCCGTCTCTCTTTACCTCACACTCGTCTACTCGTTACAATCCACATCGACAGCTCTCCGTGCACGCAATTTCACCCAGACATTTTCCTACAATTTTTATTCAACACTGAAAAGAAAAACACGTGTAACGTTGAAGATTCATTCTAATCGTTTGATCAAACGTCAATATGAAAAAATATTTACTCAGTCCACGTGAGGACCTAACAAGAAACATCACTTGAGTGCCCGCTCTCGATTTTGTTGACACGCACACATGTGATAAAGCATTAAAAATGATTAGACACGTGTTTTTTTTATCAGCGAAAAAACTATTTTAAGGGTGGAAACCACCCCCGAAGAAAGGCGTGTCACCTCTTAATTTAATTTTCAACTTCTATAGTGGATTTTTCATCGCTTTACATCAGAGGACTTTTGGTTTTTGTTTAATTTAGATCGGTGGACTGCTTATGGGTAAATCTCCAAAACCACCCCTCGACATGCCCTTTTTAAGGGGTCATTTCCTCAGTTAAAAACGATTTCCCGCCGACAGAATAAATACTTGTCTAATAGTTTTCAATGCTCTATCACATATATGAGTTTCACCAAAATCGAAGGGAGACACTCAAGTGAAGTTTCCTTGTAAGGGGAATTGAATAATGTGGCAGCGATGCGTCAGTTTGTAATTTTTATTGTTATTTCTCCAACGTGTCCATTTCTCATGGGGGCGAGATAGATAATGCTCGCTCGGTCACCGGTCAATAACTCTTCGGGTGCACGATAAATTCATACGAGTGAGCCATCGGATATAGAAGCGGAGGAGGTTCGATCGTAGGTGGTATCGAGCTTGTGATCTCGCGATTCGAGCTCCAATATGTCGAGCCGGCTCGGTCGCGTGTGACGATCACGTCCTCAGCTTGTATACTAATGTGTACCGGACAATAAAATAAAGTGGATTTGTGTACTGACTTGTGAGATATATCGTCTATTTGGAGCGGTTATTCGATTGTTCGATTCTCAATTCTCTCTCTCTCTCTCTCTCTCTCTCTCTCTCTCTCTCTCTCTCTCTCTCTCTCTCTCTCTCTCTCTCTCTCTCTCTCTCTCTCTCTCTCCCTCTCCCTCTCTCCCTCTCTCTAGCTCGCTTTGGTGCGCTGTATCAGACCGACTGCCTAGTTAGATATACAGAGAGCCCGCCAGTGAAACGAAGGTACAGGGGAGGGTAGAAATCGTCGAGCTCTCGTCGGAGCAATAAATTGCATCACCGCTTCGCCCGACGTTCTACTCGGCTAGATTGGCTGTGCACGTCGTCAGATTTATGTTCACGTCATTGACCATTCACTGTAGCAACCCGAGAGAGAAAGAGAGAGAGCAAGAAGGACCTCACTAAAATGATTTGTAACGTTCGTTTGTCGTATCAACCGTTTCTCAATGATGTGATATCCGACTTGGTAACTTCGAGGCCGAGCTTCTATGTGCGATAGGGAGTCAAGAAATGGCCATGGGACTGCACTGGCTTGGGGCCCAAAAACCATGTCGATTTTTTTAGGGTTTTTTATGGTGTGAGTATTGAGATGACGGGGTAGGGACTCGCCAAGTTTAAGGTTTTTGGAAAGAAACGTTGATGAACAATAAAGTTATTATTATTGAAAATGCTGAGGTTACTGGATTGACAATCGATGCAGGTGGTTCTGGCCACTAGGGTGATCTGAAATTAATAATAATAAAATTGTACTTTGAGGGTAGTTTTTTTAAGTTTTAATAATTAGGAAAATGGCACGCTGTAGATGAAAAACGTTAGATTTTTGACCGAAAAATACATTTGATTGTTTGTTATTAATAAATGAATAAACGTAACGAAAAATCATCCAGTCATACGATAGAAAATGTTATAAACTATGCTCTGTCCGAATTTGAAGTGAATCGGACGAATAGATTTTTAGACAAGACTTGCAACGATTTGTTAAACAAGATGCTTAAGACAGGAGCCTCAATTAGAAGGTCCAAAAAATCTTTTTTTTATTGGTTAAATAGATAGATAAACTATCGAAGAATATATTTACAAAGTTACAGAGGCCAATTGTAAATATTTTCGAAGATAAAAGGCCAAAAGTAGAGAAGTGATTGATATTTGACATTCATATTTCCTCCTATTGAAAACTTTGAAGCGCGTTTTCTCCAGTTTTCATTTTCACGATTTTTCCAAATTGGCGAGCGTGATAGCAAAAAAAAACTTAACGACCTATTGAATTAATCCAAAGTTTATTTTCTTCACTATGAAAATCTCTTCTGTGAATTAGAAAAGTCGTTGAAAAAGTATTTTCAAAGGATTTTCATAGCACTTTAAAGTGTTTCTTTTTAACACATTTTTTTCAAACCTGAAAAAAGTTATAATTTCACGATTTTGTCAGCTTTTTCTTAATTCACCCAAAAAAATATATGCCAATTGGAAATTTTATTGGTTAATTTGGTTCAGTCAAGAATTACGAGCTGCATCTTTCCCGCCAATTGGGGACTGCAGTGGCAAGACGCACATATGACGGAATAGGCTGATAAATCTGTAGTCATTTATTGTTTCATGTTGAAACATTTTTTTTGTACATTTAAAATATACATGAAAAGATACCTCAATGTTTACTGGGCTAACTTGTTTTTTTTCCATGCAAAAAAATTCCCGAAAAACGCTTTTTTTCTGGCCACCAGCTAGATGTAACCCGTTGAGTCCTTCAAACCCCTTTACGGTTCGTCCTGCCAGAATTCGAGCACGCGAAAGTCCGCCAGCCCATACGAAGGAGTATTAAAAATGCCGAATTTCAATATACATCGTACCCACCGAATATATCCATTCCCAGTAACAACCCCTAAGCACCGTTAATAAAACGTGTAAACAGTACCAAAGCGCAAAAAAAGCTGCGCTCCCCACGCGAGTGTTCAATTCCGTGGATAACGGCGGCAAGCCCAAACAAGTGTAGCAGCTCGGAGAGCAGGTAAAGAAATCCATAAAATTGCTCGGGTGCGAGGAGAAATTTTCGCGAAAATAAAAGTAACGGCAAGAGGGAGCACCGGGGGACGTATGTTGTGTCGAGCTGCGAGCTTGTAGTCCAGTAAAAGAGACGAAAACCCAGCACTTTTTAGCGTAGAATATGAATTTTTGACTGAAGATAAATGGTTGCAAACTGAAAGTAAGCCCAATAAAATTTTGCCTCTAAACTCGCCCCAACTCTAAGAAATAGGGGTTGAAAACTTAAAAATCGCCGTATCTCGATAATAAATAGCCCGATCGAAAAAGGTTTCAAACAAAAGTTGTTTGGAATAATGAAATTTGTATAAAGTTATCTGACGTCCAACCCCCTATCTTTGGAAATAGCGGCACAAAAACGATTCGAAAATTGTCCTTGTCTGGGTCAGTGGTTCTCTCGTGTTTTTGTGCCGCTATTTTCAAAGATAGGGAATTGGACCTCAGATAACTTTACATGTATCTAATTATCCTAAACAACTTTTGTAGGAAACATTCTTTGATCGGGCTATTAATTATCGAGATACGGCGATTTTTATGTTTTCTACCCCTATTGCTTAGGGTTGGGGCGAATTGAGGGGCAACATTTTATTGAGGTTACTCTAAGAACGCAACCAATATACTGTCGGTCAATAATTCATATTCTATGCTAAAAAGTGCTGGGTTTTCGTCCCTTTTACTAAACTATTGGGCCATGAAAACTTTTCGGCTTCCATCCACTCTCGAGAGATTAACGCACGGTGTCAGTCGAAGCGGGCACTCGTTGCAATCCACATCGGAACATTCTTCGCCACTCAGGCACCCTGTCCACCCTGGATATTCTTGCTTTTTCGCACCTCTCCCCCCCCCCCCGCCCCCTTCCGGCCCTCCTAATTCTTTCCAGGTTCACCTACGACAGTCTTCATTTAATCGCTCCAATCACAACGGTTCCTTCAAATTCACCATCGCATCCAAGCTAAACTTGACGACCCTCTTTCATCTTCTTTTTTCCACCCCTTCACGAAAACGTCCCCTTTTTTTCGGATGAAAATCATTATTGTTCCTCGGCTGCGTAAAAAAGCAGGAAGCGGAAAAAAATCACGTCGTGATGGCGCAGTCTGTTTTCCGGTAAATTGTCGGATACGAAGCGAGACCCGTTCTCCCGTGTACAATTTGTTTTTCATACTTCCCCCGGGCGTTATTATGCACAACGCGCCATTTTCTTCCCACTTCGCGTTCACAGCTCAGCGCTATCACATTCTCGTGCTTGCAGTCGTGCGCGCCCTCCCGAGACGTCTATCTCTCTGTACTACAGTCACATTTCTTCCACCACAGGTGGCGTTGAACGCAAGGACGAGCTCGCATACTTTCGTTGGGCGAAGAGCCTCAAACGTAGAATGGAAGAATGAGGGAAGTTGGAAGGTGAATGGGAAGGTGAAGGGCGGAAAACAGGTGGATGAGTGTGCACACCTTGCTTGGGGAAAACAAATTGAGTGATTTTAACATCTTTGCCTCTCTCTCTCTCTCTCTCTCTCTCTCTCTCTCTCTCTCTCTCTCTCTCTCTCTCTCTCTCTCTCCCTCTCTTCATTGCATTGACTCTGCGTTCTTATCTTCGCTTTCGTCGTTGACAGGAAGTATCTGGCGACGAAGTCTTATTCCGAGGCTGACAACGAATCCCATTACCATCAAACAAGGGAAACCAATAATAAGCTTTTCAGGATTTTCCTCCAAACTACTACAGTCATCATTCTCTCTGTCTCTCACACCCCCTGGAACTCTGAATTGCACCCTTAACCGCGTCGAGATTCAAAGTTCTATGTACGCAGAGTAATAAAGGAGGAGATTCGCACTCCCGCCCCTCTCTCTCTCCCTCTCTCTCAGGTAAGCTTTTACTTTAGGCGGGACACCACTGTGACGGGTAAATGAAATCGATTTTTTTATATACATATTCAAGAATATGGGGGAAAAATTTCAAGTTTAAATATTGATAATTGACCGAGTTACATACGACTTTGTGAGAACAAAGTTCTTTTCAACAGTTTTGATCGAAACGACTTTTCTTTACCTAGCCAGAATCATAACTCTGGCTATAATGTCCGATTTTCAATGTTAACCCTTTCAGTCACAGTGGGATCGCTACAGTCCCACCCTTTAAAAAATCACCTCAGAGCTCTAATATTGAACCAATGCCTCTGAAAATACGGATCTAGGGGTTTTTTGAGTCGCTGATCACGAATCTGAGGTTAGATTTTGAAAATTCAAAATGGTGGATCCGATATAGTCGATTCAACTGGGCAATGTAACAATAAAAATTTTAATCATATAAAATCCTACTTTATTAGGAATATTCCTTCAAATATACATTAGAAATAAATATTTCAGATAATGTGAGATCATTCTGCAACCAAAATAATTTATGACTGCAAAATCAAAATCCGTGGTTCCTTATCATTATCATTGATATGTACTTCATGTATATATATATATATATGTGTGTGTGTGTGTGTGTGTGTGTGTGTGTGTGTGTGTGTGTGTGTGTGTGTGTGTGTGTGTGTGTGTGCGTGCGTGCGTGCGTGCGTGCGTGCGTGTGTGTGTGTGTGTGTGTGTGTGGGTGTGTGTGTGTGTGTGTGTGTGTGTGTGTGTGTGTGTGTGTGTGTGTGTGTGTGTGTGTGTGTGTGTGTGTGTGTGTGTGTGTGTGTGTGAGTATGTATGTATGTATGTATGTATGTATGTATGTATGTATGTACGTATGTATGTATGTATGTATGTATGTATGTATGTATGTATGTATGTATGTATGTATGTATGTATGTACGTATGTATGTATGTATGTATGTATGTATGTATGTATGTATGTATGTATGTATATGTGTATGTGTGTATGTGTGTGTGTGTGTGCGTGCGTGCATTAGATTTTGAAAATCTAATGCCGGATTCGTGATCAGCGACCCCGAAAACCCCTGACTACAAAGTTTTAGAAGAATGAATAAGTATTTGGAATGTCACGTCCGCCATATTGGATCCGCCATTTTGAATTTTGAAAATCTAATGCCGGATTCATAATCAGCGACCCCGAAAATCCGCGAGTACCGATTTTCATCAAAATCGGTGCAGATGAAAAATGCATGACTGAAAGGATTAAAGATCCGAAATTTTCGTAATTGCAGTAGCTATCGTTGTACGTAGCCGTTTATTGCTCCAAACATAGTATTTTCTGAGCCCCCGAATATAAGTAAAAAATTCGCCAAAATTACAATCTTTTACACCCGCCATTTTGTGTTTTTTTTTTCTCGAAAAACAGCTACGTACCATGCGAACTATATTTATATAGATTAGAAAACTTTTTTATTTTTATTTTTCGGACCAACCATTGTCAAATTATCGATCCGGTCGTTGGACGATATTTTTTTGCACAAAGGCTCTATTGTACCTCAGTAACGATGTGGATTTTTTTTTAATGAAAATCTATACGCAATAAGTTTAACGTATGTTTAATAACACACCTTTCATCTAAATCCCCAATGCCGTTGTACGATTTTATTTGGTTCACATATATATGTTTTCACTTGTTTCAAGCATTCCTTGATGTGAACAGTTCAATAATTTCGTATTTGATCACAATACATTGTTGATTGAACGTATGAGAGATATATTCGAACAAAACATCATTATTATTTGCTTGCTTCAAATGTTTGTTAAAAATGTTTGTTATTTCGAACGAATAAAAATAGTATTTTAATTATTAGCATTTTGATTGACAACCAGTGGATTTTCTATATTTTCTCATGTAGAATAAATATTTATCCGTGTTGTCAACAATGCTTGATGGCGGCGGATTATTTATAATATTTTTTATTACCACCTGTTCAGTATACTCGAGAAAATGTTTCTCTAGCGAGGGTATCGCAAGATGTGTAATTCCCTCATCTTTCGGAACACATCTAGCCAACCACGGAGTCGGTTTATACGTTTGCTCGGAGCACATATGACTTGCGGGAGAAGCCGCGGTCGGTGCGCCACGCTCCGGCCACAAAGCATACTACTGCGTCCATGAATTTGCTAGTTAATTCAAATTAAAAAATCCATGTAGACATTTTTAGTCTATACGACCAAATATTGTTTTTCAGCACATAATACCAAATTACCGAAATAATTGGAAACATATACATTTTTATTACTAAACGGTGTCAAATAGATCTTCATTTAAATAAACAAATGTATTTGACATGAATCTCCCAAATAGTAGAACCAAATATAAAAGGAATATTGATTTTACGAAAACTTTAGTTAATTCGAATAAAAAAATCAACTAAACGCATTTAGTTGATTGCAATACATCTTTTTTATCAGTGTAACATAGGATAAAAGTCAAACGGATGCGGTCGGAAAACCTCGCGGGAGAAAACGAAGCACTGCTAGAAAATAATAATACTTAATTCAATAAACCAATAAAATTAATACTTAATTTGCTAAACTAATAAAATCAATACTTAATTTCATATACTAATAAAATTAATCCTTTATTAAATAAAGCAATAAAGTAATTGAATATAAAAGATTTCAAAAACAATTGTAAATCGGAAGATACGCGATAAAGCATTGCAAAATGAAAAAAGCTTTAGCACCGTTAAAGTCCCCGGACTTCAATATCGTGCAATACAGCGTTAAATATTGTGCACTCTTTTCGATCGACAAATAAAAACAAAACAAAAATAATTGTTACCAACACCTGGATAATCGATGACCCGCGAGCTTAACGCGATTTATCAATCACGCCAGGGAATTTAAGAGCTCCATTGGAATTTCGTTTTCATTTCATTCGTATTACTTGTTTCTCTCTCTCTCTCTCTCTCTCTCTCTCTCTCTCTCTCTCTCTCTCTCTCTCTCTCTCTATTTCTATCTCTCTTTTTAATCCATTTGCAATCGATACAGCAAAACGGGGGTTACTTTTTTTTGACAATCTGCGTGGTCCGTACGTTAAGCTGCGTCGGGCTGGGTATTTCTGGCACATAGGTGACGCTATCGGGAGGTTTCCGATTTTGCGAGGATAAACGTTTTCGTCCTGCGACGACCTCGCACGTCCCTTTTTCGACAAATCGAGCCACGGGGTGTGGGAGACTTTTTTCGTCCTCGCCGTTCGCTCACGCCCAAATCATCGCTTTCTCGGTTTTATCGGATTTTTGTGTGTGCTTTTTTTTCAACCATCGGCCAGCTCTCAGAGTTATCGCAGGATCGAGCTTGGTGAGGTGTCCCGTCGCATGTGTGTCTGGCCGCGTGTGTGTGCGCGAAGGGAAAAAGCTCTTTTTGTCCGAGTTATATACATATAGGATTGAGCTTTAACGCCTCGATTAATCGAAACGCATCGAGACACTTTTCGACACTTTGCCGGCACAAAATCCGTCCGACGTCCATCTGTATGTATATATATATATATATATATATATATATTTATACAGAGTGGTCCGAAATGTGATCGCCCTCGTGTACGTTCTACGATCTTTTTTCTTTTCGAAAAAAAGCAGTACATTTTTTTTATTTTTCCTGTAGCATGGGTTACTTGTTTTTTCTCTTTTTTTATGTGATTTCCTCATGGAAGTTTTCAAGGTATTCAAGGACTTTCGTCCATAATCGAGTAAAAATACGTTCCAGTATATTGGTAAAATTTCAAGCCAAGTTACCGAACCTTTAACGAAAAATTACGACGCAAAAAATCGTCTCATTTATACGGCGCTTAAGGGGTTAGGCCACAGTAACGGGTATAAAATCATGTGCGAATTTAACAATTTTTTTTTGTATGGAAAAGTGATTCACTGATAAAATTAATTACACATCTATTTAGTATGAATATCAAGCGGTTAGAAAATATATATATATATATATATTTTCGATGTACAAAATGGCCGACTACTCGAAACTTCTCGAAACAGCTTTTTTCCAATTGGCGTGACAAATAACTTCAACGATTTTCACTCGATTTACTTCAAATTTAAAAGTTATGTTCCTAGTTGTATTTCGAAAATAAGTACGAACTTTCCATTTCATGAGCAGTTTATGAGCAGTTATAACGAAATTTTTCACTGAAAATTCATTTCTCAAGTTCAAAGACCTACAACGTTTGAATAAAACAATATTTTTTTAAAAATCCGTACGTACTTCTCTAGGTATTCTAATGTAGATTGACGAGAATTTTTGTTTTTGGTTTTAGGTAAAAAATTGTGGATGCTAAATGTCACGCCGCGGGGCGCCTAAAAAAAATAAAAGAAAATATTAGTAATCGGCCATTTTGTACATCGAAAAAAATACATATTTTCTAACAGCTTGATATTTATACTAAATAGATGTGTAATTAATTTTATGAGTGAATCACTTTTTCATACGAAAAAAATTTGTTAAATTCGCACATGATTTTATACTCGTTACTGTGGCCTAACCCCTTAATGGAGATGACACGCTGACCACATTTCTTTCTAATAATTTATCCACTGAATAACTCTCGATAGTAGTAAAAAATCTAAAAATTCTATAAAGAGAACGAAAACAGGGGGGCACCGATTGTTAAAAGAGCAATATTAGTGATAAAACTTTGAAAAATGTGACTAGGAGAAGAATTTTCGTAGCCACGCATTTTCAGAGAAAATGTAACAATGTCCAAATCACGTAAAATTTACGCGAATTTTTTTATTCCAGTTTGTCGGTGGGTATAATAAATGATTGTGACTTACCAGTGCTTCAGAAGGATCCTCCTTATGACCCCAAAAAATACGTCTTTTTGCAAAAGGCATTACTTGCAAGGGAAGGTTTCGAGATCGATCGGTCCGATTTAGATTAAATTTGACATGCTTGTAGAATGGGTAAAAATAGGCGACACGTATTTTTTTATATCTGCGGAATTCGATCTTTACGGGTTGAAACGCACCCTCGAAAATTGGGGTGTTTTTCGTTTTTCGTCGATAACGTTTTAACGGTACGAGATGTGAAAAAAATTCAAATTGCAACAATGTTAATTTTTTCGTGTATTATACATTGGAGATGAGAACTATAACGCTATCAACGAAAAAAAACCCTATTTTTTAGGGTGCGTTTCACCCCTTAAAAATCGGGTTCCGCAGATATAAAAAATACGTGTCACCATCCTGTCAAACCTATTTTTTTTAACGGATTATGCCTAGTTGTAACAGTCGAAAACAGTTCATTGTTGGGATTTTTCAAATCGTGATAAGTTTCTACACAAATTGAATATTTCAAAAAGTATGATCTAAAGAACACTCTGCAATTTTTTTATGTGAAAATATTTTATCATAATCGATTTACAGCCGATGTCCAGCAAAAAACTCTCGAAAACGTCTCGAATTTTTTAAATGAAAAATTTAAAAGAATAGCGCATGTTCAAAGTGTGTACTCATTTTTCAAAACAAAAAATGGGAATTTTTCGTTCGTCAAATGGAAAGTATACATTAGAAAAAAAATCCTCTGTCAAATAGTATAATTTTAAGTCTAAAAAAGCCTAAAAAATTTCAGAAAGTTCGATGCAGCACTTTTTGAGAAATTTTGTTCACTGTCTTTAAAAACGTACTTTTGAAAAAAAGGGGTTTAATGTTTCGAACGACGGTCCGAGCGTTCCGACAGGCGTCAACATAACAGCCTATAAATCTGTCAAGTTTGATTCAATCACCTTGAAATTGTCAGGGAATATTTATAAGATGATGTACTGTCAAAATATATTGGTTTTGAAAAAAATGGTTTTTTCACTTTTACAACTACCCATAACCCTTTTATTTTGGATCACAATCTAAGGCATTTATGTTACTGTTCAATTGTTCATTTATTTTTTGTTCACCAGTGCACATCATAAGGATAATACAAGTAATCAAAATTGCGAGGATCGTACATAAAGAAATTTCTTTCACCTCGAAAACATAAAAGAGCGTAGAACCTACATAGTGGTAATTCGGATAGATATTGATACGAGGAATCTACATTTTCTTTTTGGACGTCACTTTTCCCCTATATACATAATCTTCGCCCGACATGTTTTTTTTTCATTATCCATTCTCATCTGTTCATTTATTTTTCTACATCCACCGTTCGCGATTTATATGGATGCCGAGGGAAAGGGGCTTGCTCGATTCGCAAGCCAGCACTCGCAACACGAAAATAACGATGAAAAACTCACATGGCTGATGTACGTTGAGATTGCAATGTATTGGCATGACTAGCTGTTTTGAGGAAATTATTTAAGGGGGGAGATACCTTTAGGCTAGGACAGAATTGCTGATTTTCTTTTTTTTTTTTAAAGATTTCTTCGCCATTTTTAAGACCTAGGGTATGTTTTATTACTACATTTGGCTATTACATAGTATTTTTTATTTTTATTAATCTTCGAAATTCGAGAAGGTATAGCACGGTCTTCCAAACGGACTGCGGGGGACATTGTCAGCCGACGTGACACGTAGCGTCGGCGGGATTAATCTGGAAAAAACTAACGAAGATTTTTTTCTCATTAACACTCATACCCGAAATATGAACCAAGAAAAAGTGAGAAATGTTGAAAATCGATTAAATAATACTCTTTGCAACAAAAACATTGAATTTTCCGAAAAAATGGCTACATTTTGCAATAAAGAAATACTTTTTTTATTTCAAAAACATTTAGGATCGTGTTTTAGACAATAAGATTGGAAAGATGTAAACGCCACTTTTAAAGATTAACAAAAATTTTAAAAAAATACCACATAACAGCCAAAAGTAATAATAAAACATACCCTAAGTCTCAATAATGGTGAAAAAAAAACTTTTTTAAGGGGCTATACCAGTGTGCCACTTTAAAAACATTGATTATGTTTTTTTTTTTTGCTTTTTCGACAGTTCATACTTTCAAGGATATCCTTCAAAAATTTGAAGACCGTACTTCTAATCATTTTATATTGCAAAAATCGATAGTAAAATGTTTAAACGCGTTTCTCTCGAAATGAGATTTTTCAAATTTGCTGACATTATAACTCAAAAAGCAATTATCCGATTGACTTGAAATTTTAACTAAGTACTCTTGAATATATTTACTCTACAATGACGTAGGATATTTTTGATTGGATAAAAATTGACTATTTGGCATTGAAAAAAACGACCATTTTATCGGCAAGAAAACCGACTTTCTTCATAACTACGCCGTTTTGTTAGATTTTGATATTTTGCGAAAATCCTACGTCATTGTACAGGAAATACCTTCCAGTTTAAAGACATTTTTTCCGTTTTCGGTTTCAGCTACTCAATCGGCCGGAATCATGTCAGCAGTGGAGGGATTTTTTTTGCGCCTCTGAAGGCAGCGCATAAGTCGCTTGGATCTAAATATTTTTCTATACAACAATTATACAATATAGGCCAAAGATAGCCAAATATATTCTTAATTTTCCGAAACATTTGAGTACTTTTCTTCCACAAAAAACCTGACAATCACCCAAATGTCCACACTGGAATTGCCCCTTAATAATGAAAATCAGCAATTTTTTTCCTCGCCTAAAGGTATCTCGCCCCTTCAGTCCCACAAACCCGAACGAATGCAAACAATAGACCTCCCGATTTTACAATGAATTCACCAATACCTTCGCTTTATTCTCCATTTTTATTTATTTTTTTGTGACTATAAATTTTAAAAATCGGTTTGCGTACGCGTGTCAAAGTTCTTCGAACGAGAGCACGTGAGGCAAAGGGCGAGAGTTGTGAACGGAATTCGAGGCTTTATTTATTCGTCTATTGGATGAAATTCGCAGGGAATGTTTGGTGAACCGTCGCGGTACGACACACGAGTGCGAACGACCATATGCATCGTATATTCGACTTCGATTCTCTCTCTCTCTCTCTCTCTCTCTCTCTCTCTCTCTCTCTCTCTCTTTCCCTTGATTCGCGAGAGAAATGGGAATTGAAAGCTGCGAGAAAAGGGGAGCAGTTGTACCAGGGGATGAGGAGAAAACGTGAGAGGGTGACCCAAACCCAGACCCAAACACCCACACACACAAACACACCCACGCACACCCGGAGCGTATACAGAGAGTGAGACGGTACGGGAGACTGGGATACGGGGCTCATTAAACCGGGAATGCTGATTGCATTAACCCTGAGCGAGCCACCCCATTTCGCTCGCTAAACAGCCAGGCGTTTCCGACCGTGGTGGCTTGTCCGGCTGTACATACGACTAAAGCTATATACATCAGATACGACGGGTTCAAAATATATATTCCCGATATATACATGGAGGAAGTATATTTTGAACCTGTCCTATCTATCCAATGTTGGCTATCAGCTCACGTGGCTGTTTCGAGGACGGTCCTCGATGTCGAATGTCTTTAAAATTATCTCCCCTTTGATGATATGAATACACATGGGTATACATAAGTATCGGATATACTTATGTGTATCTGATACTTGGAGGCACTTGTGGGATTGGTATACTCCGATACTTGGATAAACTTATGTGTACCCTGTGATACACTCATATGTGTATCACATAAGTGTATTTAAGTGTGTACAGTGTATACATAAGTGTATCCAAGTATCGGACAGATATAAGTGTATCACATAATTGTATCGATTGGATACACTTATGTGATCACACAAGTGTATGTATACTTGGATATACATGAGTGTATCCAAGTATCGAAGTATACTTATACACTTATACACATAAGTATATATATATATATATATATATGCACATATATACAGATTTGTTTATGCATATATCTATACATATGTAGGGTATAGATTTTCGTTTAGAAAATTATACTCTACATATGTGTTGTCTCAACCCATGACTTTATACACTTATACACTTATATATGTATCGATTTGCAGGTTGAGACACTACATGTGTAGAATATAACTTTCTAAACGAAAATATATACCCTACATATGTATAGATATATGCATAAACAAATCTGTATATATATATATATATATATATATATATATATATATATACGTATATATATACTTATGTGTATAAGTGTATAAGTATACTTCGATACTTGGATACACTTATGTATATCCAAGTATCGGACGGACATTAGTGTATCACATAAGTGTATCACTATAAATATATGTATATATAATTCTGTGTATTTATTCGTTAAGGGGGTAACAAATATATATATATATATATATTTATATATATTTGTTACCCTACATATGCATATTTTTATGCAGATTAACCAACAATCAAAAAGGCAGTTTGGTTAGAACTTTCTCTGTTAAAAACTGCGATTTACGCCCTTTTAATTTCATATATGTATATATGTATACATATATGTGTATCTATGCATGTATACGGATTTTCGTTCACTGGTCCGAAAGTTTCGACTGGCACATTTGTTCAATGTTCGGTGCAAGCTCGTGCCCTCTTCTGTCCGTTTTCTCGATGAAAACTTTCCCGCCATTGGAATCTCTTGATTTCGATTGATTACACATATAAATACACACACGGTACCGGTGTAATACGGGTTTCGAAGCCTTTGCTTCATCAGGGAGCTGTAGACACTGGACCCTCGACGGAATTGCAACTATACATGTTGATGTATATAAAGAGAAATGTGATTGTCAAGAGCTTCGACTACGACGACCACCCTTGTAGTCTCCATACTCGATTTTATGCAAATTCCAATGGCTTCGAAATCACCATCGGATGGATATAAGCATATTTGTACAAAAATGATTTTGAGGATTGTCGAGTACTCAAAATGATCTATTTGTTGAATAGCAATGTAAGGGACTCGAACCAGCCAAATGTGACGAATGGGATGATCAAAGTTATATAGATTCGAGAAATTCAAAATGTACTTTCCTTATGTGTGAATAGGTCCTCCTGAAGCTCAGAGTGGGGAAGGCTAGGTGGAAGATGGTCGTTTAGTCATACAGAACCACACAAAAAATACTAGTATCAATATTTTGATAAAAGGAACATCACTTAAGTGTCCGCTTCCGATTTTGTTGAAACGCATATATGTGTTAAAGCATTGAAAACTATTAGACACGTGTTTTTTTTTGTATCGGCGCAAAAACGGTTCTAAGGGGCGGAAACCACCCCCCAAAGAAAGGCGTGTTAAAGGCTTTACATTAGAAGAATTTTGGTTTTTGTTTTATTTAGATCGGTGGACTGCTTATGGTTGAAACTGCAAAATCATCCCTCGACACACCATTCTTCGAGGGGTAGTTTCCCCCTTAAAACCATTCCGTCGATAAAGAAAAATACGTGTCTAAGAGTTTTCAATGCTTCATTACGTATATGACTTTCAACTAAATCGAAGGCGAACACTTGAGTGATGTTTCTTGCTAGGGTTGTTATATTCACCGAGGGATGCCAAAACGTAGAAAAAAGTGCCACCGCAATGGCACGTGTGAACGTGGACTGTAAAATCACCCCTCGACACGCCTTTCTCAGAGGGGTAGAGAGAATTACAAGGTATATGAGTTTCAACAAAATCCTAGGCTAACACTTATGTTCCTTGTCAGAAGGCATTGTTATATTGACCGAGGGATGTCAAACCGTAGAAAGAAAGCTCTAGCACAATGACTATGTAATTGTGTGTCATGTAATTGATGTGCCATGTAATTCGAAATTTTGAACTTAAGGGAAGGTTCTGCCTTGTTGGGCCAAAAATGTTCGATTTTTCACCAATTTTTTATGCGAAAAGTATTAAATATAGAATGTTGATATTTGGTATGCTGACTAAGCGGTCTTTATTGAACATCAAAATATTTTTTAAAGCTTGACAATACATGGTGGTGGGAGTGGTAGGAACCACGTATATCGGTGCGCGGGTGATGACATTCTTCGCTTGGGAAAGTCCTAAGTCCCGGACAGGTGATCTGAAGCAACAAAATCAAACATATTTTTACTTTGTACAGTATTGTGCATAAGTTCACCTAGAATCAAGAAGAAAAATTGAAAAATAAAAAAATAGTGAGCAAAAAACTGCAAAAATGTTTGGGAAAAAAAATTCATTCCGCTTACTCACGATTTTTTTATTATTCAATTTTTCTTCTTGATCATTTGAACATTTTTTGGCCCAACAAGGCAAAACCTTCCCTTAATATGAAAATTAAGTTCCAATACTAGGACATTGGCTGGTGTTTACAACGGGATGATTTAAAAACTGGCTCTATAGGAGTTCATAATTTTGTTTTAAAACCAGGTGGATGAAGGTGTGGATGTCTGTTAATAGCTAAGTACCAAACTACGATTACCTACTAGACAATAGGGCCTTTCAAGCCGTATCTAGAATCAAAAGAGTGAAAAGGGACCACTACCCCTAATACCCATATGCCAATTTATCGTTCTTTTTTTCGCAAGTGCAGAGCCGGTTCTGTTCATTTTCGTACTGAGCATACACATGGTGGCGCGACGCAGAGACGTCATCGATGTAAAGCGACAAAAATACGACAAAAGTGATTGAATCGGTGGATAGAAGGAAAAAAAAAAGACGCGACAGGATGCTTTTGTTACGAAAAGCTGGAGCTGCCTGTAGGATGGTACGAGCGGGCTTGGTTCGTGAAACGCGCCGAGTTACGAAGTGATGATAATGTGTACAGTGATGGTGATTGCCTTTGCGATGGTACACGTTGCTGGAGCAAAAGGGTCGTTCCGATATACCGAGCGATTTCGTCAATGGTCGATGAGGAAGGGGAGACGAAAAGTTCTCTCGCTGTATCGGGTCCAATCAATGTCCCGTCCATCACCGCCGATTCTACCAGGAAATAGGGTTTCCCTCAGCTGCCAAACCTTCGCGATGGAAAAGCGTATATCGAGATGTGCATGTGTGGGCCGCTCTGGACGACCTTTTTACCAATTTTCATGGATCGCACGTAGCCTCCCTCCACCTTGTGCTCTTTGTGTGCCGGAGACGGAGCTTGCGCTTATTATTTTGTTATTATTAGCACTGTATCCCGGTGACCTTTGATGTCGTCCCCGTGATAAGCTTTGTGACGATTCTCTGGCTTCAGCCGAGCGCTCCTTTTGCAACGCGGTGACCACGGTGCGAGCTTTTCTCACGGACTGTTCACACGCACAGAGTATCTGTGCTGTTTGCACATTGCCCAGGAAATGACCAATGCAGGAGCTCCAGCGAAGGTGCCAACGTTGGAGCGAACGAAATATTTGCTAGCCGATTGCTCATCAATGGAAGACCTGTCTCGTGGATATCGATACATTTTTAGTCGAATGCTTTTGACTACGCGTAGGTCGAGAAATTGGCTCGAGTGTAAGTGGCGAATGGTTTTCAGGCTTGTTAACTGAGGTTATTGGAAAATACTCGTTTTCTATGCAGTTAAGGGGTTATGCCGAGCTGTCAAAGTCGAAAAATCACTTCTTTTCAAAACCAATATATTTTGACGGTATGTCATCTTATAAATGTTGCCTGAAAATGTCAAGGTCGTCGGATCAAGTTTGACAGATTCATGGGCTATTATGTTGACAGCCTTAGAAAAACTCGGAGCGTCGTCCGAAACTATAAACCCGTTTTTCTCGAAAGTACGTTTTCGAAGTCGGTGAACAATATATTTCAAAAACTACTGCATCGGTCTTTTCAAAATTTCTAGGGCTTTTTCTTTAAAAATATAGTATTCGATCGAAGCATTTCTTTTCGATGTAAACTTTCTATTTGATGAAAGAAAAATGCCAATTTTTTTGCAAAAATCAAGTCTCAATTTCAACACACACCATTTTTTTAAATTTGGTATTTCGGAAATTCCTTCGATTAATCATAGGATAAACTAATATACTAACGAAATGTATTTCATTTTTTTTATATTAGGTTACATGGATCAGAAGGGCAATGCTTACCGCAAAAGACTTTTCCGAGAGGGGCTTTCCGGACATTGCCTGTAAATCGGTTGTAATGAAATATTTCTCCACAATAAAATTGCAGAGTGTTCTTCAGATAATACTTTTTTACCATACCTAATTTTTGTAAAAATGTATCATCACGATTTTCTAAAAAAAAATTCCAACAAATAATCTGTGTTCGACTGTTACAACTAGGCATAACCCGTTAAAAAAAAACAATTTCCATCCAGCTCAATACATCCCAATAACTGCATCACCCGAAAAAAACCTCGACAATGTAGTCAGCTGATCGTTATAAGCAAATGAAACTTATATACATCGACTTTTTACTAAAGAGGTTCTTTATGAATGCTGAAGGGTATCGCCCCTGTGCTTTCAAAATACAAATGGCATTTCCCCATGTTCTACTTGACGGATCCGGATGAAACAAAGTGCAGGGGAATTCCGAAAACTTCTGTTCAACGGACAGACGGACTCCGCATTGAATTCAATCCCTACCGGTTTAATTTCAGCCGGCAAGAAAACCTTTAGACCCTACAATTCCATAACGCCAGTGAGTATCGTGTTCAATGTCGCCCATTTTTGTCCACCGGGATGTCGTCTTTTTTGTATCTTTGCTACAAAGCGAAATCGATAACGATCGACTATTACGTTGGACGATTCAGGATGAGAGCTCCAAACACTTGCACCAAGTGTTTCTTGTCCTCCGTAGCTGGTACACACGTTCAGGCACATCGGCAACTCTTCCACCGCTCTCTTTCAAAGGATATTTTCCTCTTCGTTTTTTTTCCCCCAACAGAAACTCATTCTAAGCTTCTGTTCGACCGAAGTCAATCACAGTTCTTGATTGTTGCACCGGACGCTCTGTTTACACAGAGAAAGAGAACCACGGGGAAGATGAGGAAGGCAGGCAGAGGGGCGGGGGGGGGGCTGGTCCGTACGTTCGGGAACACGGCTGCGTTGGTGGAGATGGCTCCTCTCAGTTTGCCAAGTCGAGTGTAGGTTTTGCGCAATCGACGAACACAAGAGCCACGTGAAAGCACCCCCGATGGACGAAAGATCGGCAGACACGAACGAGAAGAGTGGATTCTGCGATGGTTATAGAAGAGCCGGGCTGAGGTATGGGGGAGGGATCGAACGAAGAGAAACCGAGTAGTAGAAACAAGGCGTTATATATGGATGAAAAAGAAAGAGGGAGCAGGAGAGAAAGAGCCAAAAAGGATGAAAGAGCTCGATTTAGCTTTGGCACACGGATTGCCGAATCCTCGTCCACTATATATACACGGTACACTCAACCGGTAATTGAAATCCCCTAAAAAAAAACCGTGAAAACCCCGATAAATTACTGATTGCGAGATTATTTTCGTTGCACTGCAAAATCGCAAGCCATACCACTGATTTTTCCCTTACCGTTTCATTGCAACGTCATCAAGATCCGATACACCGATTGTCCAATGCAGGCTGTCCTTCATTTTCACCCGACGTTTCTGTCGACGTATCACACGCTGTTCGTCAATCTGCCACTCGATTGACGTGGCAAGCCAAAACTGCATTGAGTCCTGCTGACGTCGTGCCATTGTCCATTGACCCCAGGAACAGCGTTGATTCATCCTCGCGCGGTCTAGGATCGTTTCCGTCATCTTCAAAATTCTAATCACCCTGACGCGTCACCGTGACCTCTAGCGTATGAAAAAGAACGCGCGATTGCGATCGGCACGGAGTTTCCCCCTGCCCTTCAACGGGCTGCCATGATACTTCGGGAGCGCGAGGATGTCGCGTGCCACGAATTCCTTCGCACCGTCGTATAATATATAACAGTAGATGTTATTTCGGGGTGAAACACGGATGTAGGCATGTGGCGTGGAGAAGAGAACACACGCGGCTGGCTTTCCAAGAGAGAAACTTGAATTTTCCACGGGCCCGCATAGACTTCCGCGAGATACGTGCTCGTCCGCGCGGCACATACCGGCTGTAACGTAGACGTGCCAGCTCGATGCTGCGCTTATTTAGGAATGACGTTCACCGTCGAAGCCTATATCGATGTGTTGAAAGAACAACCCGGTCAGAGAGAGAGAGAGAGAGAGAGAGAGAGAGAGAGAGAGAGAGCGAGAGAGAGAGAGAGAGAGAGAAGGGTGGCGACACTTGGATACGAGAGAATCCAGGAGAAGTAGGAAAGCCAAAGCATTCGAGGAGTTTGGGATTGGCATTGCAGTGACATAGAACCGTTGTTGTTACACATTACAACGCAGAATGTGGGGAAGGGTTGGTGACCACGAAGGCTGGAGTGGGCTGCCAGGGACCGTACAGCGAGCGACAATGGCCGACGGGGATGAGGAGCTGATCTGTTGCCTGTACACCAACGCACACACATGCTGATATATGTATAAGTATACTTGATACATTTCGGTGCGGTCGTGTAAGCGCCTCCAAACTGTATAGTAACGGATAGAAAGGGGGCGAACGAGAGTGAGGGAAAGGGTGAGTCGCGGACGAGGGCACGTTCGAACGCGAATAACGGTTGGTGATGCTGCTGGCGCTTCTGCGGACGCGATGAACATGGGATGAGGGTTACTCCGGCCACACTGCTCTATTCAGCCTGTGGTGTTGCGCCCTCCTCGCGCACTCTGTCTCTCTCTCTCTCTGATATTCCGGTGATTTCGCGTGTGGTGGTACATTGCTGGGGCTCACCCCGGTGTCGATCCACAACGATGAGCCGAGAGAAGATCTAGACCGGGGATGGAGGAGGAGCTGTTTCGTGTGCGCATCTCACCACGTCCTACACACAACGAGTTTTCCCTCGGCCAACATAGTACCCGACAACTATTGTATATGTCAGACCTGATACTACAAACCCTGATCCTCCATGTACATAGCAGTAGCATATTCCATATACAAGTTCACGTTGGGATATTGGTAAAGTTGTACGCGACATCCTGGCCAAGCGAACAGCCCCCACCAAACCACCATCATTGTGTCACCATTCTGCCACCGCTCTCCGTGCCCAGCTTTCGGACCAACCTTTGCTCCATAACGCGTTATCCCCACGACGCTGGAGAAGCAGCTACATTGCCGGTGGAGTAAGGTTTTGGAAGTGGTGCGATGCATTTTATACATGTATATGAATAGCAGTGACATCGGCACACCCGCGTACCTCCTTCCACCCTGCAACCTCCTTAACCACTTCTCCAACGTGTCCCGTCTCTTCTCACCGGGATCCAGTATTGAAAGCTCCCGGCATCTCTTTCCCACCCTTCCGCATCTCCATCGTCGAGTCTTGGCCACCCGCAACGCCAATGCGGTCGCCCAACTTTCTCGGGGAAACTCGTTTCGAAGTCTCGGAGTAAAATAAAGCGACGGAGGCTCGAGGAGGAAGGAGAAAAAAAACGTGCTCCGGATGGATTCGTGATTGGCAATTGGGGAGAAAGCCGACGATGAGGCACGAGGTACAGAGACGGAGAATTTCAACACGTTGCCTTTGTGATAAGCCGATATTATGATTGCTTGTACTCGACGGTGCAGCCTGACAGTCAACGCGAATCGATTTGCCCTCGCTATCCACCCCTAGCTGACTCGAAGTTGCTCCCGGCCTTTCATCCGTGAGTTCATCTTTCCGAAGTCTGGCTACCACCTTGTGCAGCGGTAAATCCACGCGACCGTAGGGTCAATGAAGACAGCTGGTTGTCGTACGATCAGCGGGTCTTTCATTAGCTGGCAACACGAAAGCTTCAAAGTTCTCGTATGGCCAAGGTTTACGGGACACGCGTGTGGATCACTCGCGGGAAATGCAATGGAGGACACCGGTGGCAAGGGAGGGAAGTACGGCTGGAGGAAAAAGAAGGGGTGTTGGACAGACAGTGGAATTTCCAGTAGATCACTGTCGCCCGTCTAGAAGCCAATATAAATACCTAGACGCCTTGGTCGTGCCCATTCACCGTGCATCGTGCAGCTGGATGGCAACGGTACAAGACTTGCTTCTGTCTTTCCCATTACAACCTGCCCGTCCATTTTGCTTTCCTATCGTGCACTAGAATGCTCACATTTTTCGTAAGCTGCGTTCTCTTTCGCGCTTCCTTCTTCAACTTCGTTGTTTCATTCGTTCTTGCCGCGTTTTCGCCTGCTCCTATCACTAACAATTCGTCGCACGTCCAGCTCGTACACCCACTTTCTCCATATTTATTTCTCTCTCCGTCTCTTTTGTCGTTGCGCGAGCGCACGACCACCGTATTTATTACCCAGTCCCTGAGGGCGCAAAATGAAAGTGGTTTCAATGCAACCTTAACGGCGTACTCCAAGAGTCTCGAAAACACCGATAGATCGTGCGACGAAACAAGTCCACGTGAAATCGTCCGACCGCAAGACTTCTCGTCCTCTGACAAACAGCTATGAGTTAAATTAAATTGAACATAAACGAAGCACCACTTGGAGGGGTATGGCGCAAGAATGGTTTGGTTAAACTTTGCACCTGGCACAAGAGAACTTCGCTACGCGCGATGTTTCCTGACTGTCTCTCCGTAAGAGTGGACCACTTTGGGTCGTCTCTTATCCCTCACTTTTTCCGTAAAAATCATACGTGGCAACTTGAATTATTCCATGCGGGCGGCTGTCGCCTTGTCGGCCCAACCGCACTTCCCTTCGCGCTTGCCCTTTTCTCTCTGTACTTTCGAGTCGTTTGTCATCTGTCAGAGATGGAGCGAGGAAAGAGACAGAGGGAGGATGAATCCTGGCTGGCTTCTGCCTGGTCTCCTTGACATCAACGATCAGTAAGGCTGACAGCTCCACCCGTGAAGGCCGTAACCTCGTAGCCCACAGGGAAAAGTTCATTTCCCCATGGAGGCCGTGAGAACACAGACGGTATACGAATAATCCAATTTTTTTCGTTGAAATTCGCGTAGGACCTGCTAACTACAAATGATAAAATCTACTCAATTCTACTCAAATACCGTATCATTGTAATTGCACTCGTTTATAATTCGAAGATCATGTACTGGCCCTCCAACTCCAGAATAGGTATTACCATGTGACCAGCATATTATACGATTAACACATTGATGATCGGATGGTAAGGGTGGCCCGGGGGATTCCGGTTTTATTGCGGATCCCGTATGCGGTGAAGGTAGCCAGGCCGGTTTAATGAGCCACCCTCTCCCTCTCTTTCCCTCTCGCTCTTTTGCCCTCCTTCTCTCGCTTATTCCATTGGAGTCCCGAACCCTCTGCATTCTCCTAACCACCCCCCTCCGAGCGATGTTGAGTTCTACCCGCCTGAGGTCTGTCCAACTCTCGCTCGGTGCCTCTGTCCTCTCCTCCTTCACAATTACGCTGCGCGTGTCCTGACTAGAGAAACATATACCACAACTACCAGCCACGCTTCTGTATAGCTGGGGGCTTCGCTCCCCGGTCTCACGACCCCAACCACCCAGTCGTTCGGTTTTCAACCCTCTGCTTTCTGTCTCCCTTCCATTATTCCTTTGCTTCTCCTTGACTAGCTGCTACACCAGCGAACCTTTAACCTTCGCAGTCCTTCCCTTTTTCGTCCTTCTGCTTCGCTGCGCTTCGCTGATTCTCCCCCTATTCATTTTTTTTTATCGAGCTCCTCTTGGGCGCTTGTTTCCTTGGTACTTTGCGTCTCTACGCTGATTTGGCATGTCCCAGATGGCAGGGAATTAAACTTGTCGGGGAAACACCGAGCTCCCTGATCCCCTAAGTCACCGTGCCCAATATTTCGGATAGTTGGTGAACAAGAGGCTGATCTAGTGAATTCACTGCACGGGGGAACGGTCCACGATAGATCGTGACGTATGTCGGACTCGTCTACTGATCACCGGAAAAAAACCCAAAATATACGCACTTGATGACAGATTGGTACGAAAACGATAATGACCGAGGAACAGGTCAATGCAATAAAAAAAACTGAGAGCCATGGCAGTGGAAGACAAACTATCTAGAATTGCCAAATTTAATAATACGCATTGCAAACTTGGCGCGAGCACTCAGCGAATGATTGGGTAATCGAATCAACGAAGCCATCTCGGCAAATGACCAAGCGGGTGAGAAAAAAGTGCTAAAACGAATGAAAGAAGCAAGAGAGGAAGAAACGTGTTGACAGCTGGTGTTGAGGCCAGAAGTGGAGAAGAAAAGAGAGGGAAGGTCTACGGTGAAGGAAAAAAATGGTGCATCGAAGAAACAGACCGAAACAAGAGCTGGTAGCGGCTGCGGTCACCAGTATTTCTCAAACAATACCATTAATTTCTTTCGGTAGCCGAGCACTACTCCATGAGGCTACAAAACTCCCTGGAGCTTCGCTTGGAGAAGAGTTGTCCTTTACATACAGTCCAACCGTTGTTCCAAAGACGCGATCTTTGTACTATGACGTGGGTCGTTTCCGAATTTACTTGATTGAGGCTGAAAGGAAGCAGTTCCGAAACTCGTGCCTCAGAGAATCAAAGACCCAAGGATTTCCGAGTTTGGTGGACCTAGCAATACCGGTTGTTCAGTGACACTCGACAAGGCCAATCGATAAGCATATGCCCAGAAAGTTATAAAACCGCGAACTAAGATTGGCGCTAGTTTGGACTAGCCTGAGTGCGGAGTTGGTGGCGAACGGAAACTTGGTGAGTGGAGGAACGATAACGGCGAGACACGTTCGCTATCGACCCAATGCTCCGATCGACAGCTTAGAAACTCGCCGTGCCGATGGTACGGGCTAGCCATCGTCATGATGTGCCCGTTAAGAGGACTTTTGAGAGCCAGAAGGAACGGAGCTACGATAGCGCATACTAGGGGCCTAAGTGAACGTAATACGTTTAGCTGGAATGTCCTCCAACTCTGCTCCACACGAGAGGGAAGCGTGGCTGAAGCTCCGCGGTAGGGGAAAGAGGAAGTTCTTTGGCTCCGCAGGAAGTAGTACGTGAATTCTCGGCAATGGTCGCTCGTCCACCCGCTGTCCCTGTGGTCTTTCGTCCACCCGTGTACACACGAGACCCAGTCTATGACATTACGCTGGTAACTATGGCGATGAAAATTAAGGGAGAAAGAATTGACCGAGGGGAATGAGAAACGGGCGAGTTCGACTGTGCTAGGTGGACAGCTGGAAAACAGGAGAAGGGACCAAGTGGAAGATCGGTGACCGGGCGAGGTATCGGGGATGCGGCCGAGGAGATACCAGCACGCCAGAAAGTGGCGCAGGAGAAAGAAGCCATCCTCGTACGTACAGAGAGACAGCTATACAGCTGGAGGCTCACAGTCTACCAGAAAGAGGATAGTGGTAGATACATATTACACAGACAGTTCGGGGGATAGCAGACTGGCCGGCGCTGGAGCTCGTCGCGCTCGTAGTAAACAAAGCTGTAACTCTCCTAGCACCAAAGAATCAATGCTCTCTCTACCCAGGCTACCCTATATACGGTTTACTAAACTATAGAGCATCGCTGGTGCATATCCACGTACTCATCCATACCTACCGTTCGAAGAGCTTCTCCAACGGGGCTTGCACCCGTCGTGCTTTCGCTTCTGCTGTTTCTCCTTTTGCCTTTCCTTCCGCCCGCGCTACCCTCGTGAAAACAAACTCGGGGATGCGGAGCGGGAGCCCTCGACGCATCCATCTTACTTTCCCACTTTCTCGCTTGCATACTGATGCATCTGAGGAGGAATAAAGAGGATGGAAAAGGGCGAGTCAGAAGTATGGATAGAGATGAACGAAGCTTGTGAAAGGAGCGAACGCACGGGAACCAATTCGATGAGTTAGGCTCCTTAGGGACGTTGAAAGCTCTGGATTGCAGTACTTTCAGCTTGCGGTCTTCATTTTTCAAAGCTGCAGTCTCAGTTTCATACGTTACGCGATGCGAATCTCTGATGCACAAATTCACCGATCTAATCTCAATGGAAGCGAGATTGGAGATTAGTTGAAGGCCTTTATCTGTTTTTGGAAAGCTTCATAGGTCTCGGCTGAGATTGCCATCACTGGTCGAAATTTTTCCCAACATTGGAGAAATCGAACGAGGCATCAGAGGCAAACCATATATCCGATTTTGATATTGCATTACCGATACATCGGCATTTCCGGTAAACAGATTCGTTCGAACGTCACTTTTTACGACTTTGAGTACTCGCTGCGTCTCCAATTGACCCGGCGCATATAATCCGGTTTTCATGGGACGAGTTTGGATACGGCTACATCGAGCATTGGGAGTGTATCGCTCTTCAACTGAGGGAAGTACAGCTGAACTTTTTACCGGAGTTACTCAGCCTTACTGATCTCTCCTTTTGGCTTTCGCTGTTTCCCATATTCGCTCGGCGGTTTCATTATTATTGTTATGACGAAAGTCCGGGGAAGCTCCACAACATCCGCCGAACTCTTTCCTCTTTTCTCGAGCAAAACACTCGTGCAGCCCACACACGGCGTAACGTACTCGAGGGGAGCGGTTGTTTGTCATCGCGCGGGAATAATTACAAGGAGTCGGTAGGTGTGTCGGTGTGTGATTTTAACGAGAGAACATAACTTCAGCGGACCTTTTGTTCTTAGTTCATCTAGGTATAAATTCAGTCGAGTCCACGGGCGATAGTGAACTTTCCTACACACCTACGATCCCTCGAATACTCCCACGGTTGAAGCACCGAGTCTCCTCGCGAGTGGCACACCGGCCATGCGGACTGTGTGTACCATTCGCGGTGGAACACGCCTGGCGAATGTGGACCGAGAGGAGCAACGGCGTGGTGTGGGAGAGAAGGAATGCGACACGAAGCTTTGTAGGGTAGCGCCGGGAGAGCTTTTTCGCCGGTTCTCCATAGCTCCGGCAAGGCAAACCCGCGAGGAGATGAAGGGTGTGATCTACCCTCGAATCTTTCACGCGGGATTGCACGCGCAGCATCCAGCCCAGCCAACCACTCTCGGCAACTAAAACGCCCGACTGTGGAAAGCTCTCGCGCTGCCACAGATCCTAGCTTGGCGAAACGGTGGGGTGGTGCGCTAGTGGTTGAAAAGAGAGTGGTACGCAAATCTTTCGGTGGATTCCGCAAGCGGTAAACCGAACGGTCGCTCTCACCAGCTCGATCGCCCGGACAAAGTTCAACCTTTTATCACGGGAACCATCGTAATAATTCTTCCCGGGTGTCCAGTAACTCCTGTACCACCCACCCACGGAACAGACCACAAAATGCTTCTTTATGCATTTCCTGGCTTCGCTCGATGCAGGAACTCCGAACAATTTGCAAAATCCTCTAGGGACATCCGTTCGATGGATTTCCGTCGTAAGAAAGCTCCGAATACGCGGTGATCCGAGTCTTCCTTTATTGCGACGGAGAAAATCTAAGCTGCATTCCCTGTTATGTTTAGGACCCAAAAGCTAAGTCGGTTTTCAATGCTTTTTTCTGATGAGAGTATCGGGATAGCGAGGTTGGAATTTTATACACATTGATACGTGGTCTTGACAAGCTTGAGTTTTTTGGCATTGAAAAATATTGGTTAACAATGACGTTATTATTATTTAAAGATAATGGCGCCGTTGACGCATGGCTTATCGGTGCAGGTGGCTCTGACGACTAGGGTGATCTGAACTTAAAAATGAAAAAAAAAAAAACATTTTCATTATAATTATAAAACTTTCGTATGGCTTAGTACTTTTATGAAAGTTTAAAAACTGTGAAAACGGCATGCTAAAGAAAAACCGTTCGAATTTCGACCAAACCAACATAACTTTAATAATTTGTCATTGACAAAGGGATAAAGATGTAAAAAAAATCATTCGGTTATACTATAGAGAATGTTACTATATAAACCATGGTCTTTTCGAATTTGAAGTGAATCAAACAAATAGATTTTGAGACACGACATGCTGTGCAGGAATTGTCGTAGGGATCCAATTGGATTTCTGATGGAGATCCAATAGGTGCATTGGATCCCTTTACTAAAACGTCACGTTCGTACATTGGATTCTCATTGGAATTCCCCATTGGAGTGTATGAATCCAATTTGAATCCTAAAGGATTGCCATATTAGGGGTCGTACATAAATTACGACATTTCAAAATGGGTAATGGGGCGTCTGGGTAAGTTTGGGCGTTGGATGACAGTAACGATAATTGTATTATGATGATACGAAGGATAGGATTATTTGGGGGGAGGGGGTAAAAAATCAGCAAAAATCGATGACGTAAATTTCCCAACTATCGGGGAAGCCTCAAATAAGCCCTTGAAGGCCCTTATATGGCAAGTCCGACAGGGATTGCCACAAGAGGGCCAGGTTTGGGCATTATAGGAAATGGACCAGTATAAATAGCTTGGACTGTATCGTTTGTGGTATTTTAATTACTACACTCAATTATTCGATAATAGGATAAAAACGTGAGGGCATTAAAAATTATTATATATTACATTTACAAATCCTTCAGAAAATTACCTATTATTCTTATTGCCTTATTCACTCATGGAGCCAGCGCGTATGTTTGAACAATCCCATTCGGTTTTTTTTAAACATTTTTATAGTGATTATTTTCGCCGAATACTTTCCATATGAATAATTATTTCGCGTTGTGATAGGTAATATCACAATGATATTAACTAATTGATATTGTTTATGTGATACAGCAAATAATTATAGGAATTAATTTGGTCTGTTATGCCATATCTGCGACGAAGATGTTACAAGCACTCGGTAACATAGGGGCAGCGTGCATAGCTATGAGTAGGTAGGTACTAGGTTCAATACCGATATAGGTGAAATATTTTCTTCGAAAAAAATCATTCCGAAAGGCCAGGGCATGACGAATTAAGATACAAAATCGTTGTGGTAAAGTCTCTATTAAGTGCTTAATTTCATTTTGCATTTATGGAATATTTTATGCACATAGTACACTTAGATTTACAGTGTACATTGTAAGCAAATAAAGGTTTGAATCGAATCTTTATTTATTCGATTTGAATATATTTAATAGTTAAAAAAATAGCTGAAAGGAATAAAAAAATATCTTTGAAACAAATAACATCGTAGAAGGCCGTGAGACGAGGAAAAAACCTATCTCATTTAAAAAGATCCTATTTAAATAAATTTAAAAAATTTGGCAGTGTATCGTGACCTTATATAAACGGACACATATACGCAGAAACACATACATTTACGCACACGTAAGCATATCCATTGACAGGGATAACTTATGGGCACACCATGGTTTACATGAGGCGTCGATCAGGCATCCTTGAAGGCCCCCATTATTCTGCCTTTAAGGGGTTATCCTCACTTGCGATTTTGAAAAAATCGATTTTTTTTATTGCATTTTTTTGAAGTATAAGTATCTGAGAATATGTCCTAAAAATTTCAAGACGATCCGAACAAAATTGACTGAGGTATGAGCGTTGAAACAGAAGAATCCGTTGTGTAAACGACCGGAAATTGAAACTTTAAACGCGTTTTTCTCAAAATGGCATTTCTGAAGTCGGTGACCAAGATCATCGAACACTAATGAACCGATCGTCTTGAAATTTTGCAGGCTTATTTAATACATAAAAATGTAGTCTTTAATCGTTCGATTTTTTTTCGAAAAACTGGCCGTTTTATAGCCAAAAAACGGCCGTTTTTTTCGTTAAAATCGAACCATTAACTTTGACTGTCCGCCATTTTGTGAAAAATGAATATTTTTTAAAATCCTTCGATTAAAGACTAGTTTATACTTATATTTGACTAAATCCATCCGCATTTTTTTTTCAGATGATCCACTTCGCCGCAATGTTGGTCACCGCAAACCGTGTATATAAAAACATTATTTCATTGACGGCCATTTGCCACTTAACAATGTAATATTTTTCAATAAAAAAATTACTGATAGTTCTTCAAGATGTGTTCTTTAAGATGGTATATTGATCGATTAAAAAAGTTTTGTAGTTTTCTTTTAAAAAAATTCATGAAAAAGGCCTTTTTTGCGCTACAAGTGGGGGTAACGCCTTAATGGCCCTCAGTAGCAAAGTGTGACCGGCCACTAAGGGCCCATGTGAGGCTACCCGATTAGGGCCCTATTAAAGTTAGGGAAATTCTATATGGGCCCGACCAAAGCCCTAGTTCAATTTCCGCACGGGGAGTGGCCTTAAAAACGATGCTCCGAGCCTTCCTAAGGGCGTCAACATAACGCCCATAAATCAGTCAATTTTGACCCAATCACCTTGAAATTTTCCGGGAACATTCATAAGATGTTATACTTTCAAATTATATTGCCTTTAAGGGAGACTTTGTCCTTGGAGTGCCATATTTCAGGTGTTTACATTTTTTTTTTTAAAGGAAACAAGTAAAGCTTTTTGAGTGCGGTTTTTTCTTGCTTTTATTCATGATAAGCAAAACGTTAAGAAAACATTTTTTTTAAACCAAAATGGCGATCGTTGCAGCTCCGCGAAAACAGGTCCTCAAATCGCGGGAGGTAAACGGCTGACATCACTGCCCCCTTTTTGTTGATCTGAAACACAAATTCAAAGCATATTATCAATCTGTGACCCTTTGCTCATGGAATGACGGATGGCTTTTTCGTTTAGTACAAATTTCGGAAAATGGCGGCAATTAAAAAAAAATCGAATTTTCGCGTTTCTTTTTTCGCATAAAAAGATAAATAAAAAATGCAAAAATGTATCTATCGAAAAAACGATCCGTCATTCCGTGAAGACACATTTTCTGAGTATGCTCTACAAATTTCCGGTCGATATGTTAATTACAGCGGTCAGGAGAATGTCAGCCATTTTTAAAAACGTGTTTTGGAGAAAAAAGCGCATTTAAAGTTTTGCAATGTGTTTACACAAATGTGTTTATAATTACCGCTAATCGGCAATGCCTGGTCCATAGAGGCATCCCTCCTCTTCTTCTAGCTGCTCATGTTGAGCCGCTAACATCTCCCGCTGCAATTTCAAGGACAAAGTCTCCGTTAAGAAAAGTGATTTTCCGATTTTCACAACTAGGCATAACCTCATTAATAATGTCAAGCTTCCACACATCCCTCGATAGACAGGCTATAAGCAAACAGCCAACCATTTGCCTCTCCTCAAAAGTTTTACACTACAATTACTCACCATACAGCGACCTACCTATTAATACCCAGCTAAAAACTACGCAAATTCCCCATCGTCTTTAACTCCAGGTGAACATATTGGCGAAACAACGACCGACAACAAAAAAAAACGGCAGAAGTTCAAGTCACGGAATATCGAAAGCTAGATCGGAGCGCACTTTCGCGTTACGTTCGACTCGGGTCAGTGCTCCGAGTTGCACGGGAAGAGCATAAATATTTCATGATCGCGTAGCCTCCTATACCGCCCGCGTACTTTCCGTACTTGCCGGAACGAGCTGTTTCAAAAATAGAACAATGTCTCCATGCGCGATACGATTTCGCCACAAAAACGTCTACGCTCGCATGTACGAAACGTCCGTGCCGCGCCGTACGCGCTATATAATTTACTTACATTGATATTGTGTACATAGGGGGAGGGAAAAAAAGTTCGCACCCATGCTGAGCTCGTTGACTTTCACGAGCGACGCTTCGCGGCGGGAATTTGTCCGCGACCGGAGACTCGCGGAGAGGATACGAGAAACTTTTCCAGCAAAACACTCGCTCCGAAAAGTCATGTATGTTCATCGCGTATAGATATAGATATTCGGATGGAAGAATGTCCCGAAGGATTGATACTTATTGTTGGACAGTCCCTGCAAGATTTATGTTCCTCTCGGTATCCACCCGAATTCGTCGTTTGTCCATACTTGTTCCGTCAATACTCCTACCCCCCCCCCCCTTCCCCCAGGAGACTGTATCGAGATATATTATACAATTTTCTCGACCTCGTTGGTGCAGATGCATTTTATAGTTTCGTAGGAGATCGAAGAGAATATGAGGAAGACTGGGCGTTTTGGTTGTCGCGTGAAAGTTTTAACTGCAAGTGACTGCAGCCAGGAGGGATGTCGTATGATCGAGGCGGAATCGTCATACCTTTGCGTGACAATTTTCTTTTTTCGGTCCAAAAACTACACATTGGAAAGTTGACGGAATGTCTTTGCTGTGCATTTATCGCTGTGACGTGTCGACCACTATCGAGAGTAACTTTATGGATCTCAGTTTCCCTGTGCCCTCGTGGTATGGTGTCAAGTGTGGGGTAAACGCGACGGGAGTGCAGCCCGCTGAGGCATAGAAAGAATCCTGGCCAATGGGATTTAAGGCGGGATATACATTTGGAGAGAAAAAAATAAGCAATACTGAGGGATTTTTTAAACTGAGAAATAATTATTCTACAATTGTCAAATTTTGGGTATACTTTAATAGTGTATTTAAGTATACAAAATATTTTTTTTAATTAATTCATCATCAAATTGGCGGAGCTGTGGCCGAATGTTACAGGAAGGTCGCCGCGGGAGTTGCGAATCGGCGTGAAAGGTTGCTTCCCGTAGACTTTGATTTACAAAAAAAGTTCAAACATTTTTTCAGTTGGAACATGTGTGGTTTCTGTGTGACGGTAATTTAAATGAAGAAAATGTAAATTTAAGAAAATGGCACACATTTACAACAAAAAATCAACCTTTCACGCAACATTTCTGTAAAATGTGGATTTGAAAAATCGTTTCTTTTTTTAATTTTTAAAAACAATTCTCGTCGAGTACAAGGTACCAATATCATCAATATTTGGACCAAGTTTCAACTCAATTGGCTTAATAGTTTTTGAGTAATCCTGCACACCAATTTCGATAATGCAGTTTTGAGAAAAACGCGTTTGAATTTCACGCCCGCTCCGAATCCGAGCGGTGAGGCATAGCGTTGACGGGCTGTAACGTTTGAAGTTTTTCGAATTTCGCTTTGAAAATTTGGGAAAATATTCTATATATATATATAGTTATATCGTTTAAAGAAGAAAACAATTTATCTTTTTTTTTATCGTTCTAAATGTATATCCCGCCTCAAGGAGGTTGGAGCGCTTCAGTTGAGTCAAATGACGGTTTATTAATTTTTTTCTTCAATGAACCGCAAAAAAATGCATACGAGGTACAGATTCTTTCTGTATATGCTATTTTTTTTAAATATATGATATATTAAGGCGTTACCCCCACTTGTAGGGCAAAAAAAGGCCCTTTTCATGAATTTTTTTAAAGAAAACTACAAAACTTTTTTAATCGATCAATATACCATCTTAAAGAACACATCTTGAAGAACTTTCAATAATTTTTTTATTGAAAAATTTTACATTGTTTAGTGGCAAATGGCCGTCAATGAAATAATGTTTTTATATGCACGGTTTGCGGTGACCAACATTGCGGCGAAGTGGATCATCTGAAAAAAAAATGCGGATGGATTTAGTGAAATATAAGTATAAACTAGTCTTTAATCGAAGGATTTTAAAAAATATTCATTTTTCACAAAATGGCGAACAGTTAAGTTTAATAAAGCCCACATATTTTCGATATATTTTGCTGACCAAAAAAATATATGCTACGTATAAACACTATATATGATGCATATATATGCATCATATATAGTGTTTATACGTAGCATATATTTTTTTATTTTCATTTTTTTATTACAAAAAAATACATTGAAAATATATCGAATTATCTATAATCGAAATATATTTTCAATGTATTTTTTTGTCAGAAAAATATACCAAAAATGTACGCGTCATATATGACGCATAAATTTTTGATACATATTCCTGACAAGAAATATATGCTGTGTATAAACCTTATTACAGTTAAACTTAATAAAAATTAAAACTTAAACTTAAAAAAACTTAACTTACAGTTAAAGTACACTATTACATATAAACACTATATACAAATATGCTACGCATATCTGTATATATGTGGCTTATATGTACCATTTATGCAGTATATATGTGGTATGTATGCAGTGTGTATACACCATATATGTGGTATACATGCAGGGTAAATGCTACATATATCATTGATATATGATACATTGATATACAGCAATACCACGCATATACATCTCACATATAAAAGCGTTACGAAAATCAGAATTTGGCACATATATGCAACATATATTTTCAATATATGGCATACATTTCACATATATTACAGTTATTAATAAAATAAATTTGCAGTATATTTTTGCGTATATAAATTTCCATGGGGGGAAGAATATATTTAGAAAGTCACAGAGGCCAATTGTTAATATTTTCGAAGATACAAGGGCCAAAACAGAGAAGCCATTAATATTTGATATTGATATTTCCGCCTATCAAAAATATTGAAGCGCGTTTTCTCCAGTTTTCATTCTCACGATTTTTCCAAATTGGCGGGCGTGATAGCAAAAAAAAAACTAAACGACCTATTGAATCAAACCAAAGTTTATCTTCTTCAGCATGAAAATCTCTTCAAAATGAATTAAAAGAGCCGTTGAAAGAGTCTTTTTAAATAATTTCTATAGCACGTTAAAGTGTTTTTTTTTAAACACATTTTTTTCAAACCTAAGAAAAGTTATAATTTCACGATTTTTTTAGCTTTATCTTAATTCACCCAGAAGAAAAATATATGACAATAATTTTTTTCATTGCTTTATTTTGTTCAGTCAAGAATTACGAGCTGCAGCTTTCCCGCCGATTGAGGACTGCAGTGGCACATGAAATAGGTTGATAAATCTGCAGTCATTTATTGTTTCATGTTGAACATTTTTTTAAATAAATTTCAAATATACATGCAAAGATACCTCAATGTTGACGAGGCTCGCTTGTTTTATCTCTTCTAAAAAAATTCCCGAAAAAACGCTTTTTTGAACCTTCCAATTCAGGCTCCCGCCTTAATCCAGCTGCAGTGCCGCCATTTTGTTGCAAAATCTCGTGACAAAATTTGGAAAGATGCTTCAAGATATGTACAACAAACGCCACTGAACGGAATTTTCATTCCACCAACTGGGGATCCATAAAAAATTATCGAAATGCACCTTTCTCCTCGTGCTCTAGACTTTGAGTCTCCCTTGAAGTAGTTCCCATTCGCTGTTGGGCGCGATCCCATAAATTGGTCCGAATATCAGCTCACAGTTCGCTTCGATCTTTCGTTTTCAGGTCGCCTGGATGCTGTTCGACAAGAGCGCCATTCTGACGGTACAGAATCACGTCATAACGAGGAATCCAAGGATATCCGTGACCCACGACGGCCACAAAACGTGGAACCTTCATATCAGCAACGTGCAAGAGGACGACAAGGGAAAATACATGTGTCAGATAAACACGGCTACGGCGAAAACGCATTTCGGCTACCTGCACGTTGTCGGTGAGTTGAATTTTCAATTCCCTAAAGTATGCTCTTGACTTGTGAAACGCTGCTGCCTTTGGGACGAGCCTCATTTCATATTGGATGAAGTAACGAATGCTTACTGCTAATCGAAATAAGGACCACGTGGCATTTCTTCGTGGTATCGGTATGCGCGTTATTGTTGTCCAAGTTATTGTGAATTAGTCAGGTCTTATAACGAAACGACAGTCGCCAAAGGTAGCCAGGTGGAAATTAAAAACAACCGGGGGCTTGAGTGGACGAACTCTTTCCATCTACGTCGTCAAGGGGACGCACTTGCCGGCTTTGTTTGTTCCTCGATAAATTCGCGCCGTTTGCACCGAGCGTGCCGGCAGCTTTTAAAGCGGAATTGAACGAACCCGACGGAGAAAGAATCTCAAGGGGTGGGGTCAAACCCGGCAGCGGGATTTTCATTTCGACGGCAGAGTCGACAAAGCACGGGAGAAACAACAAGAGCTATCATAGATCCTGAGTGATATAACAGGCTCCTTTCCTCTTTTTCCTCTCGGTCGAGCCAGCGCCGTGAGAGGCAGAAAAGTTGGGGAGAAAAAGAGAGAAAGAGCCACCGGTGGACTGTATGGGGTGGCTTTTTCTTTGCCCTCGGCACATTCATAACTAGCCCAGAGCATGGAAGACGCAACTGTTCCGTCTCCTCTTTTCCTCTCTCTTTCACCCTCCTTCTTTCCTTCTCTAATCCGCGGCAATAATAATTTAACAGGAAGAGAGAAGTCGCCGGAACCGCCACGCTTGTTTCAACCTTTTGTGATGAAACGATAGTGAGGTACAGAAACAGCCCTCTCACCAAGACCCTCTTCATAGTGCTTCACCGAAAGAAAGAGAGAGAGAGAGAGAGAGAGAGAGAGAGAGAGAGAGAGAGGAGAGAGAGAGACTAGAAAGTGAAGAGGGCAAAGCTGCACAACACCCCTGCATTCTGCCACCCGGTAGAACATATTAATACCTCGAGTTTTGACATCTGCGAGGAGAATATCCGCGGCTGAACCTTCCGCTTCCACGGGGAAGAGACGGCGAGACAACCCTCGCCATCCCTCTTATACCGGCACGAAGGAGTAATCAGAAGGCTAGATTAATTGTTTCCACGGATAAGAGGACTCTTGGGTATCCTCGAACCCTTTTTGTCTCTCTCTCTCTCTCTCTCTCTCTCTCTCTCTCTCTCTCTCTCTCTCTCTCTCTCTCTCTCTCTCTCTCTCTCTCTCTCTCTCGCTCTCTCACTCTCTCGCTCTCTCACTCTCTCTTCATCTCTGTCTCTTTCACTAGATACCCAAGTCTTCGCAACGACCCACTGCAATTGAGACAGACAAAGAGATAACCAAGCGTTCACTATACGTATGGCAATATTCAAGAAAGCAAGAGGCGAGGCACTTCTAGCCCGATTACCTATTTCCTTATTCTTTTATATCTCATAGAGGACGAGGCTAAAAGTTATTGCGCCCGATAACATCAGCTCTCCAGCTTAATGTCGCAGCTTTTCTACTGATGTTCTTGAGATACTGCTGAGAGTGGGAATGTCCGTCGAGCCACTTTAATGTGTGTATCTACGAAATCATATAATTCGTGCAATTACATAGGTAGATGGAAGTCGGAAATAGTGGTCACACGCTCATTATGCGACGATCTCGCCTGTCAAGCTATGTCAGCCTGGACCAATACTTGGATGGGTGACCGGTTAGGTGCGTGGACATTAGAAACAAAATATGTAGGAACATTATAAATATTATATATAGATTAATTGAGGTAACTTTAATTAATTAACTATTCTTTAATTATTTTTTTAGTAACCCTTATATAAAAATAACTTTAATTAATTAACTATATAGATTAATTGAGGTAACTTTAATTAATTAATTAACTCAATTGAAATATTATATATATATATATATTCTTTTATCCAGATTTTATCGATTAATATATATTGTATTTATTAACATTTACCTTTTTTTATACTTCCATCGTACGGGGTCGTTCTCCTTTTACGTGCCTGCCTTATTCCATTTCCGTTTGTCCCGACTTGGCAGCTGATAGGTTTATAAAAATCATATATAATTATATATTTTTTCTATTTATTAATTATGTATATATTTGGTGATTAATAGTTAATATTTACAATTTGTTTTAATTGATATTACATAATAATAGAATTAACGGGGTATCCCTCTCTGGAAGCCCAATTTAAAGGGTCAGATTGATAAATTCTTGTCTAGTAACACATTAGTTGGAATAAATTATTTTTCCCAGCACATTGTACACATGTTTGTGGCTACAATGTAATTTTTGCGTTCAAAGTGTTCGTGGTGCTGCAGTTGGCGTTGCAGTCGTCCAGCGGCGATGCCCGAAACGGCGGGATCTCCACCAGGCTCAAATGTAATCTGAAACGAAAACAGAAAATATCTTCTTCAAATATATCGAATTGGCTATGGGTTCACGATCCACTTTTCAACATTTCGAAAAATACGAAAAATGACAGCTTCTCCGAAGAAAACCTCATTTTTCTCTCGAAAAACAGCATGCCGAAGAGATTGTTATTAAGAAATGGTTTATCCAATTAAAAAATGCGGTCGTGAACCGAAAATGACTACTGTTTGAACGCTAAGTGTGCAAATTCAAGTCAACAGTGTGAAAGTTACTCAAGATATCAATCCCGCCGTGTCATGATATGTAGTTTCGAGATAATGGCGTGAAAACTTAAGAGGGAATGACACCTTATCGCGGTCGGTATGGTAGAACAATTATAGATTCCCAAAAATCTCTGAAACGGCTCTTCAGATCCCGTCGAAACTTTGCCAAACGACGTCAAATACATAGACGAATAGCTGTCAACCCCTCAAATTTTCTAAATTTGAGAAAAAAATGTAGATTGGCTTATCATAAGTCAATTGAGTTTTTTTTTCTCAAATTCAGAAAACTTGAAGCGCAGACAGGTATTCGTCTATCTATTTGACGTCATTTGGCAAAATTTCGACGAGATCTGAAGAGCCGTTTCAGAGATTTTTGGGAATCTATAATTGTTCTACCATACCGACCGCGATAAGGTGTCATTCCCTCTTAACGGATCGCTGTAAACCCAACGCACACTGATCCACTAAAATAGGCGTAACTTCGTCAATTTTTCGAATTTCAGGGTCCGGTTGGTCTGGAAATATTCTCGAAAGTTCACACTAAAACATGCAAAAAAACGATTTTTTTTAATTTTCCAGAGAGGGAAACCCCCTTAATAATTATATCAATTGATATACTCTCGACGAAAAAAATTATTCCTTCGAATAAATTCTCAACGCCGACGATTCTTTATCATTTGGACGCCGTTCAAAGACAATCCAATTCGCGAATTACGAATGGACATTGACATTGAAAGACGTCCTGTTCTGAACAGTAAAATTGGCAAACTTTTTACTTTATTTTACTTTTTTGTTATATTTAAGAGAGACGAGGCATTTTTTTGGTTCTTTGAAAAGAGACACGAGGGAAACTCCCACGTAAAGTGATCGTATGGAAAAACGAGCTGATAGTATGGGAGAACGAGTTGATGGAAAAATATCGGATAACGGGAGTAATTTTTCATCACGATTCGACGATCCCAATGATTTTTGGTCTCGACGTTACAGTCGAAGGCGGTTCCGATCGTTTTGAACCCTTCCCCCTCGCCCCTCCCGGCGCCGTCGCAGAAAATTTTATACGAAGCTCTTTCCGTGCAATCGCCGAGATCACATTCTCATAAACATCATCCACGACTGTACGACGAACGGTTATATTCTTATATCCGGCGTCGACGGATGCGTAGCTTTTGGATTCTGGGTGCCCTCCCTCCTGCTCCAGCCCTCCCATCGTCCACAGGACGACTGACGACGACGACGACGAGACCCGATGAGTCGCCCTGAAATTTTTACCCTATAACGGAAATTCTCTTATACACACGCTCTTATATCACGCAGAGGTAACGAACAGACACGGCGAAAGCATTAAGTGGGTTTTTACGTCGAGAGAGGATAAAGGATAAAAGGCGAAAGAACGACAAACAAAAAAAAAGCAAACGAAACTCCTCCCTCGACTGCTCGCTCGGTGCCACTGCTGGTATCGTCTTTCCCTTAAATTCAAAATTCCGTGCAATGGTTGCCTCTTTATCCGGGAGCCAAAGACCACCCGGAAAATCGATACGTTTACCGAGGGCTTCCGATTTCCAAGCTTGAAATCGAATGGCTTTGAAATTACCTCGCCCGGCATGTATATTTGTATATATAATACACTTGCACCCAACACACAATATATCGATATATAAAGATACAACGGAACACAACGTACGTTGAAAGAGAATACGAAGCGACGCTAAAAGACCTCGGCTAATATAAAGGGTATGCATTATTTTGGAATTTCAAAAAAATCGATTTTTGGTTTATTTCATTTTCTTATTGCGCAGAATCTTAAAGGGTCTTCTCAATTTAGACGCTAAAAAAGGCTACTTTCATGAATTTTTTTGATAAGTTTATATTATAGATATTCATATAAAAGTTGTTACACTTAATAAATACACTTTCGAAATACATTTAAAAGAAGTATTTTACTTATTTAAGTCACTATTTATAGACGAAAATGATAGTTAAAAAAATGTCCTGAAAAAAAATGGTAGGTCTGCGCTGTTGATGCAATGTCGGAGATGGATCATCCGAAACAAAAAAATCAAACGGTTCTAGATTCAGTATGTTAATAGCTATAGCGCATGTTATACGATTTTTGATATATGAGGCATTCACGTCACTTCAGCCAGTAAAAAAAAGTCCACAAATAATTTTGAAAAAACGAGTTACTTTATTGAAAAATATTCACTGAGTGTCGACATTTTTTTTTTTTTTACATTTTTGACGTTTTTTCTCGTTGATTACCATTTTTTAATATTTTTCCATTCAAATGGCTGTATCTTTGGCAGGACTTGACGTATTTACATTCGTAAGAAACGAAAATGTGCGTTTTTTTATAGCTTTTCAGAAAAAAATGAATTTAGATTTGATTGAGCAAGAACGTTCGTTTCAGGGCAAAATATGCAAAAATATTTTTTTTCTCAAGGAAAGACACTCGTTATTTTATTTTTAAGAATTACTCCGAATTCTGCATACGAAAAACAGATTTTTGGTATTTTTTATATGATGGAATTCCTAAACACCGTTAAGTAACAGATATTTTTATTAAAATTCTTTTTTTATTAATATTCGATTGAAGAGTGTGGTGCATTCGCTGTATGTTTACCAGGTTTTTGAAATACATATGACATATATGTCATATGTTCATTTTTTTCTGGCAGGCTATAAAAAAACGCACATTTTCGTTTTTTACGAATTTAAATACGTCAAATCCTGCCAAAGATACAGCCATTTGAATGGAAAGATGTTAAAAATGGTAATCAACGAGAAAAAACGGCAGAATTTTTTTTTTTAATTGCGACACTCCGTGAATATTTTTCAATAAAGTAACTCGATTTTTGAAAATTATTTGTGGATTTTTTTATTTTACTGGCTGAAGTGACGTGGAATGCCTCATATGCAAAAATAACAGAATGGCGAACATTATTCGAAAAAAAAAACACAAAAATACGTGTTTTTTCACCGTCTTTTGGCCAAAAAAAATAGTAAATATGAAATTTTTACAAAAATCTTTGATATGCGCTATAGCTATAGTTGTAAAGAATATGTGGTTAACATTTCATAAGGAGCGGTTCAGTAGTTTTGCAGATTTTATCAACAAGCCGTCGAAAAACGTTGTTTCGAGAAAAAACGCGTTTAAAGTTTGCTTGGGTTACAAAAATACATTTTCTTTAATACGTACTTTCATGAAAGAAATCATAATGTTTGTTTTTTAACAAAAAATATCCTTTCCGGTTTTTAAAGAGGAAGGTTTGTAGACACGAAAAAAGACAGTGTCTTCCAAAAAGTATACTTATTCGGAGGGTTGAATATGAGCGTTTTCGGGATAATGAAAAATGAAGAAAAAAAATCGACTCCTTCGGCAGATTAATTGTTGAAAACGTATATTTTCCGCATGTTTGTAACTTCAATGACTTATTATTATTGACATTTACCGCAGTCGGCGCATAAGTACATTCGGTGCTCGTTGCACATGGCCCGCCTGCATGAGGGACACTTGCTTTTCGTTTTATGATCGGCATTCTAAATACATAATCAATTATATGATAGTAAGACAAAGTGAAAAATATCGACGAGCCTTTTCTATCGTAACTCATTTACATGTAGTAATAAAACAACAAATTTCATAACGACAAAAAATGTTTTCACTTTCACTGCACTACTGCATAAACGGGGTCGACTCGACCCCAGGTCCTTTTTCGACGGCTGTCCTCCGTCCACGGGCAGGATGTAGAATGACGGTCTACAGAATAGGAGTACGGGAACATTCAAGCGCCGCACTGCGGCCGAATGGATTACTCAAAACGACCCAGTGTGCAGTCGAAGGGTTGATTATATACTTTATGAAAAATTACCATCTACAGAATGAAGCCATACCTCGTATGCATTTTTTTGAAGTACATAGAAAAAAAAATCATAAACCGTCATTTGACTCAACTCGAGCGCTCCAGCCTCCTTAAGGCCCTAAGCCACAGTAACGGGTATAAAATCATGTGCGAATATAACAATTATTTTTCGTATGAAAAAGTGATTCACCCATAACATTAATTACACATCCATTTAGTGTGAATATCAAGCTGTTAGAAAATTTTTTTTTTTCGCTGTACGAAATGCCCGACTACTGGAAACTTCTCGAAATAGCTTTTTTCCAATTGGCGTGACAATTGACTTCAACCATTTTCACTCGATTTACTTTAAATTTTAAAGTTATGTTCCTAATTGCATTTCGCAGAGAAGTACGTGCGGAATTTCTGGTTAATCGAAAACTTTTCATTTTATGAGCAGTTATAACAACATTTTTCACTGAAAATTCATTGCTTAAGTTAAAATACCTACAACTTTTGAATGAAACAATATTTTTTAAATTCGGTACGTACTTCTCTAGGTATTGTAATGTAGATTGACGAGAATTTTTGTTTTTGGTTCGAGGTAAAAAATTGTGGATGCTAAATGTCACGCCGCGGAGCGCCTAAAAAAAATAACAAAAGAAAATATCAGTAGTCGGCCATTTTGTACACCGAAAAAAAAATATATATATATATATATATTTTCTAACAGCTTGATATTCATAGGGGCCGTCCATAAATTACGTCATTTTAAAATAGGGGGGGGGGGGGGGTTCGTCTGCGGATGACGGTAAATGATGGTTGAGGGGGGGGGGGGGGCGTTTCGAAATTGACGTCATTCTTGTGATACCAGTTACTTCAAAATGTACAATAGTGTATTGTACAACTAGAGTGGTTTCCCCGCATGAGTGATGAAAAATATTTTGCAAGTACCTAATGGTATTAATTATTGAACTCATTATTTATTTATTGATTACATAAGGTTTGTCTACATTATATTCGAGAACTTCAAATAACAGCGTACCTATGAAAATAGTTCGATCGAGCCAAAATGAATATGGGGAGGATACGGAGATATTACCCGTGATCCAGGATTTGCAAGAATGGGTGAAAACTCCGTGGGAGCTATCCAAAGAAAACTAAAGAATAGAGAAGAATAATATTATTATATTAATGAAAATTGCCAAAGTACAAAATAATAAAAGATGATTCTATAACAAAATGTGGGAGCTATCCAAAGAAAACTAAAGAATAGGGAAGAATAATATTATTATATTAATAAACATTGCCAAAGTACAAAATAATAAAAGATGATTCTATAACAAAATGTTTTAATGTTACCCAATTTTTCTCAAATCCGCAAATGTTTTAATTTTGCCAAACTGGTAATGACGTCAATTTTGCGAGAGGGGGGGGGGGTCATTAGGAAATGACGATAGGATGATTGTAGGGGGGGGGGGGTCGAAAATCAGCAAAAATCGATGACGTAATATATGAACGGCCCCATACTAAATAGATGTGTAATTAATTTTATGAGTAAATTACTTTTTTATACGAAAAAAAAAAAAAGTTCAATTCGCACATGATTTTATACCCGTTACTGTGGCCTAAGGCCTTAAAAGCCGCTTCCAGAGCGATGAACCACAATCGAAAGTGACTTGAGTTCGCAATTGCATCGAAGCGCAATTTCCGCACGAAAGTATCGCCTATTGAAATGTCGAACGGTTGTTTTGCGAGAAATAAACTACAGCGCACAATGAGATTGAAATAAGTCGGTGGGCGAAGTGAAGTTTCGATGTTTGCTGCATGAAGCTGCGATCCTTTCTCTTCCATGGTGAACGTTTCATAGTGAAGTGTATATTCCGAGACGGAATTGAAGGCGGCGAGAATTCTGCGCTGTGCGCTAGTGAAATAGCTTTTTCAAGCATAAAGAAATGCTTTCTTGCATCCTGAGTCTTGAAATACGTAACGATTCGAGGCGGGGATTCTATGGAAATCTTCAAGTGGCCAATTACGGCCCCGAAACCGCGAAATCTTTATTTTTTAACGATTTTTCTGCCCTCCATCGTTATCATACATTGTGTGAAACGGATACGAGAAAAACATATATGTGTCTGTATGCATATTTCTCGTGGATTATTTGCATAGATAATATCTGCACTTTCTGCCGATACAGAGCTGGACCGGACTTTCCTATATGAAGGGTACTTCGAAAAGGGATATTCGACAGAAAAATCGACAGCGTATCTCAAAATGACCTGACATTTTAATTTATTAATAAAACGTATAATTTTTTTGAAAAGTACGTATATTTTGATGTCAATATAAGGTACAAACATGGAGGTTATGCGTGGAACCCAATAACCGATAAATGGCCGCCTCGTCCCTGTTTGCAAACGTCCACTCTTGACGAAATTTTCAATAACGTTTTGGCCTAATTGAGGACTAATTTCATTGATGGTGCGTCCAATGGCTTCCTTGAGCTTCGCAATGGTCTGTGGATCATTGGCATAGACTTTTTCTTTCAGAAAAGCCGAAAGAAAGAACTCCAATGGTGTCAAATTGCACGATCTTGGTGGCCAATTCACATCGTCATGGTGAGAGATAACACGACCGTGAAACTTCGTCTGCAATAACTGCATTGTTTCGCCCGCAGTGTCGCAGGTTGCGCCATCTTGTTGAAAGAATATGTCCTTCAGATCCATGACGTTTATGCATTTTATATGATATTGTGTTCCGCACATAACCTCCATGTTTGTACCTTCTTCTCACTTTGGACGCTGACAAAAAAGCTAATTTCATGAATTTTTTTGATAGGTTTATATTATAGATATTGATATAAAAGTTGTTCCACTTATTGAGTACACATTCAAAATACATTTAAAAAAATTTCATGTATTTATGAAACCCAAACAAACTTCAAACGCGTTTTTCTCTTCGCGTCTACTCAACCGATCCTGATGAAAATTTAACCATATATTCTTTACAACTATAGCTATAGCACATATGAAGGGTTTTTTAAATTTTGATATTTACTATTTTTTGCCAAAAATGGTGGCAAAAAGCACTTTTTTTTTTTTTTTTTTTTTTCAAAAAATGCCCGCCATTTTGTTATTTTTATATATATATGAAAAAATCGTATGATATGCGATATAGCCATTAACGTACTGAATCCAAAGGCGTTTGATTTTTTTGTTTCGGATGATCCATCTCCGAGATTTCATCACCAGCGTAGGCCTACAATTTTTTTAGAACATTTTTTTTAACTACCACTTTCGTATATAAATAGTGACTTAAATAATTTTTTTTAACATATTTAAAAAGTGTATTTATTAAGTGTAACAACTTTTATATCAATATCTATAATATAAGCCTATCAAAAAAAAATCATGAAAATAGCCTTTTTTAGCGTTTAAAGTGAGAAGACCCCTTAAAATAAAAAAATTCGTACTTGTCGAATAAATAATGCATTTTGTTAATCAATTAAAATGGCCGATCATTTTGAGACACCCTTTAGATTCCTCGTATCAATACCTATCCGAATCATCCTCCATTTATGCTCCACGAACTTTTTCAGTTTCCGAAAAAATAGCATTTTCTTGTTTTTCTCGTTTGTGTGTGCACTTTACTTCATCGCCATTTTTTTTGTATCATCGTTATAAAGTGCACTGTCAAGATACAAATAAATTACCAACTCAACACTAACGTAAATGCCTTAGGTTTTGATAAAAAGTTAAACAAATAGGTTTGAGAGGATCAGCCACTGGAGTTCAAATGATTTTTCAAAAATACTTACCCTGGTCTAAATGACTTTCAATTATTTTAAAAAATTCTAAGAGCAGTACTACATATACAATAGAAACAAAAATCAAAAGCTATTCGACAGACAAATTCGAAAAAAATTAAACAATGCCCTTTTCTCGAAAATTTGAAAAGGTTTGTAGGATTGATTACATAGGGACGCTTTTGATGAATATTGATATGAGAAATAGGGATTTTCCTCTTTCGGACGTCATTTTTTCGGTCATCCGGTGAGTATATGTACATAACAGAAAAATAAGATTTTGAAGACATTAAACTGAGAGTGTCGTCCACATAACCTATATTTTCCCCACTCAACGTTATGTCCTCCAAAGTCTTTAGCATCGCCCTTTGTCAAATGTAAGCATATTGATATAAAGCTCGTTACAAGGAGCGTGACCGAAATCAACTAAACGCTTGAAACAAATATTAGGTTTGTCCTCGAAACAGCCAGATTACCTGATGGCTAATATTACATAAAAATATAATATTGATAATATTGGCTATCAAGAATAAAGACATTCTATTCCATTACATGCATGCATACATACACACATATATATGAGGTAATTTACGTGAATTCGTTGGACTTTTTCCCTGACCCCCGCTAATTCGATTAATTTTTTTATCTCATTCCATTGACTGAATGTTTTTTACATTTTTCGAAACAACCCTTAGTCAAAAAAAAAATCTCCGAAAAAACGCCACGATTAAAAAATCTGAAAAAATTCCAAACAATGAGTGATTATATGTAAATATTTCAAGCTATCAACCGCAGTGGAAGTATGATTTTTTCTGTGCTGTATGAGCGATTAAACGTTAAAAAAAATCCGAAAAATTCATGAATTTTTTGACCATTTTTGAGTAACCAAATGGTTATTCAAAAATAGTCAAAACGATTCATTGTGGGTATCAAAATATTCCAGAATCCGCCCGAAGTAAGGGGTTTTTTAATTTTTCGGATTTTTTTTACGTTAATCGTTCAGAAAGCACAGAAAAAAATCGTACTTCCACTGCGGGTGATAGCTTGAACATTTTTACATATAATCACGCATTTCGGGATTTTTTTTTTTTACTGACGGTCGTTTCGAAAAATGTTTCGAAATTTAACTTCCCGTTGACACACCTATTTCTGGCCGCGATTTTGACATAGGGTTACTTTGACTCGAATAGTACTTCATCCACCAGCATTAACAAATCTTCGATCGGCTTTGATTTTTTTTAAATCAGAAATACACTGTTAAGATTTTTATTCTGATGATTAATTGAAAAAAAAAACAGAAGGAAAAAATTGGCCATGATAAGGCTAGTCTTAAAAATCATAGATGCGTTCACTCTGTTTTAGAGAATTTTTTGAAAAAATTAAAAAAAGTACTCATCTTTTACAAAAATAGTTTCACTTTGGGGCCGTCCATAAATTACGTCATTTTAAAATAGGGGGGGGGGGGTCTGGTCGTTAGATGACGGTAACGTTAATTTGATCACAAACGATATGACGGATAGGATGATTTCAGGGGGGGGGGGGTCAAAAATCAGCAAAAGTCGATGACGTAATTTATGGACGGCCCCTTTGGAAGCAAAAAAACGTTGACATTGATAATCGATTATCTTTTTCATATTTTTTAACGTAAGTATGCTTCAAAATGAAAAAAAAAATTACATAGTGCCATTTGTCGATATCTCAATTAGTTCAGAAGTTATCAGCGCTTAAAACCTTTCCAAACCTTTTGAAATCGAGATTTTTTGAAAAATTATAACTTCTAAAAGAGAAGAGATGAAAATCTAAAAATTGGTGTGGATATTCATTTCATGGGGTACAATGTTACGAAAAAAAATCAGGAATACCAAAAATGGTCGGGATCACGGGCTGGCTGAAATGGCGTAGAATATCCCATATATATATATATATATATATATATATATATATATATATATATATATATATATATATTTGCGCACACACACATAAACAAAAAGGAAAAAAAAACGTATTCGGCTATCTTCGAGTTCAAGATATGCAATTCTGGATACAAAAATGCCATTCTCCTTTTTCTTGGCTTGAATTTAAGATTGCATCTTCCTTTTTTCTCCCTTTTCGTTCGTTCGCCAAAGAAGGGGGAATACGGGCATATGTAATACGCGCTTGAAACAGATTTTCCCGTGCCTGAATTGCCCAATATATGTATATGTGTGTCCACTACCGTTGGTCGTAGCGTGGTCCAGTTACCCCAATAGCATGGCCCGGGGCTCGTTCCAGCATCCACGAGGGCTTCGGACTTTCGGCTCTTGTATAACCCGACTTTAAAGGCGAGTTAACGCAGCCCACAACTGAGCACAACACGTGGCATCGCCCGATCTGAATAATGCATCGAGGAAGCCCTCCCTATGATGCTCTCCACTCCTCTGTCCTTCTATGGTCGTGTATAACACACAATACGTGTACAGGCCCAGGGACGTCCGAGGATCTGCTCCTGCGGAACCCGCTTGTTTGCTCTCGTCTCCGGGATTCGTCGGTGTATACTCACCCATACGGATCGTTCACTCCGCGCTCGCAACCCAATGATTCGGTAACGCGCTCCGTTTGGCCTCGATGCTGGAGGCGGCCACACGTCATCGAGGAAATCATCACATGGACACCCTCGAGTGATGATAACCCCGGCAATTGATCGGACACGATCATAATGTAATTCGAGCTCGAAACGTACTTTGGTCGAACGCGTATGGGAATCCGAGTCCAATTGATTTGCTAAACTTTTCAACTATACACGTTTTCCTTTTTTTTTTTTAATCGGAGGCACGAGGGAAATTTCTCGCGTGGAATTGATGCAGAATCAATTAAATACCGATATCGAAAGCTTGAAAAATATAATTAGGCAACAATTCCAAAAGATTGTGTTGAAATTTACAAATGTAAAAAAAAATACAAATAGCAAAAATTAAAATGTGCAAATATATACAAATATATTTACAAATATTTTTATACATTCCCAAATATACAAACATATTTACAAATATGAAAATATATTTACAAACATTAAAATATATTCCCAAATATACAAATATATTTACATACATGAAAATATATTTCCAGATTTGCAAATATACTTACGAATATAAATACAGAAATGCAACTATCGAAAATCACAATTATACAAACATATAAACACCCAAAGACGCAACTCCCCCTCGTTTAAAAAGAGTTGAGCGTTTTCCGCAGCAATTTAAAAGATTCCTTTTTTAACGTACACATTACACTAGGATCTTGAAGAAAACAAAATACCACTCAAAGAATCAGCACAGTTGTCTCCAGAAAATCTAAAAATTTGCCACAATTAATATTTCTCGCTGACATATTCACTGCCTTCATTGACAAAACACGAATTTGCCAACTTCTATTAAAAAAATCAGTGTCAAATTATCACGATTAACATTTTTAATTTTTTGAAAACGATGCAATGGAACTTATCGAAATTTCGAAACAATTTTTTTTTCGGATATATCTACGTCTGTGCCGTCCATATATTACGTCATCGATTTTTTGCTGATTTTTTCCTCCCCCCCCCTGAAACCATCCTATCCAACTATCGTTACCATTATCATAATTGATGGATGGCCCCGTATTAAAAAAAAAAACCGGTGGTAACTTTCAGCAGTGAAACGCTTCCGTCTTAATAGTAGAAGAATGTGTATGTGAGTAACAATCGTATTTTCAAAATATCGAGCTTACGCAGACCCATGAAGAATCGCTAAGTACCATGGCACCCTTTGAGAAGTGAATGAAAACTTCGAAGAAAAAAACACCAAGAACATAATATACGTCGATACATTTACAGAAATTACATGCATTCCAATCCGAAGCAAATTTGACGCACGCGGAATACGCAGCAGCGTGCAATTACCCTCAATATTCAATAAATATATTTCCACATTGCATATTTTATTATCGAACATTTATGTCGCCCGTAGTTTGACAGGACTGCCAATCTATTCGTAAAAAAGAAACGAGCGGCGACAAACCTCGCGTAAATTATAGGAGTAACGAATCGTAACGATTTAACAATTGAACAGTGACAGTGTTCTTCTTTTTCTTTATCGTCACACGTCCTCTTATCGACGCCTTGGCGATTACCAATTTCACCGGGATTTTCTCGACGTCTTATCTGCACGGATGCCTCCTCCACGAGGCAAACCTTATAGTAATGCTCACGCAGACGGTGTCCTCGATGCTTTCTCCGGGCTGTAACCGAATCCTTATACTCCTCTGCCAAGAGAAGTCTGCTCTTCCTTTTCCTCTCGCTCACGTTCTTCCAATCTCTCTCTCTCTCTCTCTCTCTCTCTCTCTCTCTCTCTCTCTCTCTCTCTCTCTCTCTCTCTCTCTCTCTCTCTCTCTCTCTCTCTCTCTCTCTCTCTCTCTCTCTCTCTCTCTCTCTCTCTCTCTCTCCCTCTCCCTCTCCCTCTCCCTCTCTCCATCTCCCTCTCCCTCTCTCTCTCTCTCTGTCTCTCCCCCCCTTCTCTTTTCTTAGGCTTGAATCTATCTTGTCCCTTCGCAAGCCTTTGCACACGATCGTACGTAGTACAGCCGACGCCACAAGCAACGGCAACGGAGGAAAATCGATTTGCGTGTGAAAGAATGCCGGCAGCGTGCGTCTATCGAAACTCACTTTTCAGCGATCCTGATCTTAATGCTTCACTGACTGTATATCGCTCTCCTACGTACGAACGAGCATCGGGACCAAAAAAATAAAAAAAATACGATTTTTCAACTCCGTGCTATGTTGGCCCACATGAGAAAACGTTATTCTTCGCTTATCGCCTCGAAGCACTAAATTTTCCATGTACCGCAAGGTTTTATTAAAGAATGCGAGAGCCAAAGAGGAATTATTAAAAACATCTGTCGTAACGATTTTTCAATGATGAAATGACGCATGTACGAGGTAGTGTGCAGCTTTGATAGATTTTTGAAACGATGGAAAACGATATGGGTGCAAATCACATAGACAAAAGATAGGTTGGCCCAGTAATCGTCACCTTGAGCAGTTCGCGCGACTTTGCAAATTTATATTGGTCAATTTGGAGAGTGAGTAGAAGTTATCTTGAGGAGATGTTCCATTCACGAATCCGAATATTCAACAATAACTGATTTTCGTCTATAAACAAGTACTTGCATGGAGGGGATCATAATTTTGTTTTCAAAATGTAAATCAAATATCTTTTAATGTTTTTAAAGAGGAAGGTTTGTAGATACGAAAAAAAAGACAGTGTCGACCGTCTTTCCAAAAAGTATATTCATTCGGAGGTTTGAATTTGAGCATTTTCGGGATAGTGAAAAATGGAAAACATCGACTCCTTCGGCCGAGAATTTTCCGCATTTTTTTATTTCAATGACTTATTATTATTGACATTTACTGCAATCGACGCATAAGTACATTCGGTGCTCGTTGCACACAGCCTTCCTACATAACGAACATTTGCTTCTAGTTTTATAATCGGCATTCTAAATACATAATTTATTATAGTAAGGCAAAATAAAAAATATCCATGAGCATTTTCTATCGTAACTCACATGTAGTGATGAAACAACAAATTTCACAACAACAAAAAATGTGTTCACCTTCACCGCCCTACTGCATAAACGGGGTCGACTCGACCCCAGGTCCTTTTTTGACAGCTGTCCTCAGTACACGGGCAGGATGTCGGATGGGGGCCGAGTGTCCACCTATAGAGTACAAGTAGGGTAACATTCGAGCGCCGCACTGCGGCCAAATCGATTGCTCCGTTTTGCGATACAGTCAGTTGAAAAAAAATTGGGGTCGAAACGACCCGGTGTGCAGTCGAAGGGATAAAAAAACTTATTTAAGGCCTTAGGCCACTCTAGAGGCCGAAAAAATAGGCTTTTTGAGGATTTTTTTTTTCAGAAAAACTACATAATAAATCGAGATTACAAAAAAGGGTATTTATCATACTTATCAGTGACTGTATACAATAATTTTTTTGAAGCGATTAATTTCAAAATGGCGTCTGTGCAGCATTTATCTCAAAACTGCATCTTTTAAGTTAGCCGGAAACATAACTCAGACAATTTTCAACCGATTCACTTGAAATATTGAATATATCTTGAAAAATACATTATCTATGGAAGTAAGTAGGATTTTTTTTTATATTGTATAGTTCATTTGTTATTAACGATTTTTAGGCAAATTTTGGAAAGTGAAAAATTTGCCTAAAAAATCCTCAGATAATTGTTAATGAAAAAATAACTATGCAATATAAAAAAAATCCTACGTACTTCCATAAACAATGTATTTTTCAAGCTATATTCAACATTTCAAGTGAATCGGTTGAAAATTGTCTGAGTTATGTTTCCGACCACTGGGCCGACCACCTTACAGATCATTCGGATCGATGAAAAACATTTTTTTCACATCGACAAACAATATTTTTCCTTGCGATAAAAAGTATTGAATCTTCCCAGAGGGTTCGAGGATCTAAAAGTGAAGAAAAAATCGCGTCACTCTTCTCGAAGAAATATCGTATTGATTCGCCGTGAAATCCGGGTGTGTTACAGTTCCACCGGATATCGACGACTCCTCGAGTTCCTCGGATGCGATAGTGAGCGAGTTGGCTGACTTGACGTTAACGTGCAAAGCGACCGGTAGCCCGAAGCCGAGTATACGCTGGAAGCGAGACGACAACAAGAAGATCGTCATCAACAAGACCCTCGAAGGTAAGATTCGAGAGAAAAAACATCGAAAAAAAAAAGACAGAGGAAGCAGAGAAAGAGCTAGAACGGAAGTAGCAGAGGGAGGGAAAAATAAAAGAGCTATGGGGGGAAGAAAAATACAAAGCAAACGGTTAAACGTAGGGGCACCCGAGGAGGCAGGGACGAAAGAAGAAATCTTCGCAAAGTCAGGTGTTAAAGTTTTACGAGGAGTAAGAAAATGGAAGCGAGAAAAAAGGAGAGCGAGATAGAGTCGAGGTGAAATCGAATTTCTTTTACTGTATCCACTGCTAGAGGGTGCGAGACGAAGAGAGAGAGAGAGAGAGAGAGAGAGAGAGAGAGAGAGAGAGAGAGAGAGAGAGAAAGAGAATGTATATATGGGGGGTGTGTTAAGTCTCGTTTTCACTCACAGCACTATACGGGAATAGCGCGTTTACCTTCTTCCCTCCGACTTGTACACTACGCTTCCTGTTATTCGAGAGGTATTGTATAAATATATATATATATATATATATAGGGCTTTGTACTTATACATATACTCGGGGAAGAGGAAGGCTTTTCCAGAAACGCCGAGAGAGATCAAGGGAGAGACAGAGACCAAGGGATGAGAATAAGGGTGAGTCGGACGTCCCCGCGGATCGTTCGGCTAATTCGAGTGCACCAGTAGTACCCGCCAACTCGAAACAATCTACAAAGCCCAATTCCCAAGTTTAACCCGTGTTTAATGATCCAAAACTAGAGAAAAGTACCAGTGCAGAGGGCTGAAGGGCGTCTCGTGAAATCGCGTGAAGATTTCTCTACTGTGAGATTTAGAGGGCAAGTATGAATGGATCTTTGAGGGAGGACACCACTGCGACGGGACGAAAAAAGGTCGTTTTTTTTTTCGATTTTCGTTGTCTACTGTATTATTTATTTGGGATTTGGAAAAAGGCATGCTATTGAGCATAGATTGGAATTATTTCGTGCAACTGTTTACTTTAAAAAATAAAAAATTAACAACGTTATAGAGGTATAATAGAGCCTCTGTATAAAAAATGTGGTCCAAGATTATTATAAAATAAAAAAGTTCCATAATCTATGTAGTTATCGTTGTAACCGTTTAAAAAAAATCATAAGCTGACGGGTGTTTTAAAAAATCTTTATTTTCGGCAAAATTTTTACTCATATTCCGGAGCGTAGAAAATACTAAGTGTAAAAAAAATGGCTACGTAGAAGGATAACTACTGCAGTTGCAGAGAGTTTTGTCTGTTTGGGTATTGTTTGGGTCGAGAAAAGTCGTTTCGAAAAAAAGCGATTGAAAGTTTTCGTATACGTAAATCGTTGCGCTAGCTGCTCTCACTGAATAATCTGTGGCTCAGTCAACTTTCAATATTTTAACTTGAAATTTTCTTCACACATTCTTGAATATGTATACTTTGAGAAAATGCCAAAAAATCGATTCTTTTACCCTTTACAACGGTGTTCCTCGTTAAGGGGGATAAGATGATAAGCCTGATAAGCAGATCGGTCTTCAATATTTTTTCTGACGAGTGTATGGGAATTACGAGCCCGGGATTTTACATACTATCGACACAAAGTCTTGGCAGGTTCGAGTTATTTTTGCATTGAAAATTATGAGTAAACATCGAAGTTATTATTATTTAAAGAGAATGCCGCCGTTGCTGTGTGGCCAATGGGTGTAGGTGGTTCTGGCAACCAGGGTGATTTGAAATAAAAAATTAAAAAATGTACTTTCAGCATAATAGGACTTTCGTATGCCAGTATACTTTTTTGAAACTTTGACAATTACGAAAATGGCGAGCTGTAGGGAAAAAAAACAATTCTAGACCAAAAAAGCAAATTCAATAATTTTTTTTTTTTTAACATATCGCGAAACATAAAAAAAATCATCCAGTGATGCGAGAGAAAATGTTATAAACTCTGTCGGAATATAAAGTTCTTCGGGTCAAACGCCGATGGTAAGAGTGTATAATAATTATAATATGAAAATATAAAATATGTATATATATAAATATATATGGACATATATATATATCCACAAAAGAGTATAGAATAATTATAATACGTTAAATTAAAGTACAATAACATTGAAAATGAAATACATTGAATAAATCAAAATCGTAAATATAGAAGTTTAAAAAACCAAGTGGGGTATAGGTACTGTAGTAGTGCTGGGTTCAGCCAATTAACAGTCAATGTTCCTGTGAACTATGTATGTCACCATGGGCATTTTTTGCAAATACCCCGGACTCTTCCTCAACGTAGCACTTTAACTTGCGCGTTTTTTGTTTGTTTCACTTTCGGTGAATAGGGTTGAAGCAATTTGTTTTTGTGCTTTTGCAGTTATGGAGTGGGAAGGTGAGACACTGGAAATGAGTCGTATATCAAGGCTCGAAATGGGGGTATACCTGTGTATAGCGAGCAACGGAATTCCACCGACGGTGATGAAGCAGATCAAAGTGTCCGTTGACTGTGAGTATACGATTCATTGAATTGTTCAACGTACTCTCGAATAACGAATAGCACTACGTATACATTAATTTATTCGTTTACTCTCATAAATTTGTCAACATACCGGGTCGCTTTTTCAAGATTTATTTTCAAGACTGATTACTCTTACGAAGCTAAAATTGATCACGCCCAAAAGTGGTTTTATTTCATATCTCGTGTGTCAAATCTTAATTTTTTCGTAGACAAATGCAACGTCATTGAAAAAAAAAAAACACTTTTCCATCGTCTATCGCCATTTCCCGCGACATATAATTCCAATATAAATTACGATTTATTAATTTCTTCGCGAGGCGAAATTTTGTCACGGTGTTTAAGGGGCTATATCAGTGTGAACGCTGAATATTTGGGTGATTTTCGGGATTTTTTTGGAAGAAAAGTACTCAATTAAATGTTTCTGAAAATTTAGAATATATTTAGCTATATTTGACCTATATTACATCATTTTTTCATAGAAAAATATTGAGATCCAAGCGACTTATGCGCTACCTTCGGAGGCGCCAAAAAAAAAGTTCCTCCACTGCTGACATGATTCCGGCCGTTTGAGTAGCTGAAACCGAAAAAGGAAAAAAATGTCGTTAAACTGGAAGGTATTTCCTGTACAATGACGAAGGATTTTCGAAAAATATCAAAATCCAACAAAATGGCGGAGTTATGAAAAAAAGTCTGTTTTCTTGCCTATAAAATGGACGTTTTTTTCAATGCCAAATCGTCAATTTTCATCCAATCAAAAATATCCTACGTCATTATAGTGTAAATATATTCAAGGGTACTCAGTTTAAATTTCAAGTCAATCGGATAATTGCTCTTTGAGTTGCAATGTCAGCAAATTTGAAAAATCTCATTTCGAGAAAAACGCGTTTAAAGACTTAACTATCGATTTTTGCAAGATAAAATGATAGTGATATTCTTGAAAGTATTAACTGTCGAAAAAGGCAAAAAAAATCGATTTTTTTAAAGTGTCACACTGGTATAGCCCCTTTGACATTTCATGTCAAAGGTCCCGTTCTCGAGAATTTACGAATGTACACGCTCGTACATCTACTCTCTCGCGAATTAAACTTCCGTTGAAGCAGCGAGTTGTTTAGTGCTCACGGAAAAATGACGAAAAACCAACGAACAAAAAAAAACCGTGTGCATACGCACGAAGCACGCGTTCAGCTTTCATCCCTCGGTTCTGCAAACGATGCTGTTCTCGGCTCGGCTCGGGAATGTCGAGCGACGGTGGGCTCATGCAAGTTGAGTTTCATTTTACGTGCACTATAGCGCGTCAAATGAGGCTGAAGAGCCAATGGTACCCGGTTTCTCAAAGCTGGAGTGTTGAACGATATTCACACACTTAAGGGGTCTTCTCACTTTAAACGCTAAAAAAGGCTGTTTTCACGAATATTTTTGATAGGTTTGTATTATAGAAATCGATATAAAAGTTGTTACACTTAATGCATACACTTTCAAATTGAATACATTTTTTAAAATGTTTTCTATGTAACCCAAACAAAGTTTAAACGCGTTTTTCTCGAAACAACGTTTTTCGACGGCTTGTTAATAAAATCTCAGAAACTACTAAACCGACCCTCGTGAAATTTTAACCATGTTCTTTACAACTATAGCTATATCGCATATCCAGGATTAAAAAAAAATTATATTCACTTTTTTCCAAACACAGTGAAAAAAACACGTTTTTTAGAAAAATGTGCGCCATTTTGTTGTTTTTGCATATATAAAAAATCGTATGATATGCACTATAGCCATTAACATACTGAATCTAAAACTGTTTGATTTTTTTGTTTCGGCTGATCCATCGCCGAGATTTCATCAACAGCGCAGACCCGCAATTTTTTTAGGACATTTTTTTAATTACCAATTTCGTGTATAAATAGTGACTCAAATAAATAAAAAAAATTTTTTTAATGTATTTTGAAAGTGTATTTATTAAGTCTAACAACTTTTATATCAATATCTATAATATAAACCTATTTTAAAAAATAGCCTCTTTAGCATCTAGAGTGAAGAACCCCTATGTAAAAGTGCAGAGAAGGGTATTTTGAAGAGATTTTGCCTCGAGAACCGTCTTCGCAGCAGTCATCGACTAGTATATACTTCCTATATAACCCTGCAGTCAAATCCCCAAACGTTTCTATACTCAACTTCGTGCGAATCCTGACTTCAAAACATGTTAACCGGTTCCATCTAGACCGTGGCCGGAAAACGAAGAATTTCCATTAATTTTGCCCAGCAATACGTGTCCAGGTATTCAGATTATTAATTTTTTCACATTGAAAAGTATATTCTCTAAGTATCGTTTACAATTTCGGTATTAAAAAGTATAGGAAAATGTGGCAGATGCAATGGTTAGTACAGACCGCTATTTCAATAAAAGTCCTTCGCGGTGACCACTGCTGTTCGGAAACAAAAAGTCCGAAATAAAGAAAATCAAACGCATTTAGTTTTTGTATAAAATTATCTAGTGCTTGGAGGTAGGTATTAATAAAATATTTATTTTTGAATGAATGGCCGAAATCCAAAGCGTAAGTATCAATTTGCGGCGCAAAAAAACGCCCTATATTCGATGATAAAAAATCTACAGATAATAGACAAAGTGCAATTATTTCATGAAATTGAAAATGTAGTTAGACTTTTCGGGTAATAAAAACCAGGTACATGTACATAATATGAGTTGGTCTTTATTATTTTTAAAAGAATATTGATACATTGAAGTACCTATGTAATTGGGTTCGTTTAGGTTTGTTTATGTTTATTTGGGGTTGTTTGTATAATAATTGTTATATACTTTTTGTATTAGATTTTTTATATAAATTGCAATATTACTTTTAAAATCATACCAAGATTAGAACTGGATAGGAAGAGGGTATTTAGCCCCCGCCCTAGGAACACAGTGCCAGTGGAGTGGGGCTCAGCGTTATTTTCGTGTGAAATCCAGCTAATTGACAATGAGACCCCTATACCCAAACTACCTCAACAAACACATACAGTTTTAAAAACATTTGCTAACAGCATTTTCAATGCTAAAATGCTAAAAAAAACAACCATATACGGTTTTAAAAGCATTTTCAATGCTACAAAACTCTGCATCGAAAAAAAAATTATTTCGTTCAAGCACTGCTTATAAAATATGAAGTTGATCAATGCCGTAATTTTGTAGATATCGTGGTCACCGATTTTGAACAAATGCATTTCGACGAAAAAGAGTTTAAAGTTCGCAGAACCTAGCTATAAACGCTCATAACTCCTTTAATTTTGAACGGATCGACATGACATTTTTAGAGAATATTTTTCAAATATTCTACTTTGAGAATCCGCCGAAAACCAAAAACCGATATTTACAAAAATTTCAACTAGGTGTACGCCCTTAAGGACTCGTCCCAAAACATCTAAACATGCCGGAATTTTCAAAATCACTTAAATATAACGACTTCAAAATATAATTTCTTGATATATATATATATATACAGGGTGATTCACAACTACAGTGTTTCTCCTGTAAGCATACAGGGTCCGTAATTGCGAGCAAAACGCGTTTTTCTTAAATGTCATACGACAAAAATCGTCCGAGATATCCGCGTTCAAAGACCAAATAATAAACAATAGCACAGTAGTTGCTAACGCGTGGAACGCGTGGGCCGGATCAAACGCGAGTTCGAATCCACGTTCCGACAAGTGAATCTTTTGTCTTGAATTTTTTTTCCCGTAAAAAATAATGCATCCGGATACTCGTTTTGTAAATCGACAATATGACTCAATAGTTGTCATTTATTATTTAATACTCGAAAAAAAAAATCGCACGTGAGCAGCTACTGTGCCACTGTTTATTCAGCGTCGAAATTTAAAAAAAAGCTATTCCCTGGCAATGACACACCTTGTATGATGGCTAAAGGAACCCTAATAGTCGTCCATCACCCTGTATATATCTATACGCGGCGTGTTCGTCAGTGGAGCCGAAATCAGAGAGGTAGAAATTTTCTATTTTATTACTCGGCGTCAAGACGCTGCCGCGTCTCTTGATATGGTTGGGAGTGATATTCAAGTGCTTCCCATGCTTTACAAGTCAGAGAAACCCGCCAAAATGCCATACCACTTGCATAAAAGGTCCTTTGCTTACGTCAATTTGTCTGTTTGGAACAGCACGGCACAATTACGATCTTCAGCTTCTCAAGTTACCGGAGCACGCATTGCGCCTTCATTCTGATTGAACGTACCCGGAAATGTAATAAGAATTTCATTCGACGCGAGTACAAAGTTCGATTTGCTTCTCTATAAACTCTCCGTATTTTCCCTAATTCTTCTACATAAAGAAGAGAGTAAGTGCTATAAGGAGAATTTTTATCGCTTCACTTGTCGAACAAAAAATAGTTGGATTAAGTGATCAGGGTAAATTGTAGCGAAATTCATTCGACGCGAAATTTTACGGCGTTGCAATGTTTGGGTTGAACAAACTTGGTGGGTGGAGACAGGAAAGGGAATCATTTTGGACGATGAAACGAGAAGATTCAGGCCCCCGTTAATTAAGGGGTTAGGCCACTCTAGAGGCCGAAAAAAAGGCTTTTTGCGGATTTTGTTTTCAGAAAAAGTACAAAATAAATCGGGATTACAAAAAGGGTGTTTATCATACATATCAGTGACTAAATACAATATTTTTTTTGAATCGATTAATTTCAAAATGGCGACTGTGCAGCGTTCATCTCAAAACTGCATTTTTTAAGTTGGCCGGAAACATAACTCAGACAATTTTCGACCGATTCACTTGAAAGTTGAATATATCTTGAAAAATACATTGTCTATGGAAGTACGTAGGATTTTTTTTTATAATGCATAGTTCGTTTGTTATTAACAATTATAGGACGATTTTTTGAAAAGTGAAAAATTTGCCTAAAAACCGTCATATTATTGTTAAGATAATGTATTTTTCAAGATATTTTCAATATTTCAAGTGAATCGGTTGAAAATTGTCTGAGGTACGTTTCCGGCCAACTTAAAAAATGCAGTTTTAAGATAAACGCTGCACAGCCGCCATTTTGAAATTAATCGCTTAAAAAAATGATCGTATTCAGTCACTGATATATATGATAAACACCCTTTTTTGTAATCTCGATTTATTTTGTAGTTTTTCTGAAAAAAAAATCTCCAAAAAGACTATTTTTTCGGCCTTTGGAGTGGCCTAAGGCCTCAAAGTCCTTTAATCTTTCAAAGATTCTCCCGATTGTGCCTCTAATCTTCGCGGGCAACGATGTGTAACAGTCATTTGTTTGAGATTTCTTCAATCGTCCTCTCCGTTTGCTCGCCTCTGTGGGTGACCGCGCACACACATGGCTTTTACGAGTATCTGGTTTGCTATGTGGGCGCCGCAACGGCGAGAGGCCCACATGGTCGACGATAAAGTACAGATTAACAAATTGCAGCGGATTATTTCGGAGCAGCAGCCGAGAGAGCGACGGAGAGAGAGAGAGAGAGAGAGAGAGAGAGAGAGAGAGAGAGAGAGAGAGAGAGAGAGAGACTGACAGACAGAGAAAGAGAGATAGAGAGAGTAGTAATATTCACACACGGTATTCTCTTTTATGAGGCAACCGCGCCCCTGTTTCTCCTCCGTCATGCCGGACACGAGAAGATTAATTAAACGCATGGACAGATTACACCTAACCACTCTAGCCTCAATGGTTCACGGTGTCCTCGTTCCCTCGTATTTCGGGTCGCTTTACTCTCACGCTCCGACGACACTACAAAGTTTACGAGCTGGAAAAAAAGCAGCACACGCGGTCGGTGGTACGAGTTCGGTGCTTCGTATTGTCGCCCGTCCGGTGCTCATCCTGACCGAAGTTCACCGTGGACACGTACGCGAAGAGGCATTAACCGATTATTATAGAGCTCTCATCCGGCTAGTCGCACTTTAGGATTATCGAATTTACGTACGAATCCGTTGCCTCGTAAAGCTCGGGGATTGAGGACCGAAGATATTATTTTGAGGAGTGAAACTCGAGAACGTTGCCCAGCAGTCATACATCCGATTATTGGCATAAGCAACTGTGGCTTGGCGCGGGAAGAATCCGAATCCAACCAAACGCGGCTTGAAAGTGGACCCAAACGAATCCAAACGAACGGGGCTTGACGCGGGACCCAAACCAAAAAAAAAGACAAATTAGGTAGGAGCCTATATGGCGGCCCATAGTAGGATTTCTAGCAGTAAACAAACTCAAGTGAGGCTGACATGGGATCAAAGGCCTTTAAAATAGGCTGAAAATTTCGACTCGGGATGACGTGGGGAATTCGCCGGTGAACGTATATCAACCAATCGCCTTCGTCTTCGCGAGCATTCGTCCTGATGACTGATCGTTCCCGTCTCATCGATGAGCTTCGAGATATTCCTCCGGAGCAACGAAAATTCGCCTCGGCTCGCTCCGATCCCGCGTTACGTAAAATCGTTGAATTATTCATACACGAACGGTAGAAAGTTGCGAGAATCTCTCTTTGTTGCGCGCATCTCGATGGAATTCTCGAGCGTACTGACGTATTCGTTCACGGGGCATCGACACACATACTCGTAACGCGTTACCCGAGCAAATATTCAAGATACACACCTTGGCAGGACGTGAGCTAACCTTATTTGGTACAGCGGCTTCGAAGCAGCGCTTCCTGGCGCGAGAGTTGTTTTCCTCTCGGAAGTCGCTCGCGCTCCCTCGTCGATCCGGGCCCCGCGAGGATTCCGCGCGCTTTTCGCGCCTCGCGTGCATCAAACTTCTCACGATGCGCGCGAGCCCTTTCTCACTCGAACGTAATAAAGATTTATCTGGCTTATCTCGAAATTTATCCATTCGTCTCTTGCCTTTTATGCGATCCGTGTTGAAAAATACATTGTCAAGTTCAATTTAGATGCTCTCATATATGTATATGCACTACTGGACTGACTGCTCGGCGTAGAAGAAAGGGCAGGACCGAGCGGGGTATTGGCTTATTTATTTGATAGCGATAAATCGAATTATCTATCCACCTCAGTGAGTTTTTCCAAAATCGCAAACTGGGGCACTTTTTCTCTCGCAAAATTCGTACTCCGTACTCCAATTGATTGAAATCCTTAAAACCTGATTGACCTTTAAATTTACGAATTCGTGAAATGTAGAGAATACAAGAAAATACGAAAATGTTGGACGGACTCCGGCTAATTATTGGATGGGTGACCAGTCTGGGAGAGAGGAAGGGCTCAACGGAATTGGAAATAGTAAAGCGACGATGTGGAGTAAAACGTGAAAGGAATGGGGTTGTAAAAACCGTGAAGGACATCCAAAGTTACGCTGCAAATGGAAATAAAAATACCAATGTAAAAGGATTATTTTATTTTATTCTTTTGTGTGTGTACTTTCTACGCAATTTTTTTTACTTGTGTAATCGATAAAAAGTGCACGGTTGAGCAACAAATAAATTACCAACTAAACACTACACTAAATTCCTAAGATTTTGATCAAAAGTTCAACGAAATACGTTTGAGAGAATCAGTCACTAAAGTTTAGATGATAAAAAGCACTTACACTAATGTAAATTACGTCTAATTGCTTTAACAAATGTTTAAGGTAGTACCTCCACAGAAGAGTTGAATTAAGAAATGGTTGAAAGTTGACATATATGTTATTTAATACATTATCCAACCATCTGTGCAATTTGAATAAGTTTGACCACCCCAAACCTGAGATATTTACACTTAAAGTTGTCTCGGTTTACACGTAACAAATGCGTTACGACGAGCAAACGGAGCATCATTAATTCTACCATCAAAACTAAAATTAAGAAGTTGATAAAAAACGAGGTTAAGCTAGAGCAAGATATCACGAGTAATGTGAAGAAAAAAAATGAGAATGATTCACCATCTAGTTTCCAAGATATAACCATGAGAAGCTCTCACAATTTTGGTGCAAAGCATGGCGAAGCCTGGAAAAAAAACAATTGGGGCAAAGCCTGCACAGTCTCGGCAAAAAGTTTACTGGCAATGGTAGATCAAAAACACAATATAAAATATATTTTACGGCAATAAATGATATCCATCGTATTATCTACTAGTACCAAGTCAATATTGCGTAGTTTTTAATGTTATTTATTACTAATCAAACCAATTATCAATCTTTTCAACATGAACATGATATGTAAATATTTGGTTGAGATTTTCGCAGAGGAACTCCCTTAATCTAAAAAACCGATGGTACCGGAGGACTCGAAAATAAAAATTATGTTTGTTTTTTTCTGAAAAACCAAAAAGACCGTACAACATACATAGAGGTGATTCGGATAAGTATTGATACGAGCCATTTAGATTTTCCTTTTGGGCTTCATTTTTCTGTCCTCGGCTATATAAGATCAAAAAGTGAAACTTCTGTTGAGTATTCCAAAAAATTATGCCTTACATTTCTTCGAGTAAAGATATCAACCTAATTTCAATGTCACCTCAACTTTTTCAAAGGGTGACCTTTCTTTATTGGCTACGAACTTAGAGCACAAAAAACAAAATCAATGATCTACAATATTTTGATCGGTTTTGACCGTTTTTTCAATCGAACCTAGGCTAAAAATATTGAACTTTTTTTTATCGGTTGTTTTATACTTCGTCTTGTTCGACCATCTTGAACTTCGGTGTGTGGACTTATTTTCAGTTCCTCGATAAAATTTTGAAAAAAAAGTGTTCCAATAAATAAAAAGGTAGCCTTGAAATCTCCAAAGCACCTCCACCTGGATAAACCTCGTAGCCGCCGCTCGATGATCTCCTTCGAGCTATGCAACTATTGTAGAAAAAGTTTTCTCCTAACTCTGATAGGTTAGAAAATATTTCTACTGTTAATATTAGGTGCACACCTAAGTTCTCGGTCTGAGAATAAAAACAACTGTATTGAATATTTCCTCCATGTCTGGTATCATATAATACCAACCTATTAGACTATTTTTCTGGACCAACAGCTTAACGCCTTGACTGTCAGTGACACACATATGGGCAGTGTGTGTCACTGACCATATGTGACACAAATGCCTTTGTGTCATGACACATATGTGGGCATTTGAAAAAAAAAAACATGTTTTTACTACATCGATTTGACTGTAATTTGGTGAATCATCGTTCTTGAAGTTGCTGAATCCGAATCTGAAATCGGATTTCCAAAACTAAAAATGGCAGATCCAATATGGCGGACGCAAATTCGAAAAATAGTTTGGTTTCGACGAATGTGTATATGTTATGGTTTTTGAGGTCGCTGAATCCGAATCTGAGATCGGATTTCTAAAATTCAAAATGGTGGATCTAATATGGTTGTAGAAAATTCGAAAAGTTGTTGGATTTCGACAAAAAATTGTATCTAGATGTTTGTGGTTGCGGACTTCGAATTTGAGTCCTCACTCTAAGTATCTGAAGCTCGGATACATTATAACGAATAAAAATGTAGCAAATCATTTATGACGAATTATCCATAGTAAAAAATGTAAAAAAAATAGTATTTTCGTTTCATATCCCGCTCTCGGCTAAACCCAGAGTCACCAATCGAGGACGTGGCGGTTGTTGACTCGATTTTGTATTCAAATTAAAATGTTGTGCTTTTTGTATTTTGAATTTGCTTTTGTGATCTTTGTATTTTTTAAATTTGTTTTTACTATTCATATTTTTTATTTTATTCTTTCGTATTTTTGGAATTTCAATTTTTTTTATTTTTGGCCATATTGGATTCGCTATTTTGAATATTGAAAATCCGATTTCAGATTCGAATTCAGTGACCTCGATAATCATAAGGTACTTACTTTTGTCGGAATTAAACCATTTTTCGAGTTTGCGTCCGCCATATTGGATCTGCCAATTTGAATTTTGGAATTCTGATTTCAGATTCGCATTCAGCAACCTCATTAACCGTAATTTTTAAATTATAGGATAAATCCATTAATTTTTTTTTCCAACACCAAAGTGGCACGAAAATCTCATTTTCACCTGACTGGTAAGGGGTTACATAACCTCAAAATATAAATACATCATGTGTGTGGGAAATAATGGTGTAAAAATAACACGGATCGATGCGTTCAAACAACACACTCACGAGTGTTATTTTCTTCCACGCGTTAATACGTATAAAAAGTGTCTACAGCCATTTGCACACTCAAAATGCGTTAAAAACACTTATTTTTGCAGTACTCTATATACATGGGATGCGTCGGAATAATAAATTCAATAATGAAAGCTTTTTATCGTCAAAATATATGTATTTATTAAACTGAATTCAACAGTACTTATATGTTACTCTGGATTGGTTTTATATATACAGGGTGTCCCAAAACTCAACGTTAAGCCGACCCGGGGTGACAGGATTGATTGTAACCATCATGAGAAAAATCAGAAAAAAAATCTATCCCGTGCAGTTTGAAAATTATGGGCCTTTAAGGAAAACCTAGAAATTTGGTCAAACTGTAACCATTTTTCGGTTATTGTGAAACAAACCCAAACAAACCCAAACAATCCCAAGTTTCCTAGAATTAAGACTATTCGTTAAACTATGAATTTAAAATTTTCAAAATTTGTCTACTTTGAAAGGCCCTGCTTTATTTTTTTTGCTTTATTTTTTTTCTGATTTATTTTTTTTCTGATTTTTCTCATGATGGTTACAATCAATCCTGTCACCCCGTGTCGGCTTAACGTTGAGTTCTGGGACACCCTGTATATATATATATATATATATATATATATATATATATATATATGAACAGTTTTGATAGTTATCTTCAGATTTTGAAAATTAATGATATACTTTGCGAATGATCGATCCGTATTCTACATAAAAACATCTTAAAATGGCAACGAATTCCATTACCATCGTGAGCGGTGTCACTATTTTTCTTGTCTTCGCATATGCTAGGTTCTCATACAGCTTCGTCACAAAAATATGTCGCTAAAGATCCACTGCAGCTATCGAGGCTTTGGAAAATAGATTCCAATTTCAGGCTCCTCCACGTGACGAACTGAAAAATGATCTACAAACGAAACAAAAAGTTAAGACCAAATGTGGTCTTTGATTAAGCCGCCAACGAATCGATGTCAAATCAACCATTGAGCTTTACGTGATTCCGTAACCAAGGTGATTTTCGAAACATGTGCTCAATAGCTCGCAATTAACACACTCAAACTGTGTTGCTTTTTTCCCGTGTTATTTTTACCTGTGTGTCGCTATCAACGTGTATTGTTCAGTCCAATGTGTGTAAATGTGCGTCTTGTATGTTAATTCTGCACGCTTTACGTGTCTTCAAATAAGCGCGTTGTTGATGGGGACAGCTACGAAGGTATCTAATGCGTAAAAAATGCACATTCACGCGTGTAACTTCAACGCATTACGTGTTACCAAAAGCATAAGCGTGTAAAGTCAACATGGTAACGCGTGTCTAGCCTTTATCTTGCGTTACTTCTGCATCTTACCACCAAGGGATTCGCAATCTGCTCGCCAGCTGGCGGAATTGCATGGAATCCAACCGAGATTACATTCCCAATTAAAAAGTACCTTGATAACGAGTAAATAAATCATAATTTCCATGAAAAAAAAAGGCCGAGAACTTTGTACACCAAATGGATGTTGCCTCATCCGATATCCACACAAGCAGCTGGAAACAAATACTCGTGTGAAGATCACGTGTAATGTAGGTTTCGCATACGAGGTCCTTGCGGCATACCGTGCTTCGTTGCCCGATCGAAGCCACGTTCCCACCGAAGTACAGTATCAAGAGTCATCGGGACACCAAGGAGCCTGCCCCCGCCCGAAGGAGATTGGAGAGGACGAGGGCCTGCGGTTGTGTGTGTCGGTGTGTACGGAGGGGTGGAGGGTCTAATTTATTCCAACGAGAGAGTCTCGTGTGGCGGTGGTCGCGGAGATATCGGTAGTGCGAAAAGGAAGAAACATGTCTGCGGCAACGGGGACCAGATGAAACGTGTACAAGGGCAGCGGGGGTGGAAGATGGGGGGGCGGTTAACCGTCGACGTATATAGGGGGTATAACCAAAAGGGATGGTACGAGGAGGCTATACATACGTTTGACTGCGGCATCGCCGTGGAACAGCTCGAGTCACGTATAGGCGGTGATTCAACCCCCGTTCCTCCTCAACCCTCCCCGTTCACTCTGCGGCCCACGGGCTGGACGGGAATCCCTTCTACCCTCCGCCGTTTCTCGTGCCCGAGAGAGCCTTCGCCGCTGGAGCAATCTGTTATTAAAATCAGCAACGAGAAAAATCCGTGCCGTATCTCCCTGTGCCTGGCCTGGACTCTCTCTCTCTCGCTCTCTCATCCCCGTCGAACTCTGCTCGGCGATCTTTACCCGCTCACAAGCGCAAGCTCTCGACAGACGTGTTACGGCAAAAATTAAGCCGCATGCAAACTCGAAACGATATTACCGAGCAAGGCGCTCATACCGGATCGTTGAGTGCGGTGGCTGAGGGAGAGAGAGAGGGAGAGAGAGAGGGAGAGAGAGAGAGAGAGAGAGAGAGAGAGAGAGAGAGAGAGAGAGCACATGTAGCGATGAGGCTCGGCCGTCATCATCGTTGCTCTTCGAAACGCCGCGGGTGACGATTTTTGCCTTTTTTTCTTCTTCATCCTCTTCTTCTTCTTCTTCTTCTTTGCTAATCTTTGCTCTTCAACGCCGCGTGATGAGGGCAAGCGGCAGGCGCACGCAAACTTGAACCGCGCAAATCTTCATCGCTCTCGTATAGATGGCTCGCGGCTTTTCGCCCGCTACAACTTTCGTTTTTTCGCTTCAGACCTCCTCACCTTTCAACTTTTTTCCTCGATAAAACGAACTTCCCGGGCTACCTGACGAGCTTGCTCTACGTAACACTCTGGGAGTCGCGTTATCGGAGGAGCTGAACACCGAGTGGAGAACTGCTTTTTCGAGACTTGAAGACAAGCCTCGGTCGTTTAGCATTTTTGAGGAAACTCTTTGGGATAGCGGGTCGGGATTCTACACACGGTTCTCGTATAGTCGTGCCAGGTTCGAAGTTTTTTTTTTTTTTTTTTTTGCTGAAAGATGTTGAGAAACATTGGAGCCGATCGGTGTGGGTGGTTCTGGACAACGGAGTGATGTGGAATTCGAGAAAAGGAACGTTTAGGTTAATAATAAAGGTTCCGGGTGATCGGATACTTTGGTGAAATTTTGAAAGATACGAGGATCGTAAGCTGTAGAAAGAGAAGTTCAATTTTCGATTCTAGAAACCTAAATTTCGGGAATTTTTTCGGGCTTGATAAAAAAAAACGTAAAATATTTTCACCATCCATTTTTTTTACAGTCTTTTTGATGATGTTTCAGGAAGTTACGAACAAAAAATCGTGCGAAAAAAATTATATTTGAAAAAGTTATGGGCCTCTAAATGTGGCCGTGAAAAAGAGTTGAGGCGGTTGACATGATTCGAAAGCTTTTCATTCATCTGAAACAGAAATAAAACCAATTTTCTTTATCAATAAGAATGTCCTTATGGCAGGTACCCAAGAGGTGAAAAAAATAACGGTGACTGTCTGAAAAAAAAAGTTAATTTATCGCTCTATTTTTTTCAAAGTTAAACTTTATTAAAAAATAGTAATAGTAATAATTTAGCCATGCCCGAGATAGGGACCATATAGGGATATATATTGAAGGTCCATACTAAATTTAGGTCAATTGGTTGAAGAGAACTCAACATTTTATGTCAACCAGGTCGAAAAAAGTAGTTTCGAGAAAAACGCGTTTAAAGTTTTGAGTACAACTTCAGACAACCGCAACTATGTAAGTGGTATAATGGTATATTATACTTATGTTATATTCATCGGCCATTCCTGCCTCGTAAAGTGTGACCTCCTCAACTTCGAAATGACGATTTTCTGAAGCTCGTTCTTCCCTGCCAGCATTTCTAGATTTCTTACAGGGAAAAGTCGCGAGGTCGAACTCTCCGATATCGATGAAATTTAGCATGTTTGTAGGATAGGTAAAAATAGGCGATACGTATTTTTTTATATCTACGGAACCCAATTTTTATGGGGTGAAACGCACCCTCGAAAATAGGGGTGTTTTTCGTGTATCGTTTAAAATTTGTTATCTGCATCGTTCTCATCTCCAATGTATACTAAAAGAAAAAATAAACGTTGTTGCAATTTGAATTTGTTTCATATCTCGTACCGTTAAAACGCTATCGACGAAAAACGAAAAATATCGCTATTTTCAAGGGTGCGAATCCTTAAAAATCGGGTTCCGCCGATATAAAAAAATACCTGTCGCCTATTTTTACCCATTCTACAAACATGCCAAATTTCGTCGAAATCGGAGAGCTCGTTCATCGTTCCATTCGATCGATCCTATTCTGGTGTCGTTTATTGATTGGCGTAAATATTGTAAATTTTGAAATATCCTATATTCTATAGCACAGAGGGTCTATACTTAAAAAAAGTGCCAAAAAAAACTATTGTTTGAAATTTCTAGATTAGAATACTGCCTTAATCATTCATTATCGACAAACAGATTAATTTTTGTCTTTTTAAACCATCCGAGCATACGATAGAAAATGGCCTTAAGGGGCCAGTCCATTTTGGAGCCACGAAAAAAGGCTATTTTCACGATATTTTTTTTGAGGATTTTATAAAAGATATCAACATAAAAGTTGTTGGGCTTGATAAATAAAGTCTTGAAATACATTTTGAAAAATTTTAATTCATTTTTATTCATTTTTAAGTACAAAAACTATAGTTTAACGTAACGCCTCAAAAATAGGTGGGCTCCATCACAACTCGGCAACGGCTTGTCTGCAACAAAAAAATCAAAGTCCATTAGATTCAGTATGACACCAGCTACAAAATGACCCTCGGATATAAAGTTTTATCAAAAATATAAAAATGGCAGATGAAAAACGAAGAAGGTAAAAAAACGCGTTTTTTTCGCAATTTTTCGCAAAAAAAGAGTAAAATCAAAATTTTAAAACCAATGAGGGTCATCTTGTTGCGAATAATGTTTACAATATGTAGTTCAAATTTAAAGAGAATCGGTTTATTAGTTTTAGAGATACGATGGAGCTAGATTTTGAAAACGTTGTTTCGAGAAAAACGCGTTTGAAGTTCATACTATGATCGACTGAGCGCGCTATACGCTTAGGTAAACGAAATGAGGTCCTGACGTTCAGGGAAAAAAAATACTTAGAGAGCTCGGATTTTCATAAAATTTTGACACAATATTTCTGAATGTATGTAGTTTCGAAAACAGTAAAAAAAAATCGATTTTTTGAAATTTTCAAAGTGGACTCGCCTCTTAAGTATGTTCCTTCCGATTTTCAGAAACGCCTTGTACTCTTTTATAACACAAAGTTTCGAGAAAAATGGCGAGAAAAGAGTAAATCGCAAGGGGGAGGATCGCCGCAGCACAGTGGGCGATCTGACCCTCCAAAAAAGTCATAACTTGGTCAATGTTAGAATTTTTACGCAATCGTTGTTGCAAATTAAGGGGCCTTCTCACTTTAGGCGCTAAAAAAGGCTATTTTCGTAATTTTTTGATAGGTTTATATTATAGATATTGATATAAAAAGTGTTACACTTAATACATACAGTTTCGAACGATATGCATTTTTTCAAAAATGTATTTATGTAACCCAAACAAACTTTAAACGCGTTTTTCTCAAAACAACGTTTTTCGACGGCTTGTTGATAAAATCTTCGAAAGTACTAAACCGATCCTCATGAAATTTCAACCTCATATTCTTTACAACTATAGCTATAGTGCATATCAAGGATTTTTTTAAATTTTGATGTTTACTATTTTTTTGCTAAAAACGGTGAAAAAAACACGTTCTTTTGTTTTATTTTTCGAAAAATGTCCGCTAGTTTGTTATTTTTGCATATATCAAAAATCGTACGATATGCGCTACAGCCATTAACATACTGAATCAAAAATCGTTTGACTTTGTTTTGTTCCGGATGATCCGTCTCTGAGATTTCATCAACAGCGCAGATCTACTATTTTTTTAGGACATTTTTTTAACGATCATTTCTGTCTATAAATAGTGCCTTAAATAAATACATTTTTTTTAATGTCTTCCGATAGTGTATTTATTAAGTGTGACAACTTTTATATCAATATCTATAATATAAACCTATCAAAAAAAAAATCATGAAAATAGCCTTTTTATCATCTGGAGTAAGAAGACTCCTTAAAATTAAGACTCTAGGCCTAGGCTACAAAAATATGAAATACGAAAAATCATATTCTCGGATTTTTAAGCTTATGCAGACCCCTTAAGTGACACAGAAAACGCGGTGTTTCGTAGTATATAGAAACGGTTTCCTTCACAATAACCGTGGCATATAACCCTCAATATGATACGACCCTAAAATCCATTCCCGATATAAATATGAACTGAATTCCCGACATGCACGCGAGTAAACCCACGACCAAAAGCTAGTATATATATATATATATATATAGTCATAGCTGGCCCATGTGGATGAAAATAATTAGTTTATCGATTTACGAGATATTTACAAGAAAATGCATGACATTTCCGGTTGCAGCAAAGTGCAGCTCGAGGCACACTTTTGTTGACTCTTTAATTTCTCTTTTTGTTTCATTTTTTGTTTTTAATTTCTTCAAAATTCACGATGAAATAATCGATAATCCGCCGTGGTTCGATTCGTTATCGATTCATCGCAACGACGAAATGCGGAGCGATAAAAAAACGAAATTCACCGTAGAAATCGGCACAGCGTGCAATTGGAAGAGGTTTTGTTTTATTTTTTTTCTTTTTCTCCGATTTCTTTTTTCATTCGGTCCGACAAAATACGCGAAAGCGTATTTCCGTGGTATTCTCATTTTGCCACGGCCCCACATAGCGGGGAGAGCGATTATTTAAATCGTTGAGTCGCCCGACAGCGTGTGCCGTTGAAGCTCTCTGGCGCCCATTCCGGCACGCGGTAACGACTTTCCAGATGAACGCACGTGTCGACGATACCCAAACCCGCGCCTATATACTCCCAGTGCAGATTGTAATTTAATTGATAAATTCGAAGGAAATTGAAGTTCGAGCCGGGAACTATATGTACCCGCGTTCGCGAATCTAGAACCTCAATGAAAATTGATGTTATATTGCATTTCGTCGTGTATACCAATCGTTTATGATATCGGTTGCCGTCTCCCACCCATACATAGGCACTCGAGGCAAGAGCTTGGGTATCGAGTCGATCACATTATTCACGTAATAATTCGACGATGCTGCACTCACATTCTATTCCGACAAGCAACAACACTTGAGTGCTGTTGCTTATCGGACCTTCGATTTAGTTGAAACTCATATATGTGATGAACCATTGAAAACTGTGGTAATTCTTTTCACAAGTGACTTTTCCGAGAACATTTTTTGTTTGCTTTTTTTCTCATTTATCGAGTTATGAATAATAATATTCACTCGGGGGAAGCTGGCATTTTTCATTAACAATTTTTTTTTCATGCAAAAAATCGTTAAAAATAATTTCGAATTTTTCAAAAACTCTTCTATTAAAACTCAAATGTGGGGGGAATTCTAAAAGAAACCTTCTTAAATACAAAACAAACCCAAACAAAACCAACCCCTTCACGCCGGGGGGGTTAGTTTTTCTTTGGGTTTGTTTGTATTCAGGAAGGCTCCTTTTAGAAGTGCCCCGACCCTCAATATAGGCGTCGAAATGTTAAAAAAATGCCCTATTCTATCACGTGTTTCCGCGAACTTCAAAACTCCATAACTTTTTATGGGGGTGGGGGGGGGGTGAATTTTCAGCTTCCTCCGACTGTATATCATCATTAATAACCCAATAAATGAGAAAATAGCGAAAAATTTATTTTCGGAAAAGTCACTTATCTAAAGAATTACGAAAACGATTAGACACTTGTTTTTTTTTATCGGCGGAAAAACGGTTTTAAGGGCCACCCCTCAAAGAAAGGCGTATCGAGGGATGATTTTGCAATTTCGACCACAAGCAGTCCATCGATCTGATAGAAACAAAAATCAAAATTCTTCTAATGTAGAGCGATGAAAAATCCACTATAGAAGTATCTAAAAAAAATTGATCGAGAGGTGACACGCCTTTTTGAGGGGTGGTTTCCCCCCTAAAACCGTTTTTTTGCACGGTATAAAAATATAATAATTTTCAATGTGATATTATATAATATTTATATTTATATCAAATAAAAATATAATCGTTTTCAATGCTTCATCACATATATAGGTTTCAACAAAATCGAAGGTGGACACTCACAAAGAACATTCCTCTGGTGACAGCCTTCTATTTTGTTGAAATTTGGATATGTTATGAAGGACCGAAATGTAAGCAATACGTATTTTTTTTATCGGCGGAATAACGGTTTTAAGGGCTGAAACGCACCCTCAAAAATGGGGATGTTTTTTTGTTTTTCGTCGATAACGTTTTAACCGTACGAGAATTTAAAAAATTCAAATTGCAACAATGTTTATTTTTTTGTGCACTATACATTGGAGATGAGAACCATCATGTTATCGACGAAGAACGAAAAACACCCCTATTTTCGAGGGTTCGTTTCATCCCTCAAAACCGTTTTCCCGCCGATAAAACAATGCGTATCGCTTACTTTTCGATGCTTTATAACATATCCAAATTTCAACAAAATCGAAGGGCGTCACCTGAGGGATGTTTCTTGTCAGGTGATGTTCCTTGTAAGTATCGGGGATTACTACGAAAGATTACGAGGATAAGGCAGTTTTGTGAATTTATAACAACATTTACAAGTTCAGATAAACGTCTGAAAAATTCAGGCTTGCCTGAAAAGTGACATCCGAAAGCGAAATCTGGATATCTCGTTTACATATCCGAAACACTCCCATGTATGTTTTACGATCCTTTTTAGTTTTCGAGAAAAAATAATTGTTTCATTTTTTTAAGATTTTTCCCGAACCTCAGGTTTTCGTTTTTTTTCTCGTGTTTTGCGTATCTGCGAAGCTTTCAGAAGTTTTAAAATGCAATAATTTGAATTTTGCCTAGTAAAAGTATTGTTTTTCATCTGAACTTTAATGATCCTTCGCCTGATCATTTTAAACTTATTTCTTAAACTTTTGATCAGAATCTAAGGTATTTGAATTGTTCAGTTGGTCATTCATTTATTGCCCAACAGTCCACTTGAGGGGTAAAGTCTCTCCAGTTCTTCAAAAAGCCTAATTTTAAGAATATTTTCAACCAGTGCAATAAAAGCAGTAAAACAATAATTGGGAAAGTTTATTATACATAGTTTTAAGTGTACAAAAAATTACTTTTTGTAATTCTTCAACTGAAAATGAAGACGTCAGAATCCAAGACCCCGAAGAAACTCTGTTCATAGTGTTCCGCGGCCGGAAAGATTTCTCTTGTAGTTTTCAACCTAGAGCGACGAACCAAAAAAATTATTCAAATAATTACAAAAAGCTATGGAACTGCGTACGGAAATCAGAAAATACCATTTTCAACGAAGTTACCTACCCCTCACTTTAATAAAATGTTAAAAATAATAATATCTCGAAAATGGTTCACTTTTGCATAAAGCCTTACTGGGTTATTTGATAGCGGAAAACATGTCCTACAAAACTTTCACCGGATCGTGACCAATAGCCAGTAGTTCTGTATACACATATGTATTATTGTATGTTTTGTCTGAAATGTTCAACACGTTTTTTATTCAAGATGTAATCCGCCTCTGTCTATTTGCTTAACCGGTAACCACCCAGCCCCTCCGCGTCGATAATTTCACCCCTTTTGTTTTTCCACTTCTACATTTCGACTTGTCAAATATTTGGAGAGAGAAAGAGTCGTTGTATATTTCGCTCTTTGATTCCCACGAGTCGAGCCCTCGCAAAGGTCCTCTTACATGCGCGCGATTGCGAGGACGTGTATTCGCGATAATG